>BCGC01000001.1:295584-363542 GCA_001599115.1 Pichia sorboxylosa | reverse complement strand
AATGCCAGCGGACCTTCGTTTTTCAGCAACGACCTAATCACCTCGATGGGCGAAATATTAGGGTTTGGTGAAGATTGAATACGAACCTTAGTGGTATCGAACGGCTGTCCCACCAAAACCTGCGCCACCCCACCAACAGTACCGGCAAAAATGTCTTTCAAAGACTGTAATTTGGATGGAGGAGAAGGTTCATCCAACAATAGAGCAATTTCTGATTCCTGTGTCATAAATGCTGCCGGTTTTAAAGGACTGCTAGTATATTTCACCTCTTATTCTTTTCARGGCCAACCAACATTTGGTGATGTAAGATAAGATTTTTCGTCGCCGCGGCTGTGCTGACTAACTGTGGTTGGGCGATGGATGGTGCTACTACTATCAGTTGAGTCGACGATGTTCGTTTCAATCTGGTAATGTAGAGGGTGGGGCAGTTGAAAAAAAAATGGTTTTAGTTCTAGTTCAGGGGAAAAAAACATGACAATGATTCCTGTTGGTGTAATTTGCTTTTTKGATTACACTTGAATGCACTCAATTTGTTCATGTATTTTTTTCATTTTTCATGTTTCAATTAAAATCTTAATCTAAGAAACCAGTTTTGAATGAATGGRGTTGGAGATTGGTTATTGGGAAAAGTGTTTGTTCAAAGATGTTGCTATTTATTTGTAATGGAAAATCTTTATACATTGTCTCCACTGCARTTGTAATATGATCTCATCGCGTGTTCCAAGAGAGCAGATGTCATCACGAGATATAGCTCTCACAGTTTCTTTGTAGATCTCTTTTGGTATKGTTTTTGRTATKKKTTTTGTTATTCATTTTTTTCAAATTGGAAGGAAGTCAAACCAGCTATTKTAGATGAAATTAATGGCAGGTTTTAAGGCSATGAGGGTCAGCTCTATTATAAATTGGCATTCCACAGTTGGGATATCTAACCAATGTTCGATAATTCCTCTCATAAAMCAAAAAACAGATATTATCACTGGTTTTCATATCAAAGGTAAATGCAATGGAARGTTATTCCTTTGTTCTTGCTTTGATTGTGGTTTAAAGTCCAGTGCCTTTTTCAGACTCTTGCTCTGAATCACCATCATTCTGATCATATGCTAGATCAAATCCATCTAGCAGATAAACATGATTYCCCCCTAAATCAGTGTCAATATTACAACTTAGCGTATCYATTYCGATTTTCATTYGAAAAACCCACTTCATAGTCYCCATCAKCTCCATTACTGCTCCCAATTCCTCTTCCTCAAAGAATTCAACATAGCAACATGGAGCGAAGGCCCAGACGAGCCTCGAAAGGGTCAGTGCATTTTTCACTRCAGAGAAAAATATTTTTTTTATCAGTTGGAAAAGGGAAGMWTTGGAAGAGTTTTTCACTGTTGGACTTGAGGAAGAAGTGGAAAGGACAAAATGGCCGAAGAGTTGGAAATCAAGCTGGATGCAGACACGCCTCTTTCTAAAAAAGAATTGAGAAGAATCAAAAAGGGAAAAACCACCCTTGAAAAGCTTCAAAAGAAAAAGGCCGATAAATTAGCAAAAATCGCAGCATCTGGTGGACAAGAATCCAAGACAGATGCCRCAGAAGAAGACACTACCGTTGATGGCGAAAATTCAGAAACCAAGAAGGATTCAGAAAAAAAGGAAGGTACCGAAACATATGCAGTGAAGAGATCGGACTTTGGTGTGTGGATTGGAAACCTATCTTTCGAAACCACTAGAGAAAACTTGGTGAACTTCATTGTCGCCAAAACCGACCTCAGTAAAGGTGATATCAAAAGAGTCAATCTTCCTACCAGGGGTACCAAAAATAGAGGATTCGCCTACATTGATTTTGCCGATGAAGACCACATGAATGCAGTTCTTGCATTGTCTGAAACAGAACTCAACGGACGGAAAGTTCTCATCAAAAACGCCAAATCTTTTGAAGGTAGACCAGCTAAAGAAAGTCCAACTGCTTCATTGAGTAAAAACCCACCTTCCAGAATCTTRTTTGTTGGTAACCTGTCTTTTGACACCAGTTCCGAAGCACTACAGGRCCACTTCAAGCACTGTGGAGAAATTGTGAAAATTAGAATGGCTACTTTCGAGGACAGTGGAAAATGTAAAGGTTTTGCCTTTRTAGATTTCAAAGATATTGAAGGCGCAACTGCTGCTTTGAAGGACAAATCTTGTAGAAAACTCAGTGCTAGACCTTTGAGAATGGAATTTGGTGAAGATAGATCCCAAAGAAAGGTTATACCAAAAAGACCAATTGAAGACGTAAGCTCGGAATCCACCCACACCGATACCAGAGAAAAAACTGAAGCACCAGCACAGAGTAGAGGTTTCCAACCTAAACAAGACAGATCTGCAAAAAGAACTACCAACTATAAGCCAAGAGAAGAACCAAGAATGAACTCGGGTATTGCGCTTGCTAACGCACAAAGACAAAGTGCCGCTATTGTCAAATCTACCGGTAAGAAGATTAGTTTTGATTAAAGCAAATAGGTGCATTTTTTCCATTTTGTTTCTTCTTATTTGTTTAGGATTATTCTTTTCTATTAATACTGTTTATAAACCATTATATGTATATATGTTTTTTTGTTTCACATTCAATCATACCACATTTTGATCAATTCTTCGGAAACTGCAGATGGCGTTAACACGCCGAGATCAGAGACAAGAGCAGTGATATATTGATGAGGAGTGAAATCRATGTTGGAGCCTGTCATAGGGCTCACGGATTTGTCGGTGGTGAACTCTACTTTCATTCCCGGAATGTCATCTTGAGATAATGGGAACATTCTGACGAACTTGTGCGATTCAGAAACCACGTAGAGTGGTTTGCTTGCGTTTTTCGCAAGAACACCGATCTGGTACGACCCTATGTGGTTGATAATACCTCCACTTTCACTCACACCTTCTGCACCCATAAACACCTTATCCACCTTATTTATGACAAACCCCACCTGTGAATCGTGTATCAAACACACGGGAATGTCCAARTCCTTCAATGCRTTCGCCATTTCATTACCTGTCTTTTCTTCTGACTCTCCTGGTCTTGCTTCGGTCACAATGACTCTGAATCTGATGAATTTGGACTTGGCGTACGCAAGCAAGGATAAAACCACTCTGGAGTATGAATGCACCAGAAGAGTGTCATCATCTTTGATTAAATTGAGMCCGATTTTGGCAATCATGTTTCTACTCTCTTTAGCACGGTGAAGGAACAAATGTCCATTTTCCACCAAGTTRATTCTACAYGCATCCCAGTCYGAGTAGCTTTCYAAGTTTCGGTTGACAAAACGATTGAACAAATCACATCCTGCCGAAAGAGACACACTGTTGTGAACAGACCGTTTCAATTCATCTGTTGCATCTCTCAATATCTTGGTAAGTTCATACGACGTKGATGGTCTATATTCCGTCAACATTGTTAACAACGCTTCAATCGCTGCTACAGGCATGGTCATTTCTGRATCTTCTTCCAAAAACTTTAGGTATTTCTCCTTGATGTCATATTTCATRTCTGGTGATGCATTCATATTTGCTTCGGRTGTGTCTCGTGTCTTTTTCCCCGTGGTGTTAATCATCTAAAACCTTCGAAATTTCTCTGCAGGAATTACTGGTGGGTGWTTCTATGAAAAAATTGAAAAACGCCTGAAGCGAAACCTTTCATGTTTTTCCCATGCTCTGASCTGTCGTGGTTGYAGTTATCAATTGTACTGTKAAGGAGAAGCACAATATGATGCTACTGGGCATTCTAAAGGCTCAAAGAAGTGGKCTTCTTTTTCTAGCAAAARWTAGCAAAAGAAACYTGCATGCTTCTTTTTGYTGCAAATACGCCGAAACACARGGATCAAATTATGAATCGGATCTRATATTGAAAACACCATTATCAAAAATCAGAAACATTGGTATCATAGCACAYATTGATGCAGGAAAAACCACCACAACRGAGAGACTGTTATATTATTCCGGCTTGACGTCTAGAATTGGAGATGTGGATCAAGGTGACACAATCACAGATTAYATGACTCAGGAAAAGGACAGAGGTATTACCATTCAAAGTGCAGCAGTGACGTTGCCTTGGAAAGACAACAAGATTAATGTGATAGAYACWCCAGGACATGCGGACTTYACATTTGAGGTGACCAGGTCTTTGAGAGTYTTGGATGGTGCMGTGACAATATTGGACTCGGTAGCAGGTGTTGAGGCACAGACAGAGAAGGTTTGGAAACAAGCTAAAGATTTGAACATTCCCATCATTGCTTATGTCAAYAAAATGGATAGAGARGGAGCCGGATTTGGACGTACTGTGAAGGAAATTGTTGGTCGATTRGGCACCAGAGCCATATTGATCAATGTGCCCTATTTCGTTGAAGACGGGTCGAATGGAATGACGTTCAAAGGTGTTTTGGATGYGGTCAATAAAATCCTTATTATCTGGAAYCCATCGGTAGATGGAAGAGATGTTCAGGTTATTGATGTCTCCAAACCTGACTGTGGCTTTCCGGCTGTCCATGAGGAATTGATCAAATGCAGAGAATCAATGGTTGAAAAATTGGGTGAACTRGATGAAGCGGTGATTGACAAYTTCTTCGAAACRGAAGACTATTTGAAAGTTTCCACYGARCTTTTGAAAAAATCYATAAGAAAATTAACCATTGARGGGGAAATAACGCCAATTCTCTGTGGGTCGAGTTTTAAAAATATTGGTGTCCAGCCTTTGATGGATTCGATCGTAGATTACCTTCCCTCTCCACTTGATATCTCCCCTCCCGAAGCCACTACAAAGTTTTCTGCTAGTAAATCTAAAATGAAAAATAAGAATCGGAAAACCGATGGTTCCAGAGAACAACAAGAAAATAGTTTACCATCGGTTATTGATAAAAACTTGGGATGTATCATCAATAATAACAAGAAGCTTACCGCAGCTTTGGCTTTTAAAGTGATAAATCATCCAAACCGAGGATTGATGATTTTTGTTAGAGTTTACAGTGGAAAGCTACAACCAAACTCTACAATTTTGAACTCAACTACAGGTGAAAGAATCAAGATTGGTAAACTTTTGGTCATGAATGGTGAAACTCCCTTGGAAGTCAAATATCTATCTGCTGGTAATATTGGTGTTATTACGGGTACTAATGMAATCAGAACTGGTGATACTATTCTATCCAATTCTATAACCAGAAATGTGAGTGTATCTCCAGTGGAAGAAAARATGAAGCTACTTCCGATCGAAATCCCACCGCCAGTTTTCAGTGTCGCCATTGAACCTACGTCAGTTGCAGATAAAAGAAAATTGGACTCTTCACTTGAAATGCTTCTTTTGGAAGATCCATCCTTGAAACTAACATATGATGAAGAAATGGGACAGAGTATTCTWTCTGGTATGGGTGAATTACACTTGGAAATCACAAAAGATAGACTGGTTACTGATATGAAAGTCAATGCTGATATTGGGGATGTCACTGTTACATTTAAGGAAACAATTACTCAAGAAACTTCTGTTGTATCTAATTATGAAGATATGAATAATACGGAAGACACTTTTGGTGTTACATTAAATGTATCACCATTTGAGTGTGAACTTGACGATATGCTTCAAGTATTGCATGACTCGGGTAAACAATTTGACGACTCCGGTGTTCATATCATTGACTTRAACACCGTCGTCATCTTTGATAAATCTGCTGCACCGCAGTTCATTGAAGACCAGCTGTCTGCTGAGCAATGGAACTTCAAGATTTCCTATGAAAAAATGATCTCTTCCATTCTATCTGGAGCTAATGGTGCMCTTCAAATGGGAGGAAGGTTRGCAAGATTACCTGTTCAAAATGTCATTGTTTATGTTGACAAATGGAATGTTCCTAAACTGAATGACCTCAAAAGTGTAAGTGAATTGATCAAATTGACGAGACAGGCAATCAATAAAGCTTTAAATGGGCTAGATGATAAAAAATTCGCAATATTAGAACCGATAATGAATGTTCATACATTTGTGTTGGAACAAGATGTTGGTAGTGTTTCCCAAGATTTGACAGGCTACCGAAATGCCAAAATCACGAGTATCGTGGATGAGGCAGAGTTCTCGTCGACGTCTGACAACTCTGGAAACTCCAAACAGAATCAAAGAGATTCGAATTGGTGTAAAAAGGAAATGGAAACTACATACGTTCCTTATGATCCAACTATGCAATATCTGCAAGCAACYCAACATTCTTCCAAAATGGTCATAGTAAGTGAGGCCCCATTGAAGGAGATGGTTGGATATTTGAACAAGCTGCGTTCCTTAACCAAAGGAAGAGGGATATATGATATGGATTTGAAAGGTATGGAAAGAGCCAGCGTCGAACGTACCAGACAAATTCTCAAYAGTTGAACGTAGCATGTAAATAGACTAATCTGTAATGACTGTAAATAGCTCACAATTGATGGACACGCATACTGTGTGTTAATGTACATATTACACGCATATTATACATAATTAGATGGATCGGTGCTACTCATTATTTAGAGGCTAATATTAATAATATAACGTGGGGAAAACTATCAATGGGTATAGACATACACTGGACAAATGAAGTTAAGGGTTAAGCTGAACATAATTTCCAGGAAAAACACCTTGGGTGCCATTCAATTCACCAGTCCACCACCCGTTYTGATCTGCAGTACGCTGAAGAATCTTGATGACTTCACCAGCACGGAAAGACAAGTCTCCAGCTGCTTGAGCGGCGTAGTCGTACAAAGCAGTACATGTTTCAATTGGAGCAGCAGCAATTGGTGCTGTTGAGGCAGGAGCTAGTRGAGCTGGCGAAACTGCGTTATATGGAGATACGGGACTCTTTTCGGCCCCATAYGCACCATATGTTTGAGTTTGACCAACTGTGGTGGTGGTTGGTGGTGTGGCTCCATAGCCACCATAGTTAGTGTATGTTGARGCGGTTGAAGGGCTCGTTGGAGAARCGCCGTATGCTGATGAAGATCCATACGCTGGTGGTGAAGCATAGCTGGAAGCTGCTTCATAACCATTAGCGGCAGCACCTGCTTTGTAATCAGCAACTCCTGGGGCTGCACCATAACCAGCGGCTCCTGGGGCTGCACCGTATGCACCTGGTGCTGCACCGTATTGAGGRGTACCAGCAGCATTTTGCATCTCAAACCGTCTTCTTGTTTGTTCCAGTTTGTTTTTTGCATGACCCAGTTTGAAATGGGTGATGCCAATGGCATCGGCTCTCTCTTCTATGTCTCCACGTTTGTTCTGGAATGCCTCAATGATATCTTGGGATAAATCAAAGTATGGGATTTTCATTTCTTCCATTCTGGAGGAAAGAGTGTAAAACACGTTCAATTGCATGTAGTACAGGGAGATGAAGAGAGGCTTGACCATTTCTGCCTCCAATTGAAATAGTATTGGTAATTCAGTTTTCATCATTTCGTTGTAATAATCAAACTCTTGTTGAGCAATTGCCACTTCATTCTCATACTTGTAAATCTTCTCTTCATCCTTAGCGGATCTTTCTTTCTTGTTTTGCACCCTGGTGAGTGAATTCTGATGTCTGTCGAGGTCCACTTGTTTATGATTTCTCTTGACCGCCATTTTCCGGATGGCAGCAATGATTTTCAAGAGCTCCTGTGCTGGCTCAACAATTCTCGACTCAATAAGGTCCAGATCCGGCTTCAACACCTCCTTCAACTCATTAACCACGTCTCTGTACTGTTCACACGCCTCAATACCTTCTGGGTTTCCTTCTGGAATAGCAGAGTTCGGATCCGACATCCGTCCGCTGATGGGTTTGTATATCTCCTCGATGGCCTTGGAAAACCCTAATTGATGATCTAGCATGTCCGTCACGGCCTTGTGGTACCGTTTCGACTCATCCGAAAGCCGTTTGGTTTCCGTCTCTAATTCCTTAAACCGGCGTTCCGCATCTATGTACACCGCATCCTCTGTCGTACTTCCAATGTTAAGTTTCTGTCTGAAGTTCTGGGGAGCTCTGACAATGGCTTTCTGAAACCCCTTGAAACTCATTATGTGCACAATCTCTGGCTCAGTTCTTTTGCTTTCACTTTCAAGCCCCGAAACACTGCAGACACTTCTACTACTTTTACGTTACTGTTCTTTCTGTTCTTTTGATGCCGCGAGCAATACCGGCGCGCCGCTCGTCGCGTCGCCGTTTGACGCGCCACCATTTGACGCGCCGCGGGGCAGAAACCCATTTTTTAACAGAGCAGCTGTCTGTCTAACGTTTATTTGGTTCTAGGGTTCTTGGTTGGACTCAGGCGTTTTTGGACTGCAAAACAAGGAGAGAACGTGGAACGTGAGTATTGAGTAAAGGTAAGGGATGACATCTTCGTTTCCCATATCTCCGTCAAAAGCAGCCATCAGTGGATGGTTCAAACACCTAAAAAAGGCGGACAACGAGGTGCTCAGCAATGGGCCCGGAAGTCCAGAGGCTTCGGAGACTCCCGAAGCCCCTGCAGTTACAAGACCGGATAACGGCGGATTGAGTCCCACCAAAGAGCCTGGCATGAGATTGGGAGGCAATCAAGATGGTTCTGGGGCGTTTTTGGCCATTCCAGTTGGAAAATTGTCTCCAAGAAGACACAGCAACACGGTATCTTCCTCTACGGTGCCACTCTCGACATCGCCATCGCCAGCACCATCCAGACCATTCATGGGGTTTCGTTCCAGCTCTTCACACTCGTTTCGGCCTTTGTCGCAGATCTTCGACAGCGGAGGTAAGGCTAGCTCAGCTCAAGAACTGCCACAAGATTCAAAACAAGAAGAAAAAGTAACCATTCCCAACAAGAATGGTTTAAGAAGTCATCGGGATTCGTTTTTGCAGCAACAAAGATCCTTGGATGATCATTATATTTTTGGAACCGACATAGCAACCTCCACAAAGCATGCCTTTGGGACTATATACATTTCAGCAGATTTAACAAGTCCGGTGGATAATGAGAGGAGTAACGGAGCATCAAATGATAACGACACTAATACCAGTAATACTAACAGCTCCTCTGATTTGAAGAGAACAACAACAAAACACAATGTTGCATATGGTAAGGTTCCGCTGGTAGTGGTGTCGTGTGGCTCTTATTTGAAAGCCAACGGATTGGACGTCGAGGGAATCTTCAGATTGGCCGGGTCTAATAAAAGGGTTAAGCATTTACAAGTGATATTTTCTCAATCGCCAGACTATGGTGCTAAACTAAAATGGGAGGGATACACTGTCCATGATGCTGCATCTTTATTGAGGCGTTATTTAAGCTCGCTTTCGGAGCCATTGATACCCCTCTCAATGTACGAATCGTTCAGAACTCCATTAATTCAGAAACCAGAGCTTATGCAATATTTCAAAGCTCACCCATCTGATATTGCAGAAACTGATAAAACACTTAAAAGGATCATTATTACACAAAGAAGAAAATTGTTGAAGGAATACTCGGTTTTATTCTCAAAACTGCCTGCAATTCAACGCCGAGTTTTATTTTACCTATTGGATATGCTTGCTATGTTTGATATGCGCTCGGAAAATAACAGAATGCCGTCGAAAAATCTAGCTGCGATATTCCAACCATCAGTTTTATTTCATCCTGATCATGACATGAATCCTGATGAATATAGCATCAACAGTTTGGTTGTAGAATCTATGATAACCTATTCCCATAAAATCTTAACTGCTATTCAAGATGAGAAAGATCTGAAACCTATATTGATACCTGATACCCAAAATAAAGCTGAGACTGCGAAAGGTAACGCTGAAGATGAAGCTGTAGTGTCTGCTACGAATGTTTCAAAACCCAAGATTGTGGCCCAAAACGATATATATTATGATGCGCCTCTTACACCAACCAAAAACCACTCTTCGTCCCCAATTCAAGGGTCTCCTCTGAAAAATATGGTGTTATCCAGTGATTTTGACCCAATAAAACAACCTGTTGCTTTATCCTCGAATAAACAATTGGCCAAAACGAGACCATATAGTAAATCATTATCACACGCACCAAATTACCCGAGTGAGATGGTAAAATTATCCAAAAATAGTAATAATTTCAACTGCATCGATGAACCAAATTTGACTCCAACATTATCTAATCAAAGCGAATTGCTATCCAATGAAATGGATAAGGGATTGGATGACATGAATACTCTAGGTCTTGGTGATCTTTCACCTACTTGTAAAGAACCAAAATTTTCTAATAGCAATAATGATTTGATAAAAGAATTGGGTTTGCCATCTGAACCAGATGCTCTGAATGAATGTGATGCTAATTCCGAGGTAGAATTGATGAGATATCGTCGTGCAAATAATAACATAATACCCCAAACAATAACCAAACGAAATTTTGATGAACACCAAATGATAACACCACTGACACCGGGAACATTGGTTTCTTTAAACCCGGATAAGACCCCAACTGCTACAGATTTTCCAAAACTTTTACCTAGCAAATCCATTGATGATTTAGTTAACTTGTCTACTGCAGAAACGGACGCTAGATGCTTAAGTTGTTCAAAGTCCAATGAGGAGTCTGTGGGATTAGATGATACACAAGGGTCAACGACAAATTCAGTGGCATTCTCTTTTCAGCCTTCGATTTTGTCCAAAACTGACATCCCGGTCATTACAACATCTATTTCACCATCAAATATGACTGCGGAAACGCCTTTTAAAGAGGACAATATATTGGAGATGAGTGACTTTAAGCCTGTAGAGTTTACACATCCAGACATCGTCAATGACTCATCCATGATATCCAAAAGCGATACCGCTTCGTCATTTGGGAGCAATAAAAGTACAAATAATGAAGATCATGGTATTTCTGTAAAGAAGAGAAATAATTTGCAAGTTTCCCCCAAAAAAGATGATGCTACATCATTATCAGTCAGATCATCCAGTTTATTTTCCAAAGCTACGCATAAACTGAGTTTGAATTTGAATAGAAGTGACACTGCTATAAATGATCCTCAATCACCTCTGCCCCTATACAAAAACCATTCAGCAATCTCTTCCAAATCGTCATTAACGGGTAAGGATGAAGAATCACATTCTCCTAATGATCATGATAAGAAACAGTCCTGGTTTGGTAAACTAAGAAGTAGATCCAATACCAGGAAATCATAAGGCATTCTTGTCTATGCATATTTTTTTTTTTTGATTTTGATTTTGTTCAATAATAAAAACCGTAACTATCAATGCAATTTTGTGGTATATTATCATACTGTATTTTATTCTAGATATTAATAAGCTAGGAATTCATTCGTTTTACTATAATTTGGTAAATACAGTATTGGAATAGATATAAAATCATATCTACTTCGTGTTTCTTTTCTGCTTTTATAACTTAACTAAATATATAAAACYTTTATGCTAATTTAATTAATTCCTTTATCTTCACTTCCACCGCATGCCCAATTCTRCCTGACGGATTCTGGGACGTCGGGCGAGAGATATATAACTAGTCAATGATTCTTTTAATCTAGAATTTCAATTTCCTGGTTAGTTTTTTGTAGTTTGACATTGTTGGCAGTTGTTTCATCATGGTCAACCTGATCAATTGGTCTCTTTTTAGATACTGCTGAGGCATCAAATTCTTCATCGAGCACTATTATGTTATCTGCATTGAACTCAGTATCTTGTTTTGCTATTKCTTGTTCTTCCTCTTCAGCKTGATCATCCTCTCCGTGAGACTTATTTTGTTTTTTGGCAGGCAATTGTAGGTCAGGAAGTTCAATTGGAGAWTTCTCCTTATTCAGGATATACAGTTCCAAGAGATCAAAAAGWTCTTCTGAATCATTGATAAGTAAAATATCCTCTGTTTTCACAAATTGGCCTAACGGTTTTTCTAAATTGTCATCAAAATCTGGATCGTAGAGTAATTTAGAATCAAGTGTCATGACTTCWATATCATCGCTRTATTCATACTGTTCAATAAGCTTCTGTCTCAACTGATCAAGTGTTGTGGTTTTCAAGTCCAGGGATAATATGCCTTTAGTTATTGAACAAGCACTACATGACGGACTAGGTTTACCTAACRATGTTGAATTGACTACTTTATCCAGCGAAGAAGAATCGTAAACCATTTTTGATTTAGCTGCCCGTTCCGTGTCAGTTTGTTGTAGGTAAAATTGAACGCTTGTTAAGGCTGAGAATCCAGCCATTATGGCGTTTGTAGTGGCAACTGCTGGAATGATATTTCCAGCTATTTGTTTSACGTCAAATTCAGTTTTCAGTGGTATATTGAACGCTTTGGATCTGAGATTGGCGGCAGCTACCACAAATCTCAGAGTGTCTTCGTCATCTTTATCAAATTCCAGTTTTTCACCCTGACGAAATCGTTCTGCTAATCTTAACACRGAGCATTTAAACATTCGRATCATGAATTCATCATCTACAGAGTCCCTATTCTTAATTTGGTATTCAGTTTCACTCTTTTCATGKWGGGTAAGGATATTTTCAAAAATCTCTTCTCTTAAAGGGGTTGGTTTGTCTCTGCTTTTCCAAAGATCTTCTATTCTCAACAGTCTTTCAATATCACTGATATATATTTTGTCAAAAATATTTTTGACGTAATCGTGCTCTCCTGGTTTGGAGTTGGTCACCAGTCTTTTCAACATCACCATTTCTTCATTTTCGCTTTGTTGGGCCTGTGCTTCCTGTTGGTTGGTGAATTCTGACACATGTGGTTTTTCGATATCGTCGTCACTAGAATCACAAAATAGTTGGGTGAACAACAAATCTTTGGCCCATGTTATACAATGRACGGGTTTAGAAGGTGTTGACCGAATGGTGCACACAGGGAAGGTTTTGGGAGTCTCCTTAGGCATGCACTGAAAACACTCGCTGAGATACGGATAGATAGGTTGCACTTGTCCCTTCAAACCTGTGGTTCCACTTTCATATAGCGGGGTTTTCAGATATAAACATACTCGATTCACATAAAATCTGGCTTCTAAATTGTCCAAGGCGTTGTATATCACATGAAACTGTTGGAAAAAAGCCAATGGAAACATCGTTTTGTCCAAAATGCTCCCGTGGTAAGAAAACAGCTTCGACTTGTAGTTGAAAAACTGCACTGCTTCAATAGCCGTCTTGGACTTGGATTTCTTAATGTCTTTATGTCGAAACAAAAACTGTCTGTTGAGGTTCGACAAATCGATGGTGTCCAAATCCAAAACATGGATTTCTCCGATATTCATCATAATCAAATCTTTCAAAAGTTCGCATCCAATTCCTCCGGCACCCACCAAAAGCACTTTTGCGTCTTGCAACTTGTTTGTCTGATCACCAAACATTCTCTCTATGTAACTGTTCACCGCCATCTTTTCTGTTGGTCTCTCACTCTCTTTCTGTGTGTCTGTGTGTGGGTGTGACAAATACCACTGTTTCTTTTCCACAAAAAACACAAAACATGTTTAAAGCGGAATATTTATCTCTAAAGTGATGGATTGTAATTTTTCACTTCCGCACACCTCGAGGACGCGTGAAGCTATTGTATACTGTTAACGTGGTCTTTTTTTGAAGGCAGTTTGAACTAATAGCAAGGTGCGAGAAGACAGAAGGAGATCCACCAATCCACGCAGGGCACGCATCCACAAACATATCATGGCATCCGGAGACAAGTATTCAGTGATTCTTCCTACCTACAACGAGAAAGAAAACTTGCCTATCATCACATACTTGATTGCAAAGACATTCAAGGAAAACAAGCTCGACTGGGAAATCGTCATTGTGGACGACGCATCGCCAGACGGAACCCAAGATGTTGCCAAGCAACTCATAAAACTATACGGTGAAGAACATGTACAACTGAGACCACGTGCTGGAAAATTAGGGTTAGGTACTGCGTACATGCACGGATTGAAGTTTGTGACTGGTAATTTTGTCATCATCATGGACGCAGATTTCTCTCACCATCCTGAATCKATCCCAGAGTTCATCAAAAAGCAAAAGTCGGGCAATTTTGACATTGTCACTGGTACCAGATACGCCGGTAATGGAGGAGTGTATGGATGGGACTTGAAGAGAAAACTCATCTCAAGAGGGGCCAATTTCCTAGCCACCGTGGTTCTAAGACCAAACGTTTCCGACCTCACTGGATCTTTCAGATTGTACAAAAAAGACGTTTTGGCCAAAATCATTGAAGCCACCAAATCCAAGGGTTATGTTTTCCAAATGGAAATGATGGTCAGAGCTAGAGCTATGAACTTCACCATTGCAGAAGTGCCAATCTCCTTTGTCGATAGAATCTACGGTGACTCTAAATTGGGTGGTGATGAGATTGTTGGTTATTTGAAGGGTGTCTGGACTTTGTTTACCACTGTTTAAATCGAAAATGTATACCTCGTGTTCCAATTGTACTTTGAATTTCAAAACAAACATACTTTCAAAACTAGCTCGCYGGGTTTAGTTGATTATTATTGTAAAGAGAGTGGTAAACAAATATAAATATAAAAGTTACATATTAAATATACTATAGTAATGGATTAATGAGAGTAAAAGACGTTCATGAATTTTTTTTCTAATAATGGAGAAACAAAAATGTGGAGAAAAATCAAAATTAAAAGTAAACTACTGGCAAACAGATAAATGAAAATTCTTTGAGTATGCAGGTATCACAAATTCTAGTGTAAATTGAGACTAAAATAAAGCATCAGACAATGGAACTTTCTTCAGCCTTCTTTTCGTCCCTTCTAATCTTGAAGAATCTGATTCCGGCACCTTCGTGTTGTGGTTGATTCAAATCTTCCATTGGAGCAGGGTTGATGTTCATTGGAACTTGTTCTTGTGGCTGAATTTGGCCCATGGAAGCTTCTTTCTGAACTCTGGCATCGTGTTCCTTTTGTGCCTTGTACATTCTATGGGTGGTTGAACAACAGGTCAAGAAGAACAGAATCAGCAAACAAGCAACAGAGGCCCACATCATACCAAAAACAGAGGCGTCAATCTTGGCACGGTAACCGTTCTTTGAGAATTGATGCTTGACCATGGTGGAGACAGCTGTGGCRCAGGCAGCACCGGCGATACAGAACAAACAAGCAATGGAAACAAAGAAGGTGATCACCTTTCTCATGGCGGTCCAGCAAGGGGCGACAAGGGAGCCAATGAAAGAAACCCCTGAAAAGATTAATGCAATCAAAAGCAATGGGAATGAGAATCTGGAAAGATAGTAGTAGGTGTTTTCGTTGACAACGAAATCTTGAGGTAAACCGGTAGAATTACCAAAGTTGTCGTAKGGAGAAATTGGATAATCTGGACCCAAKGATGGACAATTGGTKGCGGCACCCGAGTCAAACGTGTCTGGGTGACAAATACCCCAAAAGGTCCATCTAGTGATGTCTCCRCCGGCATTAGRGATGGACGAGGTGTCTACTTGAACAAAATAGAAATGGTCGAAAGGGAAACTCTTGACCGAACCCGAAAAAACAATAAACAAAAGCATCAAAGTGGCACCTGCCAGGAAGAGTGTTGTCAACACTCTGTTACTGAAAGTTAAAAATCCCATTGTAAATATTCAATTGAAAAATATAAGCTATAATCACAGAAAAAAACGTCAAATGTGCTCTAGACAATAGTTGAGGGCTGTTTGTGTCGATGTGTTTAGATAGATGTCTAAGCAATCAATCCTTCAATGTTGTGTCTCTAGAATTTGAGCAAAACTTTGCAACTTCAACAGAAAAWAGGGAATATTCTTTCTCCTTCTAAAAAAAGACCATCCAACAAAAAACAAAAAACGAGAAAAAACAAATATGAAAATGCTGTCTAGAATACAATCGCTGCTCGCTCTCTAGGCAACACGTTCGCTACAGACAATGCTTCATCTGGTGGCTGCAATGGAACTTCTTTCATAATGTTTATATTTTCCCAAATGCGGAAAGTGGGCYGTGTGCGTCGATCGACCGCAGCATGAATTTTGGATTGCGCGGACACGACTGATGTGCTGAGCCGAGCTATTGATTTAGAAAGGATGGTTCTTCGTGTTTGCAGCTGTTGGAGAGGGTGTTTTAAGTGCTGTGAAGAGAGGAGTCTATGCCGGAGGTGGTGTCCTTACTGTCAGACAGTGATTATGGGGCTGCAAATGAGACTGGATCTGGCTTGGAAACCTTGCAACAGTCGAAATACAAGCGACATCATATAAAAATTTTCTCGGAGGACAAAAACGACGATTTGGACGGTCTTTTCGGGGTAAGTGCTGTCAACAAAGATTGTGAGCAGTTGCCGATGCCAGAGACAAAACAYGGGGATCAAATATCATATGTTCAAGATTGCATGGAATTGGAAATGGACTCGGAAATAGCCTTGACAAATAAAAACACGACGCGTGCCAAAGTTGCTCCCGAACTGATCTCTCTGTCGTCCTCGCCCCAACCAGTTAGTAAACATGCTGAGACTATCAATCTGGAAAGTGATCTGACTCAGASTAGCTCGATATTTCTATCGTCAAACAATAGGAATGTTTCGACAAGCTTAAAACAAAGTCAAGCCCAGAAATCATCACCCATGTCCCACGTCAAATGTGCAACGCCTAAAAAAACCAAATCCATGTCTAGCATGCGCAGCTCATCTCCATTAATTACCCGTATACCCAATACACCTCCAAAAGGAATACCAAAAMTACATTCAAAATCTAACTCGACATCTCTTTTTGTGCCGAGTTCGCCCCCACTTTCATCCGAAAACGAAATCAAAGACTCAAACCGCAGCCGCCTTGGTGGCGAGTTCCATGAAGGACGAACAGACACGATTTTGTGTTTGAGTGATTCAGATGAAGATAATCATCCACAGTTGGAAAAAAATCCAGCCTCAACCATCAATCTACATATGAAGATGTTGAAACAAAAGGAAAAAGACAAAAGGAAAAGTGTCAACTCCTTGATTTCCGAATTGGCTAATGTTAGAAAGGAACGAATGGTCGATTCATCTTCTAAAAAATATTCAGAACAAGTGAAGAATACCCTCAAACAAATGAGAAGATCATTAAACTCGGATCTTAGTGAGGATATCTCCGACAGTTCAATAATCCTTGAAACTCCGAACCACAAATCCTTCATGGATAATGTGAATGATGATATAAACAARTTTTCCGACGAGTACTTGGCAAAATTACTGGACAGAGCTAAAAGGTTGGAGCCAGCACGATATAAGGAAGTTAATAAAGTTACCAGAAAAAAAGAAGACCAGGTTGCCACAATTACATGTTTTTACTCGTCCATTTTGGAGCCTCTRTTCAAATCTTTGAATCCAGATTTCAAAAAGATCATTGGCGACATTGTGAAGTTTGAAGAGATCRCAGAGGTGCTCCCAATATTACGATTCAAAAGATTTGTCAATTCGGTATACTACAAAAATGAAAGAGTGTTTGTTCCYATCAAGGAAAGACACTTATTTCAARATTATGCAATTTTAGTGTTTCATTYCAGCAATTTTCCTGAGGCAGTCGTCTCAGGAAAACTGGAAAGTATTCTGGCTGGTCTTAAGGAAAATGAACCTAAACTAAAACTTTCAGTCTGGGTAATTGGGTATGAAAAACTTATATCTAAACTTAAGACAAAACGAAATAGGAAATATCAGCAAGAAGTTCTCAAAAGATTAAATGGCGGTGTAGAAGAGGAAGTTCCAATCAAGCGTAGAAAAACGGCAATTGAGAAGGACAAGGAATACGACATAAGTGATGAAGATCTGGCTCACAAATTGCTTGAATATGAACTCTTATAYGGGTTTTCTTTCCARCCGATCACTGGTTTAGCAGATYTTACAAATTGGTTRAAATCGCAGGCATATGCATTATCCAGTAAGCATCTTGATTTGATCAATAGACATGATGATTTGTCTGATATAGGTAAAATCAAATGTTCTGAAGACCCACAGGAGTGTTTGATCACATTTTTAAGTCAATTCAAGGGCCTAGCAGAGAAAAATGCCAGAAGATTTGCYCAGCATGAAAAGCTCAAATCTATTGGAGATTTATACGATAAGGTTATACAGGGAGACATTTTAACCAGAACAAATCTACTAAACCAAACGGTTGAGAAACAAATTGTAAAGGTATTTTTGTCAACTGATCCTAATCAGAAGGTTTAATTTATAGAATGTAATATACAAATTGAGAGAATACATATCGTTTAGCATCAAAGATGAGCCAAAGATTCAAGGTCTTCTTGATTGAGGGTATTTTTCACTGMATCCAAACAAGCCAATTTCTGTTTCACCAAAGATAATTCASTRTCGGTGAATTCRTAGYCATTTTTRGATAGGTATGATAASACATTCAAGACACGTTCATTGACATCTATGTGAGCATCTGCCGAGATTTTGTTTGCTGTTAAAGAAACTATGCCTGAGCTTTTGACCACGTTCAATCTATCGRTTTTAGGAACAACATCGGATTGGTTTTCTTCTGTTATCTCATCGTACAATAAACTTTTCAATAGACTCAAAACTCTTAACAAAACTTTGTTATCTTTGTTGTTGTTTTGGAAATTCTGATTCAAAATATCTTTTATGAATGACCAGCCGTCACATTGAACAAAGMGCTCGTAGGAGTTACCATTATGAGCTATCARYCCACTCAAGGCATATAAAGATCTTGCTCTTACGTTGAAACTATTTTCTGCCTTTGATAACTTCAATAATTGTTTCAAGCCGTCCACTCCAACGATTTTGAGGAAATCTTCTTGACACTTGATATTGTTTTGCACTGCAGATCCCGTGATCAGTGCAGCTAAGCTTCTGAACTCGTCTTGTTCTTCGCCTTCGTAAYTATAGAGCTTGTAGATCTCTGGCCAAATGCCCATTGGGGCCATGTTATTGGCGTTATCCAAGTTCTGAATCAAGATTTCRAAATCTTCCAATGCAATCAACTTGTCATCAACACTTATACTTTCATCGTTGCAGACGAGAACAGAAATGTCTTCCTTCATCAAGGTTACATCGTCTTTACCTGTGTTGGCACCCAAAACTTGAGCCAGAATTTTTGGATCCGGCATAGGAGCCTTGGCCCGTACATCCGGGTCGCTGGACTGTTGTGCTGTAGACCACTGTAATAGTTTTTCCATGTTATAACGGATACCTTTGAAGCAAAATCAAACTAAAATCTAAATAATGATTTGAAAGAATATCTTGGAAATATTTAAGGCGTAAAATTTATCTTCCTTATGTATACTGGGGCAAACGATCTTCTCGAAGCTTCTGGGCAGAAATCACGAATTCCCAGTCATTTATGAAAAACTCAGCGAGGTTACTGGGAAAATCCCATAACAGTGCGCTTGTTCGCAGCAAATATGAAATATCGCTGAAAGCCACCGCAGGAAACATTAAAGAACATCAGTATGTTCTGAGATTGCTGGGCAAATTGAGAATTTCCCAGTAAATCTCTCCGAGGATCTCAATTTTCCATAGTCTTTGTAGTGCGAACTCTGTGTCGGTAYGCATGCACCACGCATAAGAAGACTGCGTTCTGACAGATAAATTTTGACTGAACGATTAGGTTGAGTGGACAAGCTAAGTTTGTGAGGGAAATGGATGCTATTTCGGACCGAAACTTCAATGATTCAACAAACACGTCACAGAACATTCACAAGGTGATTGATGAAACGCCATCTTTGTTGACGGTGATTCTTGATTTGCATCCTATTGAGTGGAAAAAGTATATCGATGAAATACAGTCTAAGGGTGAAAGCGTCAAGTTCAGAAATGTGACGAGTGCAATGTTGGTGATGTTGAACTCGCATCTTTCTTTGAATAGTGGCAACCAAGTACAGGTKTATGTRGGAAACAGCTTCCAATATGGGGCGAGAAGAATATATCCACAAACCGAAGACGATATAATAAACCCAGCACATGGGGCCGGAAACGAGCAAAAGGCCAAYGATGGGAATGGGGATGGAAATGGGGATGGAAATATCGAAGATGACGATGATGACGATGATATTTTAATTGGGGGGAAAAGRCCCGCAAAGAAAGTAAGTTTGTTGAAGGGAGCCGGTATTTATGGACAATTCAAAATTTTGGATGAAAAGATTCTGGACGCTTTGGACGCTTTGTACCAAGCAGAGCCAGCGATGCTAARATCAGTAATAAATAAAGAAGCCAGTTTCGTGAAGGGTACAATGACCGGAGCAATTTCTTTAGCTTTGGCGGCAATAAATAAGTTGAGCAAATCCGAAGATACAATGAACATGAAGTCCAGAATAATGATCATCAGCGTCAGTGGTGACAATACACTACCGTACGTTTCCATGATGAACACGATTTTTGCAGCCCAAAAAATGAAGGTTTCATTAGATGTATGTAAACTGGGTGAAAAATCCATTTTCCTCCAGCAAACCAGTGATGCCACCAACGGGGTGTACATCGATATAAAGCACCCTTCTGGTCTTATCCAGTACCTCTCTAGTGCACTATTTATTGAGCCATTGCTTCGTCCAATGATGGTGTTGCCAACTAACACTACAGTGGATTTCCGTGCTTCGTGCTTTGTGTCGAACAAGGTTGTGGATATTGGGTATGTGTGTTCAGTGTGTTTGTGTATTCTGAGCATGGTTCCGGTGGACGAAAAATGTCCCACTTGTTATTCCAAATTCGAACATAAGCTCATCACACGAATGAAGCGGAAACCAAAGGTGCTGCCCTTGGAAGTCAAGAAGAAGGCGAAAAACTAGACTGTCGGCAGTGGAGCTGAAATTTTCTCTTGTTTTCCTGAAACGACATAGAAAATATAAATATTATAGATAGAAAAAGGTGTAATTGCTTGTAAAGAACGGATGGGAAACAAATTAACTTAAGCAGTTGTTTCTGTTGCTGCTGCTGTAATAGCGGCAGCGGTTTCCTTGGCCGCTCTGGCGGCGGCTGCCGCAGCGGGATTCATGTTGGGAAAGATCAGATCCATGTACGACACTCCCACGGCGACCAAAGCAAAAATGACCTTGAAAATTGCAGGTTGTGATTCGTCGTTGGCACTTTTGATCAAAGGCTGGTTCAAATACGATTGCACCGCCACGAAAAGACATGCCCAGGAAAAGGCTTTATTTCTGAAAAACATCGCCGCCATTGGCATATTTTGGCTCACAAAATCACTGGCCACAGTGCTTCTGCTTGCTGCTACGTGCACATACTTCTTCACCTTGTCAGCTCTGATCACAGACATCTTTAGCCAAAATCCGTCTCTCAACTTCACTCCCTATTTTCAATCGACATTATCTCCTCCTCAATCTTCATTCAAGCTCACCTCTGCCACAATCAGATTCATGGTATTGATCGGTGCACGGGTGGACTATCCGTCGCAATACCCTCCCCCGGTGGCTCAGCACAATAGTTTGCTCGTTTATACGCGTCGCGTGTGAAAAAAGTTGATGGATGAATTTTCAGCTACACACTGTGGAGGGCTCAGAAGATGAGATGCTTTCTTTCCAGACTCTTTTACACACGTCCAAGCTTTAACAAACCAGGGCATTGTGTGAACAGACACAGAACTAAATGGTTTTTTTGTTTTTGGAGGTTCCAGCAGGGCTGGCACGTTTCTGTGCGAACAGACCCATCCATGTGATTGTGTCGACAGTGTTGTTTGCGGCAATTGCATATCTTGCCATCTTTGACAGATATATCGAAGCTGGTTCTGCGGACGCGTTACAGAACGTCAATTTCTTCAGAAGTTCGCTGACGGACAATTGGGAGCTGGTCCAGTCGAACCAACAACTAGACGGATATCTGTCGCAAAATCCCCAGCATTTGTATGTTACCCCACTAAAGTTTAAGACTGACAACATCACCAGTTTCCCCGAGTTTGCAGACTTCATCAAGGCCGACGTAAAGGGTACCGAGGGTTATCTTTTGACTGATTACGATGTCACAGATGCCGATTTGCCAGCTTATTTGGAAGATGCAAACAACACAGTTTTCAAACTCAAATCTCCAAATAACAAGTTGGGGAAATATTTTGAGTATTTCAAATCCTTGTCCTCCAAATTGAAAAACGCTATCACAGGTGCAGAACCTTTGGATATCATTCTGGTTACCATTGCATACACCGCTATGTGGTTGACTTTTATCCAATTATTTTATGGAATGAAAAAATTGGGCTCCAACTTTTGGTTGGCATTCGGTTCCTTGTTATCATCTTGTTTTGCCTTTATTTTTGCCTTGGCTGCAACTACAGAAATCCTAAGAATAAGAGTTTCCTTGGTTTCTTTAAGCGAAGGTCTACCTTTCCTAGTAGCTACCATTGGCTTCAAACATAAGCTGGCTTTCACTGCTCCTGTGGTCGATGCTTTGAATAAAGATTCAAGCACAGATATATCTGACATTATTTTCAAGGTTGTTAGATCTCAAACCGCSGTCCCATTGATTAGAGATCAACTTATAATTGCTGCMTCMTTGGCTCTATGTTCTAACTTGATTCCTGGTTTGCCTGGTTTGAGAAACTTTTGTATCTTATCTTCAATCATCTTGGTGATAGATTTGCTATTCACTTTCACTTTTTATGCTTCCATTCTTTCATTGAAAGCACAAATATTTAAAGTTCATCGGGAAGTCGAACTAAGACAAGCTCTAGAAGAAGATGGTATCAGTTCCAATGTTGCCAAGGACGTTGCAGGAAACTCAATTGATATTTCTCACTCCATATTTAAGCACAACCGTGGGATTGTYAGCTTTAAAGTTTTYATGATTGCTGGATTTTTGCTCATGCATTTATTTGCYCTGGGMACCTCGTGGTTATATGATGATTCCACAGATTTTAAAACCGTTTCTTTCGTCGATACTCCAGTTGTCTCCAAAGCTATTTCTCATTCCATCAACACAATTCCAAAATCTGGTTTATTGCTCACWCTAGCTCCTCTTAGAGTCTATAGTGAATCAAATACTTTGACCGAAATTGAATATTATGTTTCCTTATTTTTYTCCAAACTTTCAGCCGCCATTTCTGATCCATTGGTGTCCAAATTTTTGTTCATTATTGCCGGAATTTCTGTTGCTATCAATATATACCTATTGAATGTTGCCAGATTCCACTTGATTGTATCATCTTCTTTGAAAAGTAAGTCGGAAAAACTTGAATCTTCCTCTGGTGMGTCTATCCCT
Source organism: Pichia sorboxylosa (assembly GCA_001599115.1). Taxonomy (NCBI): domain Eukaryota; kingdom Fungi; phylum Ascomycota; class Pichiomycetes; order Pichiales; family Pichiaceae; genus Pichia; species Pichia sorboxylosa. The sequence goes on along the minus strand of BCGC01000001.1, from coordinate 340,476 downwards.
AAAAAAACCAAAAAGAAAGTTAGAAAGGCTAAACTTGAAACTGTCAATATTGTTGAACAAGATCAATCTMAYATAGATAATGTGAAGGTTGGACAGATCGTTGAAGACACAACCTCTGAAAACTCCTCGAGTGAATCCAGTTCCAWTGAAGAGGTTAGATCTCTTGATGATTTGGTTGAGATTTTGAAGAATGGCGATGTTAAGAACTGTAATGATGCCGAAGTTCTAGATTTAGTTGTTAAGGGTAAGTTGCCGCTCTATGCCTTAGAAAAGCAATTAGCAGATAATACTCGTGCTGTGGTCATTAGAAGACAGGCAGTTGCTACGTTTGCAGATGCTCCGGTATTACTGACTGAAAAATTGCCGTACAAAGGTTATGATTATGATAGAGTTTTTGGTGCTTGTTGTGAAAATGTCATTGGTTATATTCCTTTACCACTTGGTGTTGCAGGTCCGATTTTGATCGACGGTAARTCTTACCATTTACCTGTTGCTACTACTGAGGGTTGTTTGGTTGCTTCCACTATGAGAGGTTGTAAAGCGATCAACGCAGGTGGTGGTGTTGAAACCGTTTTGACAGGTGATGGTATGACAAGAGGACCATGTGTTCAATTTCCAAGTTTGAAGAGAGCTGGTGAAGCAAAACAATGGCTTGATTCCGAGGAAGGTCAGAGAAAAATGAAAGAAGCCTTTAACTCCACCTCGAGATTCGCTAGATTACAGCATATCAAAACTGCTATGGCTGGTGATCAATTATTTATTAGATTCAAAACCACCACTGGAGATGCTATGGGTATGAATATGATTTCCAAAGGTGTTGAATATTCKTTGAAGTGTATGACTGAAAGTTTTGGTTTTGATGATATGTTTGTTGTGTCTGTTTCTGGTAATTACTGTATTGATAAAAAGGCAGCAGCCATTAATTGGATTGATGGACGTGGTAAGAGTGTCGTCGCCTCTGCCGATGTTCCAGCCGATGTTGTCAAAAAAGTATTGAAATCAGATGTGGATGCCTTGGTGGAATTGAATATCTCCAAAAATTTGGTGGGATCTGCATTAGCTGGTGCCATTGGTGGGTTCAATGCACATGCTGCCAACTTGTTGACTGCTGTGTTCCTTGCTACAGGTCAAGACCCTGCACAAAACGTCGAAAGTTCCAATTGTATAACATTGATGAAGAAATTGCCTAATGGTGATTTGAGAATATCTGTTTCAATGCCTTCTATTGAAGTCGGAACCCTCGGTGGTGGTACTGTTTTAGATCCACAAGGTGCCATGTTAGAATTGTTAGGTATCAGAGGTTCACATCCAACCTCTCCTGGTGAAAACGCCAGACAATTAGCCAARGTCGTTGCATCTGCCGTCTTGGCAGCAGAATTGTCATTATGTGCTGCATTGGCRGCTGGTCATTTGGTTCAGTCGCATATGCAGCATAACAGAAAGGCACCCGCTGCTCCACAAGTGAAATCAAAGGACGAAGCTGATGTCGAAAGATTGACAGAAGGTTCTAAAATCTGTATCCGTTCATGAGCGATTCTTTCTCTTAAACAATRTGGTGCCGATTCGATTTTAACGTACTAAAATTAAGCTTAAAAAAACCTTCAGTTGTAAACTACAAGAATCTAAAAAATAAAAACTAAAAAACAAAAAAACAAAAGAAAAGAAAAGAGATGAAAAGCATTACGAAAGCAGCAACACATTTGGCCTTTTATGCTCTATGCTTCCCCATTTGTAAATATACAACCATATTCATTTGCTGGAATCTATTTGCTACCCGACGCACACGTCGTCTTCTCGGTCATACCCGGCGGTGCTGGGTATGTAAAATCTGTAAAAACTTATATCTATATAATTACATCCACTAATTCTGTTACCACTACTTTAACAACTCATCTCGGACAACCCCAGTTTTTTGGCTCGGCTTCGCGTGACAATGTTCGATGAATGGGCTGTGACATAAAAAAGGAKTACAAAGATGGTTCAAATACCACGAAGAGGAAYCTTTTGCCCTTGTGTTCTTTTCTAAGGCACCAAAGATGGACGGAACTTTTGGGATACCAAATCCAAAGGATTATGACTCAGAGCTGAAACTTAGTGGACGGATCATCAATTGTATGACCCAATTGCCCAATGGTATCAGTAAATCCGAAGACAAGAAGAAGTGGATAGTCTCGCAGCTACGTGGGTCTTCTGCGCTATATGCTTCCAATAAGTTTCTACAAGATGAAACTGAGTGGGAAACACATCTTGTGGCATGGACTGGAGAAATCAATTCATCCATTAGCACTGGAGTCTCGGCAAATAGAGCACATAATGACGTTGCAATCAATGACCCTTTATATTTAACAGAGAATGATAAAGACACCATTACTGCAATGATAAGAGAAACAAACAAAAATGAAAACATTCATCCTGTTTGGTTACTTAGAAGAGACCAAGACAGRTGGAGGAAATATGCTGAGAATGTTCTGTGGCCTGTCTTCCATTACATGATGAACGAGCCCAGTGATGGTAGAGAAGAGATGAATTGGTGGCATGATTACGTCAAATTCAATGAAGCTTATGCTTCTAGGGTGAAGGAAATTGCTAAACCCGGTGATATCATCTGGATTCATGATTACTATCTTCTCCTATTGCCACAACTTTTACGGATGGAACTGAAGGACGTTTACATTTGTCACTTCTCTCACGTACCGTTCCCATCTTCTGAATACTTCAGATGCYTGTCCAAAAGAAAGATTTTACTTGACGGTATGTTAGGTGCCAATCAGTTAGGATTCCAGAGCTACTCTTTTGCAAGACATTTTATTAGCTGTTGTTCAAGAGTTAATGGATACGAAACCACGCCTACATCAGTCACGGTCCATTCATCAATAACCAACATCGTAACCTTACCTTTAGGAATTGATGTGAAGGGCTTAGAGAAAGAAGCCTTTACTACTCAGGTTGATGAGAAAATTTTAGCATTAAAGGATTTGAACAAAAATCGGAAAATCATCATTGGTAGAGATAGATTGGATAATGTGAGGGGCGTTGTTCAAAAACTGGAAGCCTTTGAAATATTCCTGGAGATTTATCCTGAATGGATTGATAAAGTGGTTCTKATTCAGGTTTCATTCAAACCTTTTTATCATAGTTCGAAACTTGAAAATAAAGTGAATGAACTGGTTTCACGGATCAACTCAAAATATGCTTCGTTGGATTATCAACCGGTTCTGCATTATAACATGAGAATCAACAAAGACGAATACTATGCTTTATTAAGGGTTGCCGATCTATGTTTGATTACATCTATTAGAGACGGTATGAATACCACAGCTTTAGAATTTATTGCATGTCAAAAGGACACTTACTCCCCACTCATTTTGTCTGAATTTTCTGGAACCACAACTGTTTTACAAGACTCCATTCAAGTGAACCCATGGGATGCAGTTGGTGTTGCCAACGCTATCAATGAAAGCTTGCTGCTGCCTTCTTTAACTAAACAATCTCTAGAAAACAATTTGCATGATGCTGTCATTAAAAATACGAACCAGGAATGGTCAACAAAAGTTATTACCAGTCTACTTGAATTTTTAAAGACACAAACCTCGACTCAAGGTACACCATATCTCAATAAGCCACTGTTATTGAAAAAYTACSAAAATTCAGATAGAAGACTCTTTCTATTTGATTACGATGGTACGCTGACACCAATTGTTAGAGATCCAAATGCGGCAATCCCATCTTCTAGACTGAATCACATCCTTGATGATTTAACAAAGGATCCTAGAAATGAAATATGGATCATCAGYGGACGTGACCAAGCATTTTTGGAGAAGTGGATTGGTTCTCATTATCCAAAGATTGGTTTAAGTGCAGAGCATGGATGCTTCATGAAAATGGCCGGCTCCGAGCAATGGATCAATYTGACTGAAAGTTTTGACATGACATGGCAGCAAATAGTTGAGGATATTTTCAACCAGTATACTGAAAAAACACCAGGTTCGTTTGTTGAGAAGAAAAAGGTAGCTTTAACATGGCATTATCGTAAATCGGATCCTACATTGGGATCTTACCAAGCAGAAAAATGTAARCTTGAGCTTATCCAAATTCTGGAAGGAAAGTACGATGTTGAGGTGATGTCTGGAAAAGCAAATTTGGAGGTGAGACCAAAGTTTGTCAACAAGGGAGAGATTGCAAAAAGATTGGTGGTCTGTTCTGACCCTATTAAGCAAGTACCAAAGGATGATAAAGGTCTGCCGGATTTCATTTTATGTCTTGGTGATGATACTACTGATGAAGACATGTTTAGATCGCTAAATGCAATTGAAGATGAATGGTGTCATAAGAAAATGCCAACCAATCAATATAACACATACGGTGTATACCCGGTGACTGTCGGTCCAGCYAACAAAGTCACTGTTGCCAAGGCTTACTTATCTGATCCATTCCAGGTTATGGATACGCTTGGATTGTTATTAGGTAAGGTGTCATTGTTTGAAACGGCTGGTACTGTTGAATTAGACGACCGTGGACATCTCAAGAATAGTGAAAGTGCCACCATTTCACAAGCGAACCGTGAGGAATACAATAATCAAAATGGTAACTAACGCATTATACAAAAAAATATATATAYTTAAAAATTATGGATATTTATACAGAAAAGAAAACTACATTCAATTTTYCTACTGGAAATACGGTCGAAGTTTGTKTAACCAAAACAAACCGATTGTGAGTATATCGATATATAATATTTGCACAACCGTTGAATTTGAAGGACTGAGATTTCAAGTCATCTGCTTTCCTCAATAGCAAGAAAAAAAATCAACTTTGATCATGAACATGACGTRAATGCAAACTTGGTTAACTTGAAGCATGTTTTTTCATCGTCTGATACAACCCCTTTTGCAAAGTTTACAAAGTAGTTAATAAATAATACTCCCTTTACAAAATATCTATCAAAGAATTAAATTTYTCGACGTTTATATACGTTTCTTATAAAGTTCYCTTTCAAAATTAAGGAAATTCTACTCTGAAAWTGATATTYATTAATATAGTCAAAATTATCAATATTTGACCAAAGAAAATTAGCTTCCAGATAAAGAAGAGAGTTCGAAGGTGAATTTAGAAGAGCACCTTCCCCAAAAAATATTTCTCATTCTCGAAAAGCAATATCTTAATTAATGACCACTTCCAGGACTTTTTTAAATTGTAAAACACATTGGATTTATATTATTTTCCCTTGATGTGACAAAGTTTGATGCACTTTAGCCTACATGTTTGCTGCGATTTCCCGTATTTGCAAAGATGATAGCTAAGTTAGCTATGCATGTACTACTTTGGTTTAAGTTGAAAAGTATAAAAGTGTATATAAAAATTTCTAATTGATGCCGCGGTGGTCTCCCACTAGAGTACTTGATCTATAACTAAGCCTCTTACATACTGTTGATTTGAAGAAAGCAGAACATTCAGCTACTTTTAGTAAAAAAAAATCCGCAAAAATTACTCCTTCACCAAACATGTGTCTATTCCTCTTCCTCTGACTGCAACAATTATGTAACCCAATTTAGATTTATCCAGAAATTCCATTCTAAATATTTTTAATTTTCAATTTTTTTAAAAGAAATAAACATTTTTCAACACATTCGTGAATTTGAAACAAATTAATTTTTGATTTGTTTAAATAGCTTCGAACAGATGAGAGTTTACAAAAATTAAACAGTTGCAAAATTAGAAAGGACATCAAATTTCAATTCTTTAATTGCACCAACTTTAAGCTGTTTTTATAGTTAACTCAAAACTTTGAAGTATTCCAAATTGATAAACCTTTTTGTTCAATTCTGACCATTACAGGCGATACAGTTCCGTCTAATTTCACAGTAAATTTACAGATCGTTCAGTGGAAGAAGCGATCTATATCTTTTAAGGGAAGGTGATGGGGATGGTCAAGCATCTGTCTTTTTTGTTGCATCAATGAAAATACCATAATAGGGTACATTCAAAAAAGCCATTTAGCTTTTGTAGACCTGTTTTGTAGGTAAAAAAGTTACATTTGCTTTTTCTCAAAATAACTAATTAATGACTTCATGCAGCATAGCAATTTAATATCGCCACCCCTTTTCTAATCTGGATTTTAGTAACCAGATAATAGGGATGTGTCAATCTATTCTTGCATGAAGATATATTTTTTGGAGGATAACTTTGACAATAGCAGCATTATATTCTCTACCCTTTTTTCGCAATAAGGAAGTAATAATATGTGAATATATGTCATTTGGAATTTTTTCCCCTCTTGTTTGTACACCCTTAAATTTCTATTAAAATATTCACATCCACGACATAAGACTCTTTAACAGCAGGGATGAATGCCTGCATGCATGCAATATATATAGGTCTAAAAAAAAAGACAAATATTTCAAAAATTACATCCATCACCCCGAAAACTCGATTTTACAGTTCCCCCCACTTTGTTCAAATTCATGCTTTTATGTAGAGAATACTTAGATGCAAAAAGACACCGAAAATGTTTTGGAATCTTAAAGAAGATTACTGCAAAATACTCTTTTCATTCGTGTCCGAATCGACTTGCAAACAACATTCATCATGAGAACCAAATCGAGAATAACATTCAATTTTTTTGGCTTTGTGATTAACTCTTCAATGACACTGTTGCACTCTTCAAACAACAGAGCAATTTGCTACAGCTAACAGAGTGTACAAGCAAGCCGTTGCTGCTACTGCCATTGCCATGCTGCTTCCCGTACCAAAAGAGCAAAATGTAAACACATAAGGTGCGAAGTTGTCAACAAAAAATTATGAAAGGTCTCTTTGTCATGTTTTGTTTACATTTGTTGATTTGAGTAAAAGCCAACAGGATTTGTTAGTGGCGTAATTATTGTCATCCACCGGGTGCAATATACTCAATACAAAAGAGTTAGATTGTGTTTTTCTTGTTTGTCAAATATTTTGTTTTGAAAGACTCAGAGGACCTACTATGAAAGGATCAACACTCTCAAACATCATTCATTCATCTTTTGATATCGTCCGACTGGAACAATTACTGGACATCTCTGCTTTTGAACTGATAATCGATGACCCCAAAATTACTGAATTGGACTCTGGATTTTTGAAGTCCTTAATTGATCGTACACATCAAACCTTAACGTCTTTACAAGGTCTCAATCACGCTCTACGAAAGGTGGATCAATATGGCCAAGTTCTAGGTTATGACATCGAATGGATATTCAAGGGACGAGTGGAATTGTTCAAGATTTTGCAATGCTTAGATTTRCTGGATCATAATGTGAGTGTCCTTTTGTTTAAACTAGAAAAGTTTTTGAATATGAAGAAAAAATTGCTGGAATCCTTTCTGTCACTATGCGACGAAAACCTGAAAATCAAACAGATAATACATCCAATTCAAACTAGATTATCGATTGCAGTACATTATCATGAAATTAAGGAACAGACTCTGGGGTTGCTTGAATCAGAAATTGTCGACTGCATTGGTATGCTCAATGATATTACCGAAAAAAAGAAATTGATCGATGTACCTAAAGAAATACAAACATTAGATTTGAAGGGAATCAAAAAAAGATATAAAAATATGGAACTTGAAGGCAACTCATCGTTATTTTTCGGGTTTATAATTTTTTCATCAATGGATGCAAAAATATTCCATACTTATACAAAACTCCACGAGAAGCTCATACCAATATCTCAATCCATTAAATTCATACCTCAGTCGTTGTCAGATTTGCATGCAAATTCGAAAAAACTATATCCAGATATCATGAATGATTGTATGTCACATTACGARAATATAGCCAAGAAATATGACGAATTTCGTCATGACATTCAAGAATTCAAAAAAAGTTATATTACATACAGAATCGATATTCTTTGTTCTCACATTTTCAGTATTATTCAATCAAACGAGTTGAGTAGTGAGGTTGCAGAGTCGGTGATTAACATTTTGACCCCGATAAAACAGTGCTATGGAATTGACGAGGAGTATTGTTTTAAGTTAAAAGATTTGGAGAAAATACTGGATTCATCTTATCAAATAGAAAATTTTAARACACCATTGAAAAATTCCAAGCTTGTCAATAAGCCAAGGAGAGTGTTCAGTAACCCACTGACAGATTCATTAAATATGAAACCAATTTTAAGTGAATCCGAATCTAAAAAATYGTCCTTCAAGATTTTCCAAACACCACGGAGCCTGGACATTGACATTTATTCWGATGAAAACAGCAAAATCATTGAAAATATAAAAAAGGATATGAATAAAAACTTGGTTCGATTATCAAGTTTGGAAACGCCTTCAAATTCCTCTGGTAGTTCCAACAGTTCYCCAGATGCTATGAAAGTGCGGGACATTTTTGACTCTCCAGATCCTTTTGTAACACCATCAGCAAGAAGATTCCAAAAATTCAAGCTTGAGACGTCGACTCCAACCACAACTCCAAGGATCACYCCCACTAAAAAGTATGTTATGCTTCCTATCGAAAGTCAACTCAAATCAAATTCAGTTGCACAGCAAAAAAAGATTGAACAACCCACGCCGTTGCTAAGGTATGAACTTTCAACTGTGATCAAGATTGAAAGCAGTTCAGATACAGAAGCYGACATATCGTCGTCATCCAATATATCATCATCATCCAATATATCTGAGGAATCTAATATGTCACAAACGAAAATMCCCAGTCCAACTGTGTTTCAGACCAAGCCTTTGATGATCCCCTCTTCTTTAGCTACATCCCGAATTCCATTACCTGCCAGACCTGAATCCAGAATGGATYTGATCCGGTCAGTGAATCAGTTACAGAGAAGTGCCTCTAGAGCATCGAACCAAAGAAATACATCTCCACCTAGTGTCAAGTTGGTCAAAAGACCCGAATCTCGATTGGAGTCTTTGGCAAGYAGTATTTCTAGCAGACTAGGTACCAATTCTCCAGTGAATGCATTGAAGAGGGAGACCCAAGATCCAAAGTTAATACCCAGACCCCTGACTGCCTTAAGCAACAAAAGATCTGGCATCCCYAGAAGTGAACAAAAATCATCTCTTGCAAATACAAAAAGCAGAGGMGGAACARCCACCGGGGCAGGCAGTCGCCCGTCAACAAGAATATGTACTATTTAAAATCCAATGTAAARTAGAATCAAGTGTTTTATAGCTAGGTATAAAGAAAATATGGACTACACACGGCACAATTGGGGTTATTTTTCTCCAAACAGCTTGGTCAGCCATGAATTTTTGAAGTTTTTCATTTTTTCTTCTTCCTCCCATTCTTTGTACGTTCCGTCAGATGGATTATATTCGCCTTGCTGGATTTTTCTTTCTCCTCCAGCATACAACCTACGGTAAAGTTCCATTGCAGGCACTATCATGAATATTGCTCCTCCTAAAATCATCTGATAGCCTTTCAATTTTCGTAGCTGTTCCGGCGTGAAATTCGCCGTTTTGGATTTATATTGTGTTTTTTCGCCTTCAAAGGCTTGTCCCGTTTTACGACTTCCTTGCATATTGGCCATTTTACTGTTATGTGGGGGGTTTGYTTTCTCCAGKCMTAAAAATCCACCTCTTGGAGAATACATTCCGGTTCAATTTTTCAAGGAGCGACTGTGAATATTGTGTCAAGAGGTTCAAGCCTGTACTACTTGCATGGTTGAACGCTGTAGAAAACGCTTTCGAATCCAAAACAGAACGCAACTCCTGTCAATTTCCAATTTTAATAAACTAACCAACCAACCAACTATCTATCTAATTATTTAAGTTTGTCTTGTTATGATACCGTTTTCACCGTACTCTTTACATTCACATGAAATTTATYCTCATCTGTCTTGCTTTCCAGATATTCTCGCTACAGCCAGCATGCGTACTATATTTATTGATCATAATACAAGCAACTTTTCCACAAACATGTGAAAAAAGTAATCGGAGCCAACATTGTCATCCWGTCTAGCCAACAACCAAACTCATTGTCTCACTAATCGAAAGAACAGTAAAAATGAGGAYGTCTGAAACCAATAACATGTATATAGTTCCACTAGCTTTCTTTTTGTAGTGGCACAACCAGAAAAAAMTGTGGCAAATGGTTGTATTGTGTCTTCTCCAGCTWTTGTTTCCYCAGCGTTGCGGCTGGACAAGCTGAGTGGCGGTGCGGCAGAATATTTTTGTCAAAAATTTGTTTCTCGTCCTGATGTAGAAGTGAAAATAAATATTTTTTTTTTTCAAGCAGAGACAACTAGTCAGAACATCCAAATATATCCATCCACAAACAAYAATGGGAAAGGTTGCCAAAAAGACGTTTCACAATAGTAAATCGGAAGCAGCAGGAAATGCGCAAATAAACAAAGTTTTCAAGTTCAACACGGATCTTGGGCAGCATATTTTGAAGAACCCTTTGATTGCACAAGGGATTGTTGATAAAGCAGAGATCAAACCTTCGGATACGGTCCTTGAAATYGGTCCAGGTACGGGTAATTTGACTGTTCGTATTTTAGAAAAGGCCAGAAAAGTGATTGCYGTGGAATTCGACCCAAAAATGGCGGCTGAATTGACAAAAAGAGTCCAGGGGACCCCCAGTGAAAAAAAACTGGAAATCATTGTCGGCGATTTCATGAARATCAAAAACCTACCACAGTTTGACGTCTGTATTTCCAACACTCCGTAYCAAATTTCGTCGGGTATTGTKTTCAGATTACTGGAAATGCCAAAACCACCTAGAATCGCAGTTCTAATGTTCCAGCGTGAATTTGCCATGAACTTGACTGCCAGACCGGGAGACTCTCTGTATAATAGATTGAGTGCAAATGCTCAATTGTGGTCCAACGTGAAACATGTGATGAAAGTGGGGAAAAATAACTTCAGACCTCCTCCAAAGGTCGAATCCAGTGTGGTCAAAATCGAACCTAAGTTCCCTAAACCAAATATCGACTACAGTGAATGGGACGGCTTGTTGCGTTTATGTTTCATTAGAAAACACAAGACGTTACATTCCATTCTTTCGGAAAAGAAAATCATAGAAATGTTGACCAACAAYTACAAAATCTACCTGGATTATTTAGGAGAACAAAGAGGAGAAATGCTGGTGGATGCGTCTAAAGATTACACCCAAGAAGTCAAGGAAAAGATTGAAAAAGTTTTGGAAGAAACCGGCTTTGGTTCAAAGAGAGGCTCTAAAATGGACCAGACCGATTTCTTATCTTTGCTTTATGCTTTCCACCAAGTCGGTATTCACTTCGCATAGTTTTCATATTTCGCATGTATTATTACTTTATATTTAGAATCAACTACAGTAGCTTTAGAAAAAAATACTAGAAAATGTTGTTATTGATGATTTCAGAACGGCTATCTTCTTTTGGTGTTTTTGGTAAAGTCCTTTTCAATGACATTCTCAACACCCGCCTCTTCAAGTTCATCTTCTTCAAGTTGGATGGCGTCTCTTCTTTCCCACCATCTGGATTCAGCGAGCTCAAACGCTTTAGCCTTCAATCCCTTACCTTTGGTATCTCTGTTTTGGTCAATAACCCAAGTCAAGAAATCTGCACCAGTTCTCAAATAGAAACTACGCAGGGTTTCAAAGATTTTAGGATGTGGCAACCAAGGTCTCTCATCCGGAATAGCAGGTTCAACATCTTCAATTTCTTCTTCTTCCTCAATCTCTTCATCTTCCATAACTTGATCTGTCATCTCTTCATCTTCATCGTCATCTTCGTCACTCCAATCGTCATCTTCCATATCGTCATCCAAGTCCTTGTCGGAGTTCATCACCTCGGTCAGGTCTTCCCAGAAAACTTTCACACCATCAAGTTTGGAGATATCAACTGCATAGAAACTGTCTATGTTGCATTCGATGTCACCGTTTTCCCATATACCACCATAAAKATAGAGAGTGTCGTCCAAAATACAGATCAAAGAGTTGAATCTTTCGTGAGGAAGCTGATTCTTGATTTCATATACCTTCTTATCAGATACATCGTCATCATCTTTGACGTTCAATGCGGCAATTTTGGTGACAGCTTCATCTTCCGCTTCATCATCATCTTTCATGTCATTCTTTGCAAGAATTTCATTCAAAAGATCTTCAAGCTCTTTGTCTCTATTGATTTTTTCTTTTTTAGTGACCTCCACCTTCTTACGAGGTCTCAATTTGAGGTTGAACCATCTATTGGACTCACAATTATAAGATAATAGTGAGTTATAAAATTCAGAGTCAACTGATTCTTCAGTCTCAACCAAATCGCAAACACCACCAAAAACATAACCTCTACCCTTGTTCATGGTCATATTGATACCGGTTCTTGCGGTTGGTTGCCAACCTTGCTTTCTTTTTCTCTCCCATCTCAACGACTTGATGTCATTTTTCATTTGGAGTGTCCACATATCATTTAGGGCCTTACCTTTTTCCAAACCTTTACCGGCTTTCACTTTAGTATAACCACCATACAAAAACAAGAAGTCATCGCAACAGATTAACGAATGTCCACTTCTTGGGTCTGGGTTGGTCATGGTAGTTGGGAATTCAACCTTGTTCCATTTGTAGTCCAAAACATCAAACAACCAAAGGTCGTTCAAGTAAGTGGTACGATCACCCAAGTCTCTGAAACCACCGAAAAGAGCAATATAGTTTTTCCAGACAGCCATTCTGGCACCAGATCTACCGCTTGGACCCTTCTTTGTTTCCACCTTGGCCCATTCCTTAGTTTCCACATCAAGAATCCAAGTATCCGAATAATGGTGGAAAGAACTCTGTTTAGGAGATGCAAATTCACCACCATGTAGAATCATGATACCAGACGGATGGAACGCCATGGTATGCGATGATCTTGGAAGGGGAGAATTTTTAGAAACATAGCTACGCCAGGTATCACTGTCAGGGGAATAGACATTCAAATCGTTATGAAAGTTAATTGTACCGTTTCTAGAGACCGTTTCACCACCAAACAAGATGAGTTCTTTACGCTGGGACATTGGGGCCGCAACCATTGTACCATTGGAACGTTTGGCTGGTTTTTCAATGATACTGGTATGGACAGCTTCAAATTTAGCCTGTTCACTTGCTAATTGCTGCAACAGTTCATTAATATCACAGTTATCTTCAATATCGTCACCCAGCTTTTGACCTTGTTTCTTCAATTTGGCTTGACCCTTGGATGCGTTTTTTGCTGCCTTGGCTGCCTTCACGGCCTTCTTGGCCTCATCGTTCTTTTTATTTTTTTTTGCCATGTTGGATATTCAAACAAACGGTTCTTCTTCTACCTTTGCAACCCGAGGACTCGCCAGAAGCCTTTCAAAACACACACAAAGAACGAAACGGTTGAAGAAAAAAAAAATAAATTTCATTGACACCCGTCAAGAAAAATTCAATTCCATTCGGTGGTGAGGATAAGATGAAAGGAAGGAAAGGTGTCCACCAGCAACATAGTTTCACGACGAGGAAACAATATTTATTAGCATAATGACTATATACACAGTAGACACAAGTATATAAAGAACAGACACGAGAAAAAGTTGAGTACAAAAAATGATGTAGGGCAGATGGCCGTAAACAGTTCACAAGTGAAAGATTGAAAGGTATATTTATAAAACGGAGCTATCAGAAGCAATCTTGGTAGAGATAAGCCAATATGTGTTGGATATGTGTGCGTAGGAGGGTGTTGCCGTGCTAGAAGGGGTATTATTTCTCATCTTCTTCATCTTGATCATAGTCTTCACTCATCTCGGCCTCATCTTCTTCGAAAGACATCTGATCTTCGTCGTCGTCATCGTCGTCGTCGTCGTCTTCTTCGCTGTCATCAAAGTACCAGTCGTCCTCTTCTTTGGTTTCGCCTGTTCCTATGATCAGCTGGTCGGAAGGAATAACAAAGTCGTCCGGTATGTGGATCTGGGACCGCTCGACAAGTTTCTGCACCTTCTCGTTGAACTCGTCTCTTCTGTCTCTCCAGCAGACACCGGCGTCGACGTTGGCGGGCGAGTGGATGTTCGGGTCGTCAAGAATGGATATGATACTGAGGATCACGCTCTCCACCCGCTGCGCAGGAGACCAGTTCTCGTTGGACGGCTCGTCCTGGTACGTCTGGCCCGCCTCATGGAGGATCGAGATACACACACGCCCGTCCGTGTACACGTTCGGGTGAAAAATCGGCGTCTTGAACACAAAGGTAGGCGGTGTGAATGGGTAGTTAGGCTTGAAATTCATTCTGGCCTGCAAATAGGCATGGTTCCACAGAGAATCCGGATTGATAATGTAGATTCCCAAACTCCATTCAAATATGTTATCGTTGTCCAGCGTGATGTGGTATGTAGGATTCTTGGTGAGCTCCTTAAGCTCCTTCGCAAGTATAGATGCTGCTGCCATGATGTCAGCCTGTCTGGACTTTTGAACACGATCACAAAGGGCAAAAGCTATGTTTGGTATCCACGCAAAAGTCAAAACTGCAGGCAAACCGCACTCTCAAGCTTGCAAGGGCCAAGAAAAATCTGAGAGAAAACGCTGCCAGGGCTTGACAGTGGAGAAAAAACCAGAGCGAGTGTACCGATGACTGTGGTGGCGGATGGGGTGTGGGTGTGGGGGCCCGGCGGTATGTATATATAAATATAAGTATAAATATGAATTGGTAGGCAGGGGGGTACGTGTAATGTTTTCTAAGACATGCTCTAGATTTCTGGGAACTTGAATCGACCCGGGGGAATGGATGAAAGCTTGAGTCCAGAGTCGGTTTTCAATATGGGCACTTGCCTATAGAGTGTGTTTGTTAACGTGTATATATTATACATACTTTTTACAGGAATATTATATGTTCTCGTGATCTTCTATACAGAAGACAGTCTCTCCTTTTCGTGTTCTTTTGGATCCTCAGCACCAGTTGGCTTATCTGCTGTGGTGTTGAGGAGTTTCCACAATTTGCTCTCCTTGTTGGCCCAGAGGTCCCGGAATTTACCTTGCTCCACAATTCCCCCATCGTACCCCAGGACCAATATGTTCTCACATCTTTCAATTGTACTCAACCGGTGGGCAATGCTGATGGTAGTCATGTTTCCAGCCTTCATTAGTCGCTCTAATGTCATGTTGATAGCACTCTCACTCTTTCCGTCCAATGCACTGGTTGCTTCGTCCAAAATCAAAACYGGAGGCTCTTTAATCAAACAACGAGCCAATGCAACCTTTTGCCGCTGTCCTCCCGATAGTAAAGAACCCCTAGGCCCAATGTTGGTATCAAATCCATCTGGTAAAGTGTAGACAAAATCGCAGTTGGCTTTCTGCGCAGCCCACTCAATATCTGCTCTCGTAATTTTTTTGCTTTTTCTCAATGGCAACCCGTAACGGATATTCTCCTCAATAGTACCTTCAATTAAAACAGGTTCTTGCTGTACAAACCCAAAGGTTTGTCTCACAGAGTGAACCGAAAACTCTTCAATGTCGTGACCATCAATGAGAATCTTCCCATCTAAAGGCTGATAGAATCTCAACAATAACGATGCAATAGTAGACTTCCCACGTCCAGAAGGCCCAACAATACAAACACTGGAGCCGTGAGGAATATCAAAAGTCAAGTTTTTGAAAATCACATTGTCTGGTCTGGTTGGGTAAGCAAACTTTACATTTTCAAACCGAATGTTACCTTTGCATACAACTTCTTTACCTTCAATCGGCGTGGTGGATCTGTTGGAGTTGGACACCAGTTTTATACCTTTAACTGGGTCAATGGATGGCTTAATATCCAACATTTCAAACAATCTACTTGCAGCACCAGCACCTTTGAACAGTTCGGTGTAAAATGTCGATAATCCAAAAGTTGCACTACCACAATATTCAGTATAGATCAGATAAGCAGTTAAATCACCAACGGTCATGGTACCATTAAGTACAAAACGTGTACCTAGACCAAGTGTCAGAAGAAACGTGATATTACCTAATATACCCGTGGAACCATAAAAAGTTGCATTGGTGACAGCGTCTTTGAAGGAGATCTTCCACACATCTTTAATTTTGGAGTCATAACGGCTTAATTCTTTAGTTTCTGCTGTGAACGATTGAATAGTTCTGATGGCGTTTAGTTGCTGCTCACTCACCTTAGTCAAACTACCAGTTGCTTGCTGTAATTGTCTCGAGATGGAACGGATTTTCAGACCATACAGGTATGAGAAAAACAACAAAGGTGGCGCAAAGGCTAACATAATCAAAGACAACTTATAGGACAAGACAAACATCATGGTCAAAGAAGTACCCAAAACCAAGGAATGTTTGATACCATCTGATGCATTTTGGGTGATAGACTTGGACACGACATATGCATCTGAACTCAATCTAGAGATCAGATCACCAACCTTATTTTTATCATAGAAGGCCATGTCTTGGGAGTATATTTTTTTCATGAATCTGGATCTCAATCTTGACACCAAGTTTTCCCCAATGATTCTCATCAAAATGATTCTAGTGAAGGTTGCACCTGTGGAAACCAACAACAATCCACACATGACGTAAAGAAAGTTGTCAAGAGATAAATCGTAAATCTTGATGTCGTCTAGTTGTGTAAAATTCTTGGTTGTATCTAAAATCAATCCGGTAATTTTAGGCAACGCCATAATAATAGCAGCTGATAAGGTCAACAATAGCATTGCCAAAGAAAACAAAGGCAAGTCTCTGCGGCCTAGTTTAACAAGTCTCCACACTTCAGAGAATGTTGCAGTATTCGAATCTTCAGAGGAGATTCCGATCCACCGTTGTTTCCATGATTTTTTCACTTCTGAATCTGGTGTTTGTGGCTTTTCCGTAGCAGTTTCCACCATTTTAGCCTCTTTTTTATCCATTTCCTGGGTATTTTCCTGCTTCAACAACGACGTTGTTTGGAACCCCCTGGACAAAATGCTTGTTTTTATCAGGGGTTGGCTGCATGTCACGCTGCTGCGTGAACTAGCAACAAATCGATGGTATGCTCGTACATGAGGATATACCAGAGAAGAAACGATGGAAACCCTGGCAGCAATCTTAGATTTGCACGCTGTTCTAAACAATATGCCCTTTCCAGGACCAGTTGCTAATCCCAACATCCGGCTTTGCAAGAGTGTCAGTGAGTGTGCGTTCAAGCGTGTGTGTGAGAGAGAGACTGAATATTGTTAAACAGAACTCAGTCGTGAAGAGACTGTCTATTGTGTGAGTGAATAGAATCCCACATCGCTACATAAATTACGTGCCTGTAACAAGAAAATATCTCGTATTTGCGGCTCGCTGGCGCCTGACACAAGACGCCTCTATATGGATGCCTTCTTTCAATGGAATAGTTTTTAGTTAATAAATAAAGAATTGGTTATCTATAAGTATATAAATATCAATAAATAGAGGATTCAAATGGCCACACAAAATGACCCAGATATAGTCATAAAACGTTACATGAAGAGAAACTCAACAACCAACACTGAACGACGCCTTGGCATCTATACTTAGTTGCTGATTTCCTTACCAGTGGACAAATCAGTGGTCTTGAGATTTTCACCGTTCTTGTATTGTTGAGACTTGACTTCGGTGATGAATCTTCTTTGAGCCTTGGTTTGTAATTCTGGCTTCAAAGCCTTGGTCAAGGTCTTTGCAGAGATGGCGAAATACTTGTTCACGCTGCAGAATCAAAAAAAAAAGAGTTCAACAGATTATAACTTTGATTCCAATACCGTAAGAGTCAATGCAATACGATAGGAGAGACGGAAAACATCACCAATGTCTAAACTAACTACATTTTTCATCCACAGAAAAAAAACCTTCGGTCATTCAGGCCACCATGTGTTCCCATTTTCCGTCTCCACTTCCCTGCATCCTCCTCCCCGTACTCAAACCTCGGTTTCTGAGAATATTCGATGTTAGTATTCATTTCTGCAATCCATAYTTACTTCYGCTTCTTCTCCATCTCCACTCCGAGCGATTCCAAACCATTCCAGCTCGCATCGCATCCRTCGGCAGGGTCCRGRGTCCGCAGTCGTATACTCCTCTCATACATACGAGATACCGGCCTTCTTCCAAGCAGACATGTTTGTTGGTTTGTTCAGTAGCGTTCTTCAACCACTCTTCTTCTTGTAATAGTATAGGATGAAATTCATCCTCGAGAGAGCGCGAGCTGCGTAACCAGCCAAAGAAAAAACCCGACTCGCGACATGGCCAGTGGGCGGAGGCAGGAAGGCGGTGGCTCAGCGGCAAATGGCTGATGCTGTCGCGAGGGCAGCATGAATTTTTTCARWGTTGTGTCTTATAGCGCCAGATAAATATTTTTTTTTTCATGTTTKGTTCCAGCATACAACAATCTTGAACCACAATGGTTGTGAGTAAAGACCACTATTACAGACTCTCGTCGAACATTCCATCGGAACGTATTTYTGCGGCTTCAGGGTTGATTAATGAATTGCACAAGGAAGGAACACGCAATGATTTCGAGTATGCTTTAAGAAGACTGATTGCGGGATTGGCTTCCAGCCAYGATGCTGCCAGATTTGGATTCTCCTTATGTTTGATTGAGTTCTTGAAGCTGTACATGAGCGGTGAAAAGGAGTTYTATGACTATACCAGCCAGAAATTTCTTGACGATCTGGAAAAGACGTTGACAGATAAAATCCCTAACAAATCTAAAGGTTCTTTTTTGCGGGCCTATTTGTTTGGTAAAATCTTTGGATTGAGATCGTTGATTGACTCCGGAAATGTWAGGGATATACAGCTTGCAAAATTGATTGTGGACGATTTGTTCAAGGTGCAGGAAACTAAAAGCTGGACCACGGAAATCTGCATTTCTACAATCATAAATCTGATCAACAAAATTGAAGAGTCAGACTTCAAAGAGCTAAATTCTTATGTACTGTCCAAACTCTCCGATGCCAACCTGTTATTGACCATGAATGGTTTGGCAGTGTATTTGAATATCGAAAGAAATAAGAGAGACGAAATCTCCCAACTGGCTACCATCAAAAAATCCCAGCAATGGAAAAACAACGATCCGTTGACAGTCGAAAATCTGCCTGTCCTGCAACTGGCCATTGTAGATAAGATGCTAATTGCCGAAGACGAAGAGGACGACGATGACGATGATGACCAAAATCTTAATGAAAGAGGACGTGCCCAAAAATCCCAAAGAAAAAGCAATAAAAACATCAAAGACGTTTCCAGTGTTTGGAAACATCAATTACATTGTGCTTGGTATCCGTTTATTGAAGAGCTCTGTATCAACGAGCAGGAAACAGAATCTAAATCCTCCAAAAAGAAGCACAAATCTAACTCTAAAAAGTCGAAGGATGTGGCCCAATCAAATATCCTCAAATTGTCAAACTTTTGGGAAATATTGGATAACATTTATTTTGATTTTCATGCATCTGAAGAACGTAAATACAGTGGTTTTCAAATTTTTCTACTGGCGTTGAATAACAGATATTTCAAAAACGAATTCTTTTCCGTCATTTTTTCACAAAATCTTACTGATGTATTAACTGGCAATCTGATTTCCAAATCCAAAATGTTGTATGGTTTAACAACCGACGTCATGAATCAGTCTATACTAAGAGCTAAAAATGCTGGCTTATCTGCTAGAATAAGTTTAATGGTTGCATTGGCTTCACAATCTTTGAAAATCGACATTTCCAGCAAGATCAAACCTCTCAAAAATTTGTTATCCGAATTCTATACAAAGGATGAAAATGCTGAAGAAAACTCCCACAGCACCAATAAACTCAAATATTTAGAGGAATGGGTTAGTTATGAGGGCGAATTTGAAAATGCTATATCCCAGATTCATGATTGTACCGAAGCCAAGTATAATTCTCGTGACTATATGAAAACCAAATTCTTCGTTGATTATAACATCTTTTTGATTGATTTTACAATCAATAGAGTACGTGGAAATAAAGAGATTATTAAAGAAGTGTTTAAGAGTGAAAAAACTGCCCTGTCTAAGCTATACGACGATGTTATTTTGAGCATTTCCAACATGCTCAGAATCTTTGTCATGATAATTTACTTTAAACCACCCATCGAGATTTCAGAAGATGACCAACCTGAATATGAACGTATGATGAAAACCGCCAAGAATAGACTACAATCTTTCTTAATTGAATTGGTGGAAATTACCAAAGGGAGATTTGATCCAAATAATCTGTTTTTGGAGTTATTAGATGAAAGTGTCAAAAACAATGATGATCTTCTGAACCAATCTTTAGAATTGAATGATGAATTTCAAGAACTGCTACTCAAATCAAAAACAGCCAGAGAAGAAATTAACACCTTCTTGTCAAATATCACGGAACAGCAATTAGGCCAAGAAGAAGAACTGAGAAGAATCGGTCTATATAGATTAGTGGGATTTTTGATCACTAACACCATCATGGAACTATATGGTGGTGAATATGAATCTTATTCCATTCTGTCCGATTTAATGAATGTTTATGAAGATTTGAAAAATGAAGATGTCAATTCCAATGTTTTAGCCGTTCTTGTTGATTTGATGTTTACCTACTTGACTCAAGAATCAACATATGCCAAGAAAAGTGCTGCATTTATCTGGGATAATTTAATCATGTATGTGAACGATGAAGAACTACAGTTGTTATACAAAGTATTACATGCAGAAAACAACCCGCAAAGTTTGAAATCCATTACCAATGGGTCAGATGATGAAGATGGAGATGAGAATGAAGATGATGATAAAGACGAGGATGACTTTGAAGATGAAGACATGTTTGATGATGATGTAGATGACGATGACAGCGATGATGAAGAGGTGGAAGAAGTGAAAGAAAAACACATCCAACACAATCACAAATTAAGAAATGTTAAGCCAGAAGCTGAAACTGAGAAGGCGAAAATTGAAGAAATTGAACARTCCACAAGCTCTGCACTTGCCAAAGCTCTGTCAGTGAAAACCGAAGGTGATGAAGCTGAAAAGAATAGCGACAACAGTGACTCAAGCGATAATGAAAGTGATGTATCCATGTCTGATGAACAAATGATGGCAATCGATTCCACTTTATCTGCAATCTTTACCCAAAGAAAGAAGGCAATCAAYAGTGTGAAAGTCGGAAACGAACGTAAAAAGGGTTTCAAGAATGCCAAGGTTGTTGTSACATTAGCCAAGGGACGTGTGATTGACYTACTTGATTCTTTTGTCGAGAAGAGGGGAAACGATAAGGAATGTACAGACATTATAGTTGAGTTGTTGACTCTTATGAAATACTCTAAAAGTGATGATATTCGTGCTAAAGCCCATAAATTAGTCAAGAAGATTTGTCAGAAGGTTCCTACGAGAGACAARYTGGAAGGTGAATACGACGAACTATTCARGAAAATGAATTTTGTTTTCGATGCTTGTAGAAGAGAAAAGTACAAAGAATTCTCTTTTGCATGCAACCAGATTTTACTTTACTTAGCTAAAACCGTTATCACTTTTGAAGAGAATGGCTATGAGACCAATGTCAAYAACATTATTGACTTTTATGTTGCTAAACTTAAGGTGTGGTCCAATGATTTGGCYGACAAACACAACCCTCTACTCTTTTTTGAATTCATTAACTGGTTAGGGGCGAAGAAGGATGGTAAAAGAGCTGCAATYAACAAAGAGAAGAAGAACAATTCTCAAGTTGAAGAGGTTAAGAACGAGCAACCTTCCAAGAGTCAATCCGTGGCTTCCGAGACYAGCAACATGAAGAAACACAAAAAAAAGAGAATCAACAGAAGAAAGAAGAAGAACAACAACAACAAAAACAACAACCAACACACTCACTGAAGATAATTCTGGATATGTAAAATTATACAAATTGCTATATATATATATATATATTATAAACACGTACACTATTTTTTAGTTTTGGCATTATTCAGGAGATCGTCTCTTCTCGACTCCACTCTATTAAGAAAGTCCTGCTTTTCAAGAAAGCCGGATTTGTTTTTATATTTCAGTTCATGGTTCAGTTTGTTGTTATCAACATAGGTAGCCCAATCCAATCTGGACTTTTCTAAAGTAGATAGTTTCGTCTTCGAGGTGTTATTTATCACTGCATCTAACAATGACGACCGTTTCTTCTTTTTACGCGGAGGAGCTGCAATAGCTGTAGAGTTAAGATGCGCTTTGGCTTCTTCRGAGTCAGCGTCCACCCATTTTTCTTCAGTTTGCACTTTTCCAGCAAATTCGTATGTTCTTTTGATTTTGATTTTGTTCTCGGTATTGGTCTTGTTTTTGTTCTTGTTCTCTGGTGCTTCTTGCGTTGTGGCTGTTTTTTCTTCAATTTTTTGCGTCACTTTAGGTATTTCCGTTGTTATCGTCTTCTCTTTAGATGGCGCTCCGTTCAGCTCGGCCCACAATGAGTCAATATCAACCTTCTTCTCACTTTTGACACGCACCACAGGGTTCTTTTTGCTGTTTTCTTGAACTCTTTGACTCCGAGTCCGCACGCTGGATACTCCAGTTTCTTCTGCAGCCGCTAAGGACTCCACTGGTTCTTGATAATCTCCATCACTCTCATCGCTGCTGCTGCTCATGATTGATCTGTGGAAACACCACACCAGGTGTGGATCTTTAACAAGTGCTGCGGATATTTATTTTTTTAWCTCGTGCTAGTCTTTCTCGAAGATCTCCRGCTATCTATCTCTTCATTTCATGATGGGGAATTTCAGAAAGAAGTAATGTTGAGATTCTGACACWGTAAAAACACCGTATTCTAATAAKTATGCTGGTAAATGGCCGCTGCARAAACAAAAAGTGAGTTCCCGGAATGAAACCAGTGGATTGAAGCTATAAAGCGTTAGTTTTCTCTAGTAGTAATATATAGTAGTAGTAWTTAATCGTAAAATTGATGTGAAATGGTATAAMTTCTACATAACAAAGTGCTTTTCTYACAGATGTGGAACACCCAAACTAGCCAGCATCATATTGACCACACTGAACATCCCCTCTCCTAATACTAAACCACTGCTAAAAATGATCAAACTAACCCTGCCATTTTGCATGGACTTCTCATCAGCACATCTTGATTTGAGCCTCTTCATCCAGTACAAACTTAGCACACCACCCAAGAATCTGGCAAAAGTAAATGATGGCGTATTGTAAATACCGATTCCAACGGCAACACCGCTTGGAACCCAATTCCAGCCTTTAATTCCTTTCAGCAACGCCAGGAGAAAAAACAAACATCCAAAAACCAGAGCAAATTTGTCTACATTGGGAGGTAGATCATGTCCATTGACCAACCGGGCACAATCAATCCATATCACAGCCGTGGGTATTTTGAATAATGGGCCTGGTATTTCGTAGATCATATTGTACCATTTGTATATCGGCGTGGCAACAAGAATACCCCAGATACTACCATAAACCTGCCCAAGAAATTGGGCCTTGGGAGAACCGTCTAGCAAATAGCCTGTTTTCAGATCTTGCATCAGATCTCCAGCTTGTTGTGCTGTTGCTTCAGATATAGCACCAACAACCAAATTGATCAGAACAGAACCTCTTGTAGAAGAGGGAATTACCAGCGCTGTCAATAATTGTGAAAGCTTACCAATACCAGAAACTGGATTCAGATCGGTTTCACCCAAGGACTTGACACCTATTAATGATAGAACCAATGATATTGGAACTGTCATAATTAACAACCAAGACGGAACAATTGGTCCAAATAAAAGTTTCATTGACAAGATCAATAAAGGAACACAAAGAAATATTCCCACCAGAGGTATTAATACATCAATTGAACCCTCGTCTTGATATCTTTTCCGGGAAATAGTTGCTTTGTTGAGAGATACGGGTTCATTTTCGGTCGAGGAGTAGGAATGATTGTCCCCTTCATTTTCCAATAATGTTTGTTCATCTTCGTTTGAGCGCAGACTTATTATACTTTTGACCGTCATTAAACCCAGAGAAACAATTGAATCGGCTATCATGATGGCCAAACTGATCCACATGATCCACCCTTCTGAGCCATTTTTCCAGTCACTTGTTTCTCCCGGAGCCCACCCCATAAATTTCACAAAYGGAGACAATATAAACCATCCTATAATCATACCAATCATCATACCTAAAGTGGTGTCAAAGCCCATGATGATTCCCTGRCCCGTATATGCCGGAGAAAGTGTAAAATTGATCAGATATTCTTTTGACAGATAATTCCCAAATATAGGAATGGTTCTAATTTGCGGTATGAAATATGTAGCAATAGTGTATACCGATGAAACCAACGAAGTGACCAACAATAAAAGTATATCTTTTGAATAAGTTTCTGGCTCGTTGTTGAAAAAAGAATCCGAAAACGAATGTTGAGTCATGGAATTAATTTGATACAACGATTCTTCATTCAGGTCTTCTATGCTTTCAATGTCATGATGTTGCTCTTCGACGTGGTTTTGTTGCGTTATTTTGATGGGATAGTTATGGAAAACGCTGATCAGTGTAGCTGTGGCACTCCCGCTTGGAAATTTCAACTTTTGTTTCAAAATGAACTCTTTTCTCAATGGGATGGCAAAAAACACACCAAAGAATGCCAAACCAAGACTCCAAACAATCAATTTCCACCATGGCGAAAACGGCGTGAACTGGGTTATTTTGGGAACACTTGACAGAAGCTTGAACTTTACTTCATCTACCATGCCAGACTCTTCCGGTGTCAGCAGTTTTTCAATTGCTGGTATGATACCAATGAACCCATATGCCAAAGGGCCGGTAGCAACGGCCACGGCCACGCTTTGGACATAGACGTTTTCCTGCGCCGTGAAGGGCGTGGTCAGTCCAACATATTTATCTATCACCTTGAAAGCAGAATATCCCAGCAATGCTGCTGGTAAAGACATCATTGAAACCCATCCGGTCTGAAGCCCAAACTGGAAGTTCGAGAGTAGAATCAGCGTTCCGATTATTAATCCAATTATGGTCCCTCTCAGCGTTACCTGACGCTGTGAGTGGGCTTGTCCCAGTTCTCCGTCTTGTTGAAAGGAACCTGCTGAGGTATTTGTCATCTATAGTTTGGGGCACGCCACGTTCGCCCACTTTCCAACCAGCT
Source organism: Pichia sorboxylosa (assembly GCA_001599115.1). NCBI lineage: Eukaryota > Fungi > Ascomycota > Pichiomycetes > Pichiales > Pichiaceae > Pichia > Pichia sorboxylosa. Next base: position 315,476 of record BCGC01000001.1, on the reverse strand, counting down.
TCGACTCTAGTGCAGCTTGAAAAGAGAAGAAAAAAGTACTGAAAATGTCCAGCTGAAAAATAACTCTGTGTAAGTCCGATCAGACATAACTTTTGGCTTCGCTTATCAATACTAGTTTGGGAAAAGGATAGCACCAGCCTTGGTAGAGGCGGTGACAGCCGACAAGTTGAGCAAGACCTTAAAGAATCTAATGGTATATGGAGTATATGAAGTATATGAAGTATATGAAGTATATGGAGTATGCATATCGATATATATATACATTATTTTACAGAAGATGAAGACTCACTCGCTGAAAAGGATATATCTTAGTATATCGCCCAAGGTCATGGCACCAAGAAGTTTTCCATCATCATCCAGGACAAACAGACGATGTAGCCTGCTTTTACGGATGGTTTCGAGAACGACAAACAGAGAGTCGTTGAGAGTGCAAGTATAGACGCCCTCAAAGTCTTCACTTCTTTTCATCAAGGCTTCTCCAACGGTCAACGACAGATCGGCGTACACACCGCCCTTGATCAAGGACAAGACGTCCACCGCCTCGTAGACGTTGATTAGCTTGTTATCCTCGTCCAGAATCGGGACAGCACTGATGTGGTGCTGAATCAGCAACTGTATCACCTCGCCAACGGGGGAGTCTAATCTGGCGTGACACAGGTTTTGCGACGTCCCTATGTTCAACTCCGCCAATGGTTGAAGCAAGAAGCGGGTTTCCCGGCAATTCATACTAACAAACTTGAGGATCCGGTACTGCGTTAGCACCGACACAACAATCTCTCTATTGGTTTCTTCATCCTTGTCAATCAAAGGTATTCTTCTTGCGGACGAGTTGATCATTTTGACACATGCATCATAGAGCGATTTGAAAGGATGGATGGAGCAGGTGTCCAGCGCTGGCGACCCAGATATGGACCCGATTTCCGCCAGTTTATCCAATGTCAAAGTGTTGGACAAATCCACGGACTGGTCCGGATACGTGGTGGCGTAATGCACAATGTCCAAGAAGTTCGATGCTGTCAACAACCCGGCGAATTTCGACGTTTTCGAGTTCCACAGCGGTGCCGAAACAATCGAGTTTTGCAGCAGCACGTTCAGTGCCCTTTTCACCAGCAACGACGTGTCAAACACCACCAGCCGATATGACACGGGCAAAACATCAAACGAAGTTTTCGATTTCAGAAACTCTCTGATCACATGCAACGCCGCCCTCTGGTCCGCCACCACCGTATTATTCGACCCCACTACTGTTTGACTATAGACGTCTGTCATTTTGATCTCAATCTTGCCTCCGGTGCTCGTGTCTAGCGCAATGCCCTGAAAACTCGCACTTTCCCTTAAAACACACCATTCTTTCTCTCTGTGTTCTCCACGTTTTTTTCTGTTCTCCTATCCTCGAATACTGCTCGACTTCCATTCTGCCACAATGCTCGCAATGGTCCCGCGCCCACACACGCCCTCTGTGGCTAACTCAGCTTCCTTTTCCGAAACACTAGTGGCTTCGCGAGATGTATATATAAAGAACCAAATCTGAAAAATTTTCGTGCGATAGTACACAGTAGATACAGATTAAATGAGATTGAAAAATATTTAACTTTTTTTTTCTTTCCTGGGATTTTGGTAACCATTTTTGAACACCCGTATCTACAGCTAGAAACAGCTAGACAGACGCAAAAAGTATTGCAAAGACATTTGAAGTTTTTGAATTGTTGTCTACCTCCGAGATCAGAGTTTGTCGTGGAGATTATTTTTGATCACGACTTCCGTACCTTTCAGGCCTATCTTCTACTGTTATCTAAGACTGTCTTGTCTATAGATCCTTATATTTCGTACACGCCCGCCGCACCAAGCCTTTTTGCCACAGTCCAACACAGCCAGCCCGAATATGATGTCGGTTCTTCCCTCAGTGTCGCAGAAAAGAGAACTGGAAAGCCCGGAAACGGCTCCCGCCACCAAACGTGGCAAAAAGAGCTCTTCTAACACTTCTACGTCAGGTCCTAGTAGCCCAGAGAAAAACCCCCGTGGATCCAAAAACTTGTCTGCTAAACTCATGCAGCATCTAGTCACTAACGCCATCCAGACTATGGAACAGGCTCCCGTCGGGAACGAGGAGAAACCTATCGACGCACTGGCTACGCTGCTTTCTTTGCCGCAAACTAGCCCTCAATCTCTGTCGTCAGAAAACTTAGCTGCCGTTCTGAGGCATCTTACCAAAGAAGTGGCCAAACTGGAAAACCGCCATGGTCTACCTCTTTTAAACTCAGTGATGAGATTGGACTGGAAATTCCATGCTTCCAAGTGTGATGCTTTTAATACAAGCTATGCTACTTTTCTAACTGTTCTAGTGTCTACGACTCCAAGATGGTGGTCCCAAGTGGCAACTAAGATTATAGATGATTTCCTTAATTATGATCATCTACAACTGGCCGCCCAGCATGAAACTCTGAAAAGAATTATTGCTTTGTCACCGAACTCTGCACAATGTCTACCAGACCTAATTTCCCTAACCTTCCCTAGTAAATATGATACCAAACAAGTGATTGTCAGATATGTGAAAAACTTATTGGCTCTCACGGAATACCACGAAGTGATGGTGAAACATGTCTGGTCATTGATTTTCCATAATTTTGTTCAGCTGGATGTTGATCTTCAAAACCAAATCGATGAAGTAGACGATGACGACTTGAATGCTGCTCTAGGACTTGATTCAGACTCGGATTCAGAGGCAGATTCCGATGATGATGATGATAATGAAGGTGATGAAAATTTGGAAGAAGATTCCGAAGAAGACTTCGATGATGACATAGAAAATGAAGATCAGCTAATATCAGAAATACAAGAACAAGACGAAAAGGAAGAAGAACACGATAATTCCAATGATGAAAATAGTAAAGATGATCTCGATTTAGAGGAGGACGATCTAATGGAAGAAGGTTTGAGTCAGCTATCGGCTTCTGCTAACAAATTGGATACCCTCTTATCATATTTGTTGGAATATTTAAAAGAAAAAATGACTATCGATCATCTAAATGACGGCAGTTGCATACCTATTTTGGATGCTCTTCTTTCAAATTTCCGTAGCATCATTTTACCAACTCATGGTACCCGTGCATCTCAGTATATACTCTTTTTTGCTGCTCAACAGCAGCCAGAATTGATTGATTCTTTTCTGGTGACCCTTTTCGAAATCACATTTGGAGGATCGGAAGATAATAAATTTACTACATCAGGCTCTTTGTCAGTCTCCTCTTCAAGGGGATTAAGCATGGCATCACGTATTATTGGAGTCCAATATATTGCCAGTTTTGTTGCTCGTGCTAAAAGTATGACTGAAGTGCAAATTATCTCAGTGGTATCATTTTTGGTCGATTATTGTCTATCATATATGGAAGAAAATGATGAGTTTGAACCAACACAACCCTCATCCCGTAGTAATAGCAGAAATGGAGATGTGGTACATAATGAATTCAACCCAACAAAACATGCTTTATTTTACAGTTTAATTCAAGCACTGATGTACATTTTGTGTTTCAGAAAGGACGTTTTGAGGGGTGAAAAAACAGTTGTTGTTGAAAATGGTATTCAGAAAATTGTGATGGATGAAAAGTCAAGTTCCGGATGGGCTTGCTCTTTAGATAAATTCTTCAGCAGGGTCATCGTTTCAAAATATGATCCATTGAAATGGTGTAACGAAACTGTGGTTCTCATCTTCTCAAAGGTTGCTCAAAATGAGGGCATATGCTACACATGGAGTGTTATTGAAAGAATAAAAAGAGAAAGAGTTGGTAAAACTTTAGGGAACACTTCTCTCAATGGCACCAACAGGGATCCTCAATCAAATGAATCTCAGGATACCAATCCAGTTTCACAATCTGCTACCGCTGCTTTGACCTCAACGACACTGACTTCCATGCGTGCCACCCAAGAATATTTGGATTTGATTGCAGCATTTCCATTCGATCCACTGTTATTGAAAGATTCAAGAAATATGCTAGCAGATATATATTTTGAATGGCAAGAGAACGACGAAGACGATGAGGAGAGCGAGTGAGCTATTTTACAACTGTGGATGATTTTGGTCAATGTGAATTATAGAATAATACAACGAAATGATGATACTAATATAGATGACGATGTGAAGTTTTTTTTACTAACGGATGAATCACGCATTATTATATGCATTTAAAAATTAAAGGTTCTTTAACTAAAGATTTTCGGGACTTGGCTCTAAGTTATTGGACGGATTTGAATCTCTAATTTTTATTTGTATATATATATTCGATAAACAACTATATAACTGATAAACAGGTTTATGGTTTATTAAATTCATAAAATTTATGCGATTATCTGGGGTGCCTGTAAAAGAAAAAAATATTCCACACAGTTTTCCTAAAGTATAACTTTTCGTAACCCTTTGATTGTCCATTCATTCGTTATATCATTCCACGAGCAGCCTAATAATCGAATTCCAGTGACGGGACATTTACCACCATCTTCCTTACTCTGATCTCTTAAATGCTCATAAATGCACTTGTAACAAAATACATATCCAGTTTCAATCACGCCAGGATTATGCATTTCTTGCTTACAAAGTCTACAGGTGGAATCGATGGTTTGTATTGATTTGAATTTTTCGTCCGTATCAAGGGAAACGCCAGGTAATAGTCTTGGAACCGGTGGAGGTTTGAAAGTATCGGCGTCTTTTCTTTTTTGATTCCCATTCTCCTGGTTGGTATTATACCATTCCAGAAATCTCAAGCAAAAAATAGAAGCCGGAAGAATTGTATCAGTGGTTGTCCAAGCTATATTTTTCACAGGTTGAGAAATGAGGCTTAACCGTTCGAATATAATCGAAGATAAAGTAGGAGGAACATTAGGGAGGTTTTGTGTTGACCTCTTTGGTGAGGACAAAGATTGTGCTCTAGCGTGATCTTCCTGTGTTATACGGGAATATGATGTCTTGGTCAAATATTGGATGATGGAAATGGATGAGGTTTTGTTTGAAATGTAAAGCAAAAACATAAGGACTCTTACCATTCTCAAAATTAGTTTTATTAAGGGGTAATATTTGAAAAAAGCGTCTCTTAGCTTATATTTGATCTTCGTTAACAGCTGTCGAATAGCATTTATATCCAAATTGAATGCTGTTTGTTGGCATTCGTTGTCCACAGTTGAGTCTCCTTCGCTTGGTCCTGGAACTGAATTTAAAAGATACAAAGGACTCAACTTATCATGGTATGATTGTAATTTGGTATCAATATACGGCATCAGAACAGTTTCCACCAAGGAGGAGAATATTTGAGCTTTTGATAATCGCAAGACTTGGTTGAATTTGGACCCGCTAGCATCTGCGGGCACCGATGAGTTGGAGAGACAACGTTTGATACCATAAAATTTCTCAATAAAGGTCGAGTTCCATTTACTCAAATATGCCCATTCAATAGAACCCCTTAAAAATAGATTGATTTCCTCGAAATTATTCAGTATTCGAATCAGTAGTCGGGGATATCTATGCGTGTAATGTGCTAGTAGAAACCGTAAAGAAGGCGTCAGCAACGAATCCAGTTCTGAGCATGAAAGCACTTCAAAAAATGTAGGCTTTTTCAAATCAAGTTGACTTGAGTCCAAGGATGAGTAGAAATCCATGCAAAATTGTAATGAAAAACAACAATCACTTTTAACCTTAAGAGACTTTAATTCAGCCCAGCATGTAATACTTGATAAGCTGGAAATTTCAATTCCTTACGCCACATCCTTTTCAGAACATCTTTTGTGGAAATGTGGCGCATGAAATAATTGATGGATCAACTCGATGCTCGGTCTCATGAGCATTACGTTTGAAGTGGATTTGCCCTCACGGTTGTCTCTCTGATTTGTGTTTCTTCTTTCTCCCCCATAAGAAAACGCCATAGTAAAACACAATGGTTGATGAAAAGAAACCGCTTTTAGATGCATCTGGTGCCGATGTTGGACCAGAAGATGAAACTGCAACTGCCATCTTGAAAAGAAAGAAGAAGGACAACTCTTTGATTGTGGACGATGCTACTAATGATGATAACACCATCATTTCCATGTCAACCAATACCATGGAAAAGTTACAATTATTTCGTGGTGATGCTGTGTTAGTCAAGGGTAAGAAGAGAAAGGACACTGTGTTGATTGTGTTGGCCGATGACGACTTGGAAGATGGTCTCTGTAGAATGAACAGAGTGGCCAGAAACAACTTGAGAGTCAGATTGGGTGATGTCGTGTCTATTCACCCATGCCCAGACATCAAGTTTGCAACTAGAATCTCAGTATTACCAATTGCAGACACCATTGAAGGTTTGACTGGTTCCTTGTTTGACGTTTTCTTGAAACCATATTTTGTCGACGCCTACAGACCTGTCAGAAAGGGTGATCACTTTGTAGTTAGAGGTGGTATGAGACAAGTGGAATTCAAGGTCGTTGAGGTTGAACCAGAAGAGTTTGCTATTGTCTCTCAGGATACCATAATACACTCGGAAGGTGAACCAATCAACAGAGAAGACGAAGAAAATAATCTAAATGACGTCGGTTATGATGATATTGGTGGTTGTAGAAAGCAAATGGCACAGATCAGAGAATTGGTTGAATTGCCATTGAGACATCCTCAATTATTCAAAGCAATTGGTATCAAACCACCAAAGGGTATCTTGATGTATGGTCCACCAGGTACAGGTAAAACACTGATGGCAAGAGCCGTTGCGAATGAAACAGGTGCTTTCTTTTTCTTGATCAATGGTCCTGAAATCATGTCCAAAATGGCAGGTGAATCTGAATCAAACTTGAGAAAAGCTTTTGAAGAGGCCGAAAAGAATGCCCCTGCTATCATTTTCCTTGATGAAATTGATTCCATCGCTCCAAAGAGAGATAAGACTAATGGTGAAGTTGAAAGAAGAGTTGTTTCTCAATTATTAACTTTAATGGATGGTATGAAGGCAAGATCCAATGTTGTTGTCATTGCCGCAACCAATAGACCAAATTCTATTGACCCAGCCTTGAGAAGATTCGGTAGATTTGATAGAGAAGTTGATATTGGTATTCCAGATGCCACTGGTAGATTAGAAGTTTTGCGTATTCATACCAAGAATATGAAATTGGCGGATGACGTTGATTTGGAAAAAATTGCTTCTGAGACCCATGGTTATGTTGGTGCCGATATTGCTTCGTTATGTTCTGAAGCTGCTATGCAACAAATCAGAGAAAAGATGGATTTGATTGATTTGGACGAAGATGAAATCGAGGCTGAAGTTTTGGATTCCCTAGGTGTCACCATGGACAACTTCAGATTTGCTCTTGGTAACTCTAACCCATCTGCGTTACGTGAAACTGTTGTGGAAAGTGTCAATGTCACGTGGGATGACATTGGTGGTTTAGATGGTATCAAACAAGAATTAAAAGAAACCGTGGAATACCCTGTGTTACATCCAGATCAATATACCAAATTTGGTTTGTCTCCATCCAAAGGTGTTCTTTTCTTTGGTCCACCAGGTACTGGTAAGACCTTATTGGCCAAGGCTGTTGCCACTGAGGTTTCTGCTAATTTCATCTCCGTTAAAGGTCCTGAGTTATTGAGTATGTGGTATGGTGAATCTGAGTCCAACATTAGAGATATTTTTGATAAAGCTAGAGCTGCTGCTCCAACCGTTGTTTTCCTCGATGAATTGGATTCCATTGCGAAAGCCAGAGGTGGTAGTAATGGTGACGCTGGTGGTGCTTCGGATAGAGTTGTTAATCAATTATTGACAGAAATGGATGGTATGAATGCAAAGAAGAATGTCTTCATAATTGGTGCCACCAATAGACCAGATCAAATTGATCCTGCTATCTTGAGACCTGGTAGATTGGATCAATTGATTTACGTTCCTTTGCCAGACGAAGAAGGTAGATTATCCATTTTATCTGCTCAATTAAGAAAGACACCATTAGAACCAGGATTGGACCTGAGAGCTATTGCTAAATTGACTAATGGCTTCACTGGTGCTGACTTGTCATACATTGTTCAAAGAGCTGCTAAGTTTGCCATTAAAGATTCTATTGAAGCCCAAAAATTATATGAAGCAACACACGTTAAGAAGGAAGGTGAAGAATCGGCAGATGTTGATATGGAAGACCAACCGGATCCAGTTCCATACATTACGAAAGCACATTTTGAAGAAGCAATGAAGACCGCTAAAAGATCTGTTTCACCAGCGGAACTCCGGAGATACGAAGCATACGCTCAACAGTTACAATCTTCCAGAGGTCAATTAAGTTCATTCAAGTTTGACACCGATGCCAGTGCTGCACCTGCAGCCACCACCGCAGCCACTGCTTCTGGTGAAGCAGGTGCTGCATCATTTGGAAATGTGGAAGAAGAAGAAGATGACTTATATGACTGATTCTGTGCAAACTATTGTATAGATGTGATTCAATTCTGATTGGGTTTAGTTTTGCAAATTAACTTTCTAACTAATATTTTATACTAAATATATTACACGTTATTCAGATGCAATTTTGCAACGAAAGAAATAAAAAAGATGAAGGTACAAATTAATCAATAATGTATTGAGAATAAATATAAGTAAAGAATTGGACGAAAGACTAAAGTAAGGGTATAAAGAAAAGAAAATTATAAAAGCTCTAAATTATGATTATATTATCTTGTACATTGTGTGAAGTTTCTTTAGCCGATAATACATTATTAGTTGTATCTACCAGTTTAAGAGATCTTTTACTATGTTTCAAAGATAGTGAGATATCCATTTTAGAGCTTGAAATGGGTATTTTGGGAAAATTCAAAGTTGATGTTGAGTGGGTCAAAGAATGTCTTTGGTTCATTTCGGAAGAGGATTTGGGTTTTAGTCTCAGAGGACGGAGTTGCATTGAAATATTAGAATTAGACTGGCATGTTTGGATGGTTGGAGATTCATGCATGGCTGGAGAATCTTCAACTGACTCTGAAGTTGAAGCGATTGAAGGCAGAGAATCTTTTCTCTGGTCTTCAGAAAGATAGGAAGAAACCGTTGAAATTGAAGACGACGAGGATATTAGTGAAGGTAATGAGCTGGACGTTGATGAAGCTGGTAATTGGGAAATGTGGCTATTGAGATTAGGAACTGGATAGGAGCGCTTGAGTTTGTTGAGATTATGAACGATTTGTTGTTCATTTTTTTGTCTTAGTTTCGATTTGATTGGAACCAAGAAATATTGTAAAGAGTGAATCAAATCTTCATTCTCAAACCTCAAATTTGCCCAACCAATATATCCAATCATTTCTCTTTCCAAGGCATTGACTTCAGCAAGAGTCAATAAACCATTGGTATAACTAGTCCAGTGTTTGTTCATTGGAGAAGAATCGTTAGTGAACTTGGCAGCAAGTAGGAGTGAACCAAGAAAGATCCGGTGGTGGGTAGTTTGCATGCCGATAGAGTTTGGTGGTATGACTGTTTTCAAGCGATTCAAATAGACTAGAGTGGTCATCAAGGTCGTGCATTGGACGTGGGAATGTTGCACCAAGCCATAAATGAAGGAATACAAGCTTGGAATGTGTTTAGAGGTTGGTGAGCTTGGAGGGGTCGGGTATGCGTCCATGTGTTGAAATTCAGTAGCAGCCGAGTTTGGAACGCTGATGATGGAAGCAGTAGATGCCACCAGAAACTGGATCATCTCCGAGCTGACTGGTTTGTTAAGAAAAATGTAGAGAGCTTCAAGATCGGACATTGCAATGCTTTGAGAAAGGAGTGAAATGGAAAAATATCTTTAGTGGATACCTCTGAATATTTTTCAGTTGAAAAAAACCTAGAATGGAAATTTGCAAAAAGAAAAGAGTATTGTAATCAAAATCGCCGTGTAACGCAAATAAAAGTGTTGATCCACCTGTGGACTGAAACAGCAATGTCAAGAACACAGAAATCTAGCAGTAGAACTGGTTGGTCAAAGAAGAGAAGAGAACCACCGCAATGAACTCTATTAACGACGTTGAAATAATCTTCCTGAACAATGCACAGCGCCAAGAACACACTAAAACGTTCCAGGGGCACAAGTGAGACGCGTGAAGGGGGAGCGCGTTGTTTACATTTATCCGCTTTGAAAAGGTGGCGCGTTGGGACGCGTTGCAATCTTTTTTGGCGTCAGTCACGTGCTRGARYAMRGACATTCAAAAAGGAYATTACGTAAGCATCCTCACGTGACTCTTTTTTTCCAAATTTTCCAGGGCTTGTCCGAGCATCGAACTTTCCCGTTTTGGAATGCATAAATTGAACYRTAGGGTTTTGCWGTGGAATRGAGGCGCACATATTACCGCTTTGGAGATTACAACACTTTTTCTTTGGGAGTGTTTAGTTGCAGAAGAAACAATGTCGTTRGTCACGCATGCTACGGATGCGTCGTTGAAGACACTGAAATCATCGCCTGTGAATTGGTTGTTGTTGTTTGTTCCTATTGGAATTTTATCAGCTAAAYTAGGGTTCAGTCCTTCGGTGATTTTTGTTACTAATTTCTTTGCCATTGTGCCTCTTGCTTCGTTGTTGGCGTTTGCTACAGAACAATTGGGCGAGTCTCTTCATAATGACTCTATTGCAGGGTTRTTGAATGCCACTTTTGGTAACGCTGTGGAAGTGATTGTTTCAATCTTTGCCTTGAAGAGTAACCAAGTAACTGTGGTCCAGGCKTCCATGCTTGGTTCCATCTTGTCAAACTTGTTGTTAGTTTTGGGTACATGCTTTGTTGTTGGTGGRTTGCGGTATAAGGAGCAATTTTTCAATCAGACGGCAGCACAAACGATGGGGTCCTTGTTAGCAGTGTCGGTGATGGCTTTGCTACTACCTGCAGCGTTTTATTTATCATTACCAAAGAAGACTGCCAACCTTGACTTAAAAATCTTGGAGTTTTCAAGRGGTACCTCTCTAATTTTGTTAGGAGTGTACGTTTTTTACATGGTATTTCAATTGAAAACTCATTCATATCTGTTCACTGACTCTATTGAAGCACCAGCCACTTCCACGTCCCCGGATGAAGAAAATACTGCAATGTTGGCGACCGAAGAAAATATTCAGTCCTACTACGGATCGTCTGAAAATAGTGAAGATACGGCAGCTGCTCCACAGCGTCGGAATTCATTCATCAACAGACCAAAATCGATTTATGATATTGATAGGACCATTGAAACCGAGTTGTCAACTACTTCTTCGGTGATTGTGTTAGTATTGGCCACAGTATTTGTCTCTATTTGTGCCGATTATCTAGTTGGTACTATTGATGAAATCGTTGAATCATCTGGTTTATCCAAGACGTTCATTGGTTTGATTATTATTCCAATTGTTGGTAATGCTGCCGAACATGTCACGGCAATTTATGTTGCTTACAAGAACAAAATGGATCTGGCTATTGGTGTCGCAATTGGTTCTTCCTTACAGATTGCCATTTTTGTCACCCCTTTCCTTGTTTTAGTTGCCTGGGCAATGAATGTTCCAATGAGCTTATATTTCAGTACATTCGAAACTGCTGTTATATTTGTTTCTGTTTTCATCACAAACTCTTTGATTTTGGACGGTAGTTCCAACTGGCTTGAAGGTGTGCTATTGATTGCCACCTATATCATTATTGCAATATCATTCTACCTTTTCCCTGACACGTTGGCTAAATAGGGTCACACACTACCATAAGCTTGTTCTTTTATACAATGGTTAAAAATATCTATATCTATATCTATAGCTTTATATATATTTATGCACAATATTATGAATTCTAAATGAACTAGAATATTATTTTACAATTAATGCTCTGTGACCTGCACCATTCCTTCAGAAAAAATCCAGAGAAGTTGATCATCATATCTATTGTCCATAAATGGTTCGAAATTGGTAGGATGTAATTGGCTCCCACCTGAAACTTGTAATGGTTTTTATATTTTTTGTTCCTTAGAAAGAATGTTGGATTTGAACTTAGATATATTCGATTGAAGTCGACATTTCTGATTTTGGTGAAACTCTGTGACCACAGCTGAGGCATGTTTCTAGCGATTTCAAACAGTCCCAACAATCCCTCTCCCTTTCTTAGATATTGATTGCTTTCACGGGTACATTTAATCGATTTTTGTGCTAAAGCAAGACATGTCTTTTCGTCTTCATCTTTTCGGAGATTCATTTCAAGTTTCGAAATGTCCGCTAGATGCGAATAAATCAACCCATTTGAGTAGGAGATCAATCCCACAACATGTCTGATTGCAGGACTTTCATTTTTCTGTGCTGTCATGGCGACTGTGAAGTTTTCCATAATTTTGTCGCCAAACTGGATGGCAGAAAGCCACTCTTTTGCTTTGCCATTCAAATACTCCATGTGTTCTCGTTCTGATGCAAGGGAATATTTTTCATCATATTGTGTTTCTCTGAGTCTATGCACCACCAACAGCAAAATATACGATTGCGTGAATTCCGCAATTGATGCAAAATACTTTTGCGATTTGAATAGATCTATCGCCGCTTGCTTGATTTTATCTGACTGCTGTAAAATGATGTGAATGTCATTTTCCAGCTCTGCATTGACCCTTACGGATGCAGGCTTTGACACCTTCTCTCGCTGGGCGGGTCCGCCCAGCGATTCGCTAGTCAACTGTGGCATTTGCAGCCTTTCCAGCAACTCGGTTGGCAATTTGTACGAAAGAAGCGGCGGCAACTTCAACTTTTTGTTATCTTCACCACTGGCATGTTCTGGGTATCTGTAGTCATCTAACGTCAACGTCCGACTATTTCTTTTTTGTGTAGCTAAACCCCTTACGTTCAAGCCGGCGCACATCAATGCTCTCCACCTGACCTTCCGCAGTGTGGAAAATCCAGCTAGTAATGGAGAATATATATGGCGACATTGAGGAGCGCAGAGTGGCGCAGAGTGGCGCAAAAAAGGCGTGGAGGTGGCGCATGTGCCATCGCACAGAGCAGCTAGTGAAGACTTACAGATAGCAGAGATCTGTAGGCTGCGTGTCTACCGAGTGAAGTGAATAAAAGGTGGGTTGGGGAGCTATTTAGGAGTAAGAAAGGGCAAAAATACACATATACATACTACATCACATTGATTCTTTACTCCAGAGTCATTTCTAGTTCCCGACTGCAGTTGACAATGTTTACATTACTAGATTCTAGCCGAATTACTTTTGCTATTCTAGTTTCTCATTCTTCTTCACCATTCACGCAAAAGCCTCGTCGACTTTCCATATGTTATGTTGTTGTTTTTTTGCAGCATATTTGTGTTGCTTTCTAATAACAGCGTTGATATTAGGGTAGCATATTGATGTGTGGWAATATAGTTGATAGTACAAGAAATGTGTGGCGCGGTATCCAAAGCTCGATCTCAGGTGCACCTCTTTTTCCACTAGAGCGTCAACGACGTTTTGTCCGCAAAAGCCCTTGCGGTTTGCTGGGGCGCGGGCGTGGGTGGTAATGGGGGTGTGGGCCTGGGCCTGGGCCTGGGCCTGGGCATGGGTATTTTTTTTCGACGGCCCATGTGCACTCGGCGCGCAGGATTTCCATGGCGCCGGAATGTTTTTTCCCTCCCTCCCCCTGCAGCACTATTCCGAAGGTGAAAAATTGGATTCATGCACTCTCACGATATAATGAAGCGTAGAAAAAACTGAAATTTTTATTGCACGAAGTACTTAGGCTTGTTAAAGTTTGCGAGAGTTTGAGAGAGTTTGCCTGTGTTACACTTTGTAAGCCCTTGTAAACCCCTCCTGACGGTTGTTTAGGTTTAGTAACATACACCAGACAAGTGAAAACAAACGGTGAAGATGTCAACAAACTCCATCAAGCTTTTGGCCCCGGATATCGACAATGGATTGGCCGCATTGGTGGCCAAAAGATTGGGTCTGCCGTTAACCCCCGTTGAGTTCAAAAGAGACTCTAATAAAGAGGTGCTTTTCAGCATCGGGGAATCCATCAGAGACGAAGATATCTACATCATCATGCAAATCGGAGCAGGACCCGTCAATGACAAGGTGTTCGAGCTGTTGATTATGATCAATGCCTGTAAAGCAGCGTCGGCTAGAAGAATCACCGCCGTGTTRCCTAACTTCCCCTACGCAAGACAAGACAGAAAAGACAAGTCCCGTGCGCCAATCACAGCAAAACTGATGGCAGACATGCTTGAAACTGCCGGCTGTGACCATGTCATCACCATGGATTTGCATGCCTCGCAAATACAAGGGTTCTTYGACTCCCCAGTCGACAACCTGTATGCAGAACCAAGTGTTGTCAGATACATCAAAGAAAAAGTGGACATCAAAAACTCCATCATAATTTCCCCGGACGCCGGGGGTGCCAAGAGAGCCGCCGGATTGGCCGATAAGCTGGATCTGAACTTCGCCTTGATCCACAAAGAAAGAGCCAGAGCCAACGAAGTCAGCAGAATGGTCTTGGTCGGTGATGTCACCGATAAAATCTGCATCATTGTCGACGATATGGCCGACACGTGTGGTACTTTGGCCAAGGCGGCCGATGTCCTGCTCGATAACGGCGCAAAGTCTGTGATTGCCATTGTCACCCATGGTATTTTGTCTGGTAAAGCAATACAGAACATCAACAACTCAAGATTGGAGAGAGTCGTTTGTACAAACACCGTTCCGTTTGAGTCGAAACTAACYCAGTGTCCGAAACTCGAYTCTCTCGATATATCGGGAGTTATCGCAGAAGCTATTAGAAGATTACATAATGGTGAATCCATTTCTTTCTTATTCAGCAACGCTCCTTATTAATCTTTTTTTGTTTTATAAATTTCACTCTACATTCACAAAATTTATTTCACAGCTTTATACATCTTCTTTCGCCATGTCACTGTCAATGTCTTGTGGCCGTTACCTCCTCTTCCATCCTACAGCGGTCTCTATAACCCGTAATCTTGAGGATTGAATTCCTCTAATGATTTCAAAATGACTCCATCTTTGTTATTTTCTCCTACTAGTCTGTTGACTTCACTAGCTGGAATAACCTTCAGTGCGTTTTGGTCAGGCACCCAAATGACATATCCACCAGATCTTTTTCCACTGATAACTCCAGGCATGGCATCTTCAAAAATAAGACATTCTTCTGGTTTGATTTGCGTAGTGTACTTCTGATTGACAAGATCCAATCCCATCCACCAGATGAAAGGCAGAGGTTTCCCTTTGCCAACAATGGCTGGATTGTCTCCCGTTATCAAATTACCATCAAACAGCTTGAACAGAGCATCGTGTCTACTCGTTTTCAAGACATACTTGTCTCTATGAGACGATGTACAAACGCATATAGGGATCTTYTTTTCACTCAGATATTGAATCAGCTTTTGCACTCCTGGCAATACACCAACCGTAGGCCATAGTTGTTCTTGTTTTTCACTTGTCAGTCTATAAAATTCATCAGCTGTTGTCTCGCCTCCTAATGCGTATGCATCAATCACTTTCTGGGCAGCTTGCGGACCCGGCAGGCCTTGCAATTGAACTTTTACATCCCAGGTTAAACCTTCTGGACGGTCAAAGTTATTAATCAAAATATCGGAAAATGAGATGGTGTAAATGGTCTCACTATCTAATAGTAATCCATCCATGTCAAACAAACATGCTTTAAAAGTTCTGCCARACATGCTTGTAATTCCTTGCTTTTTTTAGTGAGATAAGCTAGAAAAGAAAGTGATGATAGGAATCAAATGGTCACTATTACAGTAACGAAAAACCGTTGTAGTATAATTCATGAACGCGCACATGGTATTATGGTACAATATATTAATGGAGTATAAATGAGGTTCCACACTAGGCTGGAGGAAGRCCATTTCGACAAACAGGACATTGGAGTTTGTACATCATCCAGTTTTCGAGACACTCGGTGTGAAACATATGTCGACAAGGAGTGACCATGTATTTTCTCCGAGACAACATGTTGGTAGCATTTTTACTTAAGCTTGTAGGCAGMAGCACAGAAGTTGCAGGGGAAGATTGTTCCGTATCATGTAAAGAATAGTTTTCTAGGTAGCTGTGAGAGGCTTCAGAGTGATTGTCTAAGATTGGAACTTCAAGTTGCTGCATACAGATAGGACAGTCCGAAACATATTTCAGATGACCCGGTTCACCAGAGTCTGCTGGTGAATCRCTAACAATGTCCTCCGGATTAATGCTGAACCCAGATTCAACATCCCCCTTGGTGATAATTGGATGGTAATCATATGATTCAGGCAAATATTTATCATTGACAAAAAATCTAGGTCCTAGCACTTCCTGTGTAAGCAAGAGTAAAATTTGTATGGAAAGCCACGAAAACAAAAACACAGTAAACTTGATGTCTCTATGGTGGTTGAAGGTGTTTGGAAAGATTTCAATGTAAACGATTGGTAAAAACCTCAAAATCGAAGTACCCAAAATAAATGTCCAAGTAAAATTCGTCCGGGATCCACGTAACACATTTCTAAAAATTTGGGGAACCCAATAMGAATTGAATATTGTCARRAAAATGTATTCAAATATTTGACGGGGCTTTTTTGGCCAKGTAATAACATTAACCAACAAAAACATAAATACCAGCATGGCAAAAAAATGTCTAGTATACAATTCAGCACTGATTACGCTTTCGTCTGCCACATTGTTCGTAGTTGCTGCCGGTGTTGGTGCTGGTGCTGGTACCACATCTGGTTGTTCAGCGGAKGTTTCATTGTTGTCATTCTCGGTAGCAGTTTGGTTTCTTCTATTCATCATTTCATCRATAGGAGTTCCTTGTAACATAGTTCTCCAGTTCAATGGTCTTTCATTTATTTGAATACAGTAAATTTTGATGGCAAATCTCATCTCATAGATTGCAGAACAAGCAAATGCCAAAAATGCACTGAATGCAAACTGAATATACAAATCATTGAAAATCATYGACGATAACAATAAAACCACCGATAATGACCCATCGGCGATGTTCATTATAATAATGGTCCAAAACGACAGTTTGGATAAAATTGACGGTATACTGGCASAATTGATTTCTCTCATTAATAGGTATATTTGAACAATAAGTGCTATCGAGRTAGCAATAACTATATGCCTCAAATTATCATCATAAACTTCTTCTCTTTGTCCTGTAAGAGAATCGACAGCTAAYACGATTGCACAGTTAGGAGAATATAATATACCAGATGTTATTTCTAAATCWGGGACAWCTTCATGGGGCCTTCCAATTGGATTTATCAGCTCGTAATCAATTTTTCTTARTTCTGATTTTGTTAAATTGGTTGATTTGATATGAAAATATCCAACATATTCACACATATCAGAGGCATCAACCAGCTCCTCGATTAAATTGAATTTGACATCGTTTACCGATGTTTTGTTAACATATTCAAATAGTGCCCATCTAGTTTTATTATAGTTATCATTCGGTGATAAACTCAGTTCAGCCAAAGCTCCAATACCATTAAATTTGGCTGTTCTTGTCGAAACAATCAGGTTACCAGTATCTTCATTGTAAATTCCAAATAGTGACATTTCATGTTCATCGGTTTCAGAATCATCGTTCAATTTTAATGATACACCGATGGTTGAAACTCCCTCCACTTCAACGAAGGGGTTTGTGTTGGTTATATTTGAATTGTATAGCTTCATTTTGATTGAGCCTTCGGRTTTGGTGAAATTCCCCACTTTCTTGGTATCTGGGTCTTGATAATGTGGGTCAAGTAATGGATCATAATCATCGTTATCATCGTTGTGATTGTTATTATCACGCTCTTTTCTTAATCTTTCGGCGGTTCTATATTCATACAAGTCGTCAAGATAATTAGGTAAAGGTAGATGAATCGGAGTTAGGTTTGATTTCACATCATTTRAAAATTTACCTTTCAGGGTCCCTGTAACATTCAAAGGGAAGGCTCCGGTATTGATTTTTTCACCGTATTTCACCTCTTTGCTATCCGATCTTGATATAGGTAGCTCAACGTTATGTCCTTCGGAATTCCATATATTAGCTGCCTGTAGACTTACAGAGTTAGGCAATAAGCTGAACTTTTCATCTTCTACAAATGGCTCTCCCTTACGGAAAGGCCAGTCTGACTCATTTCGTTTCAATAGGGCATCATTATATGATARTTTGAGTCCTGTTAAATTCCCGTATCCCTCCTTGTATTCTGACAGCAGTGCTGATCTCGAAACGTTCAATTCCTTTTGAAACGTTTTCAAAATACCAGCTTTATCTATGTATGACGGGTACTTYTCTTCCAAGTTTGGGTTGGAAGACATGAGCCATAGGAATAGCAKYACAAAAAAGAAAAATTTGGCCTGGTCATTCATTTTGCTAATTTGGATGGCAATCCGGATAAGTGTTTTTGAGGGTATACAACTATCTTTTCTCTTTCTTTGTGATTATTAACAATCTCAATTGTAAATRAATACTGTTGTTGTGCGTATGAAACTATGTACTGTTAACGTGGAAAAAATAAAGGCAAATCTGTCGGTACTTGTCAAAACACAACGCCTCAAGCTATTGTTTTAGAAATCATGAGAGCGCTACTCTCATCATCTGGATCTGTTTTTTTTTGTGGCGCAACTACATTATGTGGCGTAAGATACAAAAATTAGTTCTAGCTATCTAGAATAGGAAATTTTTTTGATACGCAACTGGGCAGGATATTGACTTGRTGATAAAATCGCATAGTTAAGATAGTCAAGCAAGGGATTTAAAGGACCCATCATRTGATATAAAGGTTACATAATTCATTGTTTAGTAAATAGGGAGGGGTCGTAATAGAAAAAATATCAGATRTTCTTTTTTGCTTGTTTTTCTGCTTTTAATTTTCTTCTAGCTTCTCTTTCCGCCTTTGCCTCAGGTCCGGCTTCCGTATCCAGCCAGAAATCCCAGAATCTAAAGGAGGAAGCGTAGTTTCCAATAAAATAGTGATGGTGTAAATCGTGGTGTTCGGCACCTGCCCAGAAAGGCACAAAATTGTGTAGYGACCATGGGAAATCGTAACCGGAATGGGAGTCGACCGCCTGAAACAATCTTAAGATGACCCAGCATGTGATGGTGAATAAATGCAAATTCCCATAAAGGTAAGCATACAAAATTGGGAAGCCAACGGTACCTGCACCTAAACTGATAACCTCAACTGGGTGWGCATATTCAGCAGTCAAACCAAAGGGAGCTGCATATTTGTGATGTTGTTTATGAATATATTTGTAAAAGGCACCATAGTGAAACAATCTATGGGCCCAATAATGCCACATGTCTTCCAGCACAAAAAATAAAGCCCATTCTTTTAACATGGTGGTCAAAGGAGGGAAAGGGACGGAAACCGAAATCCCCAAAGATTTGCACAACGGATGAAACGTCCAAATTGGGAAAACCTCCACTAGGAAATGAGATTTCAAAACGGATTTCAAACACTCCCATTGCTCCTTGTCACTAGGAATGTAAGTAGGCTGGATTTTCCATTTTCTGAAATATGGTATTTTATCAATAACGTACCATGGCAAACATCKACCAAAGTAGAACAATTCATGCGCCAAAAAAAACAATAGGCCCGTTGCTAAAATGTCATTTTGCATGTAAACATACCATGCAGCCCAATATTTCTCCAAGATGTTCAATTGGGGCTGTGATTTGTAAACATTGGAGAGCACACGTGAGAAGCTTTCTGACGATAATGTYTCCACAACCGTGGTATTAAATACTTCACTCATATTCGTCGGTGTTGCACTGAAATATATTAAAAAAAAAACTAAACAGAAAAACCTAATCTACATTTACTCAAACCCATGAATATTGAAATATATCGATGTTTATAAACATTTGACACCAACGACAAGCTTCTACAAAGATGGAAGCAGAAACAAATAATCATACGACGATAAACGACATAAACGACCGTCACGTGAGTTTTGTATTCCCAAAAGAAGTTGTAAT
>BCGC01000001.1:254498-295484 GCA_001599115.1 Pichia sorboxylosa | reverse complement strand
ACCAAAGTAGAACAATTCATGCGCCAAAAAAAACAATAGGCCCGTTGCTAAAATGTCATTTTGCATGTAAAAAAAAAATGCAGCCCAATATTTCTCCAAGATGTTCAATTGGGGCTGTGATTTGTAAACATTGGAGAGCACACGTGAGAAGCTTTCTGACGATAATGTYTCCACAACCGTGGTATTAAATACTTCACTCATATTCGTCGGTGTTGCACTGAAATATATTAAAAAAAAAACTAAACAGAAAAACCTAATCTACATTTACTCAAACCCATGAATATTGAAATATATCGATGTTTATAAACATTTGACACCAACGACAAGCTTCTACAAAGATGGAAGCAGAAACAAATAATCATACGACGATAAACGACATAAACGACCGTCACGTGAGTTTTGTATTCCCAAAAGAAGTTGTAATRATTCACGTGATATTGACAAGGGCTAWTATTTRRCMGAGGGTTATACTACTCCCCGCACCGCTTTRAAGATGTGACGCGCTTTTACACATAATTGACAATTCAAACGCGCACAAAATTTAATCAACTACGCTGCGCAGCATGTGCGCCCGCACGATTTTCCGGCCGCAGCAGGGGGAATCCGGGTGCGGCGGGGCCGCGAGCGAGCGTACCGTGCCGCGAGACTGCGTAAGTTTTTTTTTCAGTCGCTGGGTATAGTGAAAATTCAACTACACCTGTTAGAGACTTCCTAGACCTTCTCTTTTGTCAGATATCGTTCTCTAAACCAGATTATTCAACAGTACGTGCCCATACCAAAAGATGCAAAGGTGTAGAATCAAGAAATACAAGCAAAGAGGATATTGCAAAGTGAATATTGTCTTGACATTGGAAAAACAAAAGACTGGGAACTAAGATCGAAGGATTGAAAAATATGGATGCCAAATATGACTGTCCATTAAATAACAAGTGCAATTCMTATACAAGAACCGTGTTGTGTAGRTGGTTGTGATCTGAAATTGGATTGGATTGTAGTCATTGGTACACCAGTGAAAACAAGTCAACCYCAAGATTGCAATGAGTTTACACAAGTAGCGTTTTGTTTCAATGCAGACATTATAGTAGAACCGAATTTACCAAATGACTYYCAAAATATTAGATCAAATGCAGAAAAAAATCAAGACATTATCGTTGCATGGCTTAGCTTTTATGTAGGCAGCATATCCAAAATTTAGCTTCTCTCAACACCCTTGATGAACATCCACTAGACCAAAAACAAATACTAACATAAGYTTTTCTGACTAATTTTTTATTACAGTGGCTAACCGTTTAAGTGAATACGAAGTTATTGGTAGAAGACTTCCTACTGAAAATGTTCCAGAACCAAAGTTGTTCAGAATGAAGATCTTTGCTCCAAATGACGTTGTTGCCAAGTCCAGATACTGGTACTTCTTACAAAAATTGCACAAGGTCAAGAAGGCTTCTGGTGAAATTGTTGCTTTGAACATCATTGAAGAAGAAGAACCAACCAGAGTTAAGAACTTCGGTGTCTGGATCAGATACGACTCCAGATCCGGTACCCACAACATGTACAAGGAATACAGAGATGTTACCAGAGTTGGTGCCATTGAAACCATGTACGCTGATTTAGCTGCTAGACACAGAGCTAGATTCAGATCTATCCACATCTTAAAGATTGTTGAAATCGAAAATGAAGATGATGTTAAGAGACAATACATCAGACAATTCTTAGCTGATGACTTAAAGTTCCCTCTTCCTCACAGAGTTTCCAAGGTCGAAAGCTTATACTCTTCCAAGAGACCAGAAACTTTCTAAGGGAGCTGTGTTTTTATCTTAGTATTATATAAAATCCTTTAATATCTTTATAATCACAATAAGAATATCTTTCTGTTACTTTAGCGTGCTTTTCTCTGGTTCAAAGGTGTGAACATTTTATTGTGAGCTTGATTTTCTCGGGATCAAGAATGTTTTATCCGGCGTGGGTATTTCTTTCTTTCCAATAGTGTGTCTAATCCAACTTGTTACGCAATGAAGCTATCAGGTTTGCAGAAGGAAGTGTTGTCGTTATACAGGGGATGTATACGATCTGCCTATTCAAAACCAAAAGTATGTATCTCTCAAAAGACTCTATTTTAGGGAGGGATTTGATCATTAATGGYTGATTATTGATCACTGATCATTGAATAAATTGAATACTAACAAYATTATTGATTACTAAAACCCTTTTTTGTAAAGGAATTCCGTACAAATTGGATTCAGTACATCCACGAAGAATTCAATAAATATAGATCGATACCAAGGAGTAATTTTGCTGCAGTAGAGCATTTGATAAGGTTAGGTACACGGCGACATGAAATGTACAAAAGTGAGCTAATCAAAAATGTTAATTGAATTTGTTTGATCTTTCACTAGACTTAACCTGTATGTATGCATACACATGTGTACAGATAGCCACCCGAAACGCAATGTTGGGAACTAAATATATAGAGGCATTYAATATCAATAATGATTTCTTAACATGCATGTAAATATTTATATAATATGAGTAMATAATTTGCTTATTAATTCCACGTTTCCTAAATATGTTAGCTGATTATTGAGGTTTTGATACGTGATATACGCATTAGAATAACACATCAAAATTCTTAAATAACAATTCAGTAACTTCAGTCTTGGCCCGATTGTCCTGGATTTCTTGATGTGGATGTAACGAATTATGTCTTATCAATGTCGGTGCAAAAACCGTTGATAATGAGGAGCTTGTCATTTTAGTCACTTTCTCATTATCAGATATTAGYTTKAGATGCTTGGATAATGCAAACAGTGTGCATCTATTGGCATTTGGCAAAAGTAACAAAACTTCTCTCAATTTACTGATCTTGGTGTCAGTATCTTCATATTGGGTGATTCCAATAAATGCGTTGTATAAGTTCTGCGATATGATAGGATCTGGAATTTTTTTCAGATATCTTTTCAGCAACCCAGCCAAAGCGTGGCTATTTCCGTCAATCAATGAATGCATTTTGTTAACTTCATTCATTTTGYTAACGTCTAGGGTTTCAAAAAATTGTTCCAATCTTTCAACATGTGATGTGGATGCACTGATTCTATATATACCTTCCGTGTTGATACCATTCTTTTCAATTTCATACAAACAAGTTTTAATCAAGAACGGGATATCATTAACATTGACATTGCCATTCCCACTTTCAAAATCAACTAATTCTTGTAAAGACATCGTGTAGAGATGTTTTTCTAAGTTGGAATTATTGTTTCTCCATTGTAAAAAGTTGGTGGATCTGGATGGTTTGATATTACTAATTGTTGTGCCTGAACTTTCATTCTTTTGCAACGGTGTTGACTGGATTTTTTGTTGCGAAACCGATGGAAGCATCAATTCCGAGCCTTCGTTAACATGTTCCTCTGTGTTTCTCAATTTCATAGGTTGGCTGATAGTATTTGTATTACCGTTAGTGACCGGTGTTGCATGGTTTCCAAAAATTCTCCTCATAAATCCGCCACGTTTATCTTTTATTTGAGATGACGCTGAATTCAGCTGTCCGTTGGACAATGAAGGAGCTTGTTGACTGGAGCTCGATGTAGGTGCAGATGATGTATAAGATGAAGTGGTATTTGCAGATGTAGATGTGGTTGMAGTCGGAATGGCTGGTAATGATTGTTGGTATATGTGTGAATCATGGAAGTCGTCAGTTGAAGATGTTTTCAGTTCATCCTTTGAAGAGTTTTTTCCGGAGCTGAGGGATTTGTTAGATAGTGATATTTCATCATTGGTATGAATGGAAAGCTTTCTCCTCGACTGGATGTATGTATCCAAATCTTTAAGAATCTTTTGCCTATCGTGAATCTCTAGATCCAATGAAGTCAGCTCATTTCTCAGATTTTGTACGTCTCTAGAAAGAGTTGCTTTGGCCATGGTTAGTGAATTGATTTCTGCTTTCAAATGYTTCAACTCTCTTTCTCCGTTTATCACTTGAATGGTGGTATTGTTAGTATTTTTATTGCTATTGAGATGACTGGCTGTAGCATTTTTATTGTTTGATTCCATTATATAATCAAATGTTGTGGACTCGGAAATCGATCTGCTATGGTTATTTGTTGTATTTGGAACTGGTKGTGTGGAATAAGCCGTAAAAGAGTGGTCGGATCTRGTTCTGTTATGCCTTTGTCCGTCACTTCCAACCACGGAATGTCCACTTTTGATTGTTTCTGGGGTTTCCGGTTGCATCTGTATTTGATCAATCGAATCATATGATTTTTTACCTCTACCAAAAACCTTTGTGAAAGACCTACCCAAACCATTTTTCTGCTTCCTTCTAGAATTTGGAGTCATATTCGGATCAAAGCCATATTGTCCTTGTTCTGGAGTCTCTGGTGTTTCGTTTACTTTGGATCTGATTGAGCCTGAGGTTATCAATTCGTGACTTGGATTYAAAGTTTTTGGTGTATTATTGATACCAGGTATGTTTAAACCAACATTAATATCTTGATATTGTGCACTGCTATTTTTAATTGGACTTAGTAATGTGGAGTCATCAAATTGTGTTGCAATCGGCGTTGCATTTTCGTCTCCAAGATCATCATGAAAGCTTTTCTGTATACTTTCTTCTTCGGTTTCATCGTCTAGATTGATAAAACTTTCTGGTTCTTTTTCATTTTCAGTGCTTGGTTCTGTTTCTCCAATAACAAAGCCATGTCTATTGTTCGCAAATGGAGAAGTTACAATTTCGGAAACAGTTTGTTTCTTCGGTGTGGCAATTTCCGGAGTTCTAAATTGWGCAGTGTTTCTTACAGGAGAAACAGCTTTTGTTATAGTTGAAGCAGATGCCGTTGATCTTTTTGGTGATCTTATTGGAATAGACAGATCTGAATCTCTGGCTTCGTATTGGGAATACTGGAAATTGTTCTTGTTATTATCGTAATCAAGTGGGGGTATACTAATAGGTTTTGAGCCAGTATCAGGAGACTCATCTATATTTTTGGAAAATTGCAGTGCTGGTTTCAATGTTTTATTCTGTAAATGCATATCCATTGAAATATCAAACTTTTCAATTGGGTATGAGTCCACTTTTTGTAATGAAGAGCTATCTGAATGATCTATGTTAGCGGATTTGCTTAGTGGGTCCCCGGTACTATAGATTGAAATTGAGTCATTGTTCATTACCGAGTTATCCACATTACTTGAGGCATAATCACCGACATCAAAGGTGGAAGTCGAAGAGTTGAAAGCACTTGAAACGTAGTCAGGCTTGGAAAAATTGAACTTATTCGATTTTGAAATGGTGGACGTTGGATTCGAATTGGTGCTTGAAGAAAAACTTTTGTTGAACAAGTTTCCGTCAACAGTCTGTTTTGGGTTGTTAATTGGAGATAAGGAWGTTGGTTTTGTATCGGACGATAGGTTGCCGCTATCTGGAGATTTACTACTCTGTTTAGTCGAGGACTCGGATCTAGCAGCTTTCAGCTTCTTCATTTTCTCGTATTTCTTTTTCTTTTCCATCAGCATGTTATGACAGGGCATACAGAACAAACCTTTAGAAGTTCTTGCATATTTTAAATCCTCAATTGSCTTATTACAAGATTTACATTTGAAACAGTCCGAACAATAGGCCAGGTCTCCGGTCAAAATTGCWAGGTCGTATATTTTTTTAGAGCACGATTTGCAACTATAAGAGCAATCGGAGCAAACTAGTGCGCCTGTGCCTAAAACCAGAAAATTAGAGTTTACCCCTAAAGATTTGGAACATTTGGAACATTTAAAACAAGCCACATGCCACTGATCTGTACCCAATTTGTACGCCTGTGACTCCTGAATCGAGCTGTGACAACTCTTACAATCTTTAGACCCGTGGCCCTTGTCGCTCTGGCTGCTTTTAGGCGTTGCCGCCGACAAGTGGCTCATARTGATTGTTATTTAGATTTAATATCGTCCTTAACGATCTGTTCACTCTCTCCCTTGATACTTCCTCRCTGGCTTTAGTGTACTGACCAGCCTTGTAGTATTTAGCTTCTWGTGGTGTGGGAGGGTTTGTGCGTATCTCTGAAAAGGAATGTASAGGCCTCAGCAAAACACGTATATCAGAGGGACGTAAACAAATGAGGGAGCTCTACTAGTCTAGAATGCGAGAGCGCACATCAAAATTTCCTTGTACGCCGATCGGCGTACACAAGGAAATAGAGTAAGCACTGCAGTGTGCTTGTGGGGGCCAAAGCTGTCCTCTGTGAGAAAAGCTTCATAACCTGTTACACTGAGCTGAAATTTTATAAGCAAAAGAAAATTAAAAAAAGAAGTAGTGAACTTAGGAAATCAGCATCTTTTTTGCCAGTCCCAATAAAAGGTCAAGGAGGTGGGTCTTTCCTCGGTGATGTGACACTTATCTATAAAGTTATCATTGGTCATTTTGTTTCTAACCATGTCAGTTAACCGAGCCAAGTTACACATCATGTAAGGACCATTTTGACAGTCTGGTATTGGGATGACGGCATTATTCACAAGTACACGTATGTATTTTTCCTTGTTGATGGAGTATCTCTCAATCACAATTCTTGCTCCCATTGGGACTAA
Source organism: Pichia sorboxylosa (assembly GCA_001599115.1). NCBI lineage: Eukaryota > Fungi > Ascomycota > Pichiomycetes > Pichiales > Pichiaceae > Pichia > Pichia sorboxylosa. The sequence continues at coordinate 288,920 of BCGC01000001.1, read as the reverse complement.
CTCAGAAGCCTTGAAAAATCTAGTAAAATCGATGTGTCGGGTGCTTAAYTCCTCGCTTTGGTAGTCAAGTAAGCCCAAGGCTTTCATAAAGTGTAATAAATCTGTGTCGTGTGTAAAGCTGAAATACAAGTTTTGTTTTGTTTCCTTTTCTCCAAATAAGTTTAACATTGCATCAACGTATACAGATCCTAAAGCAAATGAAAAGGGATGGTTTGCTCTTTCATACCACATTTCAGAATCCTTAAAGTATTCAAGCTCCAAAAAGGTATTCAAAGAAAGAGCTTCACATACTTTGCTTTCTCCAATAGCATTAAGTTCAAAAGCACAATAAACAGCTAGAGCGTACACATCATTAGGTGTGATATCAAAACCGGGACTTAAAGTATTCAATCTTCTGGCTTCAGAAACCATGTACCTTCCAATAAATGGGTGTTTATAGTAGTCTCCCCTTTTGATATATTGCTTGCAGCTAACTGATGTTGTTAATGTATCTGCACCCATTGCCTTAGTTTCCTCTAGCGTAATAACTTTGATTTTGGAATCAATTTTCTCCTCATCATCATTGAAAAACCCTTTGGCAAACTCTTGGGCAGAATCAACACATCTTTGTTTCCCAGCACTGAAAATAGGAATAACATCATCGCAATTTTCATAGAGATATCCATATTTTAAATTTATTGCTTTACCAAAGTCAWACATGGTTTGAAATCCATTAAAGTCACCATATAAAGTCATCATTCCTAGCCAGTCAGTTCCTGGAATGAAAAACTCCCAATCTTTTACAAATTCTAAAGGTCCGTCASARGCTGCGGAAAAYGATGCTTCCTTCAATTTGCTATAAACCGTTTTCAATCTTTTTGCTACATGTTTTGTGGGATATCTTTCGCCGTGTCTTGAAAAAATAAAAACCTTGTCTGGTTTGACATTCCATTCAAATTCTGTAGGTATACCGAATCCAGTACCTTCAACATAAGGACCCATCCCACCTAAATGTTTAAGAAGATTGTACTGATCATGGCTTCTAGTGGACAAGGTATGATCCATTATCTGATTGACAGCCACCGAAGAGGCAAAAAGGGTAGGCAGTTTCATGTCTAGAAGTTAGGCAATTGATTCAGTAAGAGAAAAGTTAGAATACTTGTATTTTATTWGGCACATAGCAAAAAAAGAAAACAACAGCTACAAATTGGCCGAGAGGCATGTGCACATGCATGGGTGGGGGCACACAGGCAAGAGCCACAAAATAAGCCGGTGCTGCGCGTGGATACCAGGGTGGTTATACATAGGACTATATTTCTGGAGTTTTCAATGTGTTACTATAAAGTATAGCCAGATACATAATAAATATATAACCTCGTTATCAACACAATTGATATTTWAAAATGAAAACAAGGAAACTTAGATTTGTAGTAAAGTAGAAGATAAAATGATGGATAGGTATGGTTTAAATAGAGACACCTCATTAAGCAAGRTTTGGAGCGTTGACCTTTGCTCTGACCAATTTGGTTTGAGTGTAGTTATCAAAGGCTTCGAGACCCATTTCTCTACCAATACCAGATTCCTTGTAACCACCAAATGGAGCAGCGGCATGGAAATCGTTATAGGTGTTGATCCAAACAGAACCGGCTTCAACTCTTTCACTGACGTAGATTGCTTTGTTGAAATCTTCAGTGTGAATACCAGCAGCTAAACCAAAGAGGGAGTCGTTTGCTTTTTCAATCAATTCATCRACAGACTTGAATGGCAACACAACAGCAACCGGACCAAAGATTTCTTCTTGGGTAAGTTGGTTGTTTTGTGGAACATCGTAGAAAATCGTTGGTTCAACAAAGTAACCTTTTTCACCAATTCTCTTACCACCGGTAAGTAGCTTCAAGTTTGACTTCTTACCAGCTTCAATGTAYTGTAGAGCGGTTTCAAATTGATCAGGAGTGGTTTGAGCACCTTGATATACACCTTGCTCRAATGGGTTTCCAACTTTCAAAGCTTCRACTGCCTTCTTGAATTCAGCAAGGAAGTCCTGATACCATTGTTCATCGGTAGCCTCAATATATATTCTGGAACCAGCACAACAAACTTCACCACCGTTGAAAAAGATACCGGTAATAAGGTTTTGAATGGTTTGTTTGACGTCACAGTCCTTGAAAACCATATTTGGAGACTTACCACCTAATTCAAGAGTGACTTTTTTGATAGAAGAGGCACATTCCTTCATRACAGTCTTACCAACATCGGTGGAACCAGTGAAAGCAACCTTTTTGATTTTTGGATGTTGTAGGATGGCGTTACCACAGCCTCTACCGGAACCTGGAATGACGTTGACAACACCAGCTGGRAAACCAGCTTCCTTGATCAACTTACAGGTGTACAAGTTGGATAAAGGAGTGGCACTTGCTGGCTTCAGAACAATGGTGTTACCTGTAGCCAAAGCAGGACCGATTTTCCATGCAAACATCAACAATGGGAAGTTCCATGGGGTAATAGCACCACAGACTCCTAAAGGTTCCTTTTTGGTGTATGTGAAATGGTTAGTGTCAGTTGTTATGGTTCTACCGTCAATTTTGTCGGCATAACCAGCACAATATCTGATGTAATCAACCACAACACTTAAATCGTAGTTTGCACAGTGTAGAGCCTTACCGTTATCTAAAGATTCGATTTTGGCCAAMAGCTCYTTGTTTYTTTCCATGAGATCGGCCAGCTTGTACAGCAATTTACCTCTTTCATTTGGAGGCAAGAATCTCCAGGTCTTGAAGGCTTCGGAAGCAGCAGCAACGGCGATATCGACGTCTTCAGCTTCAGCTTGTTGCAGCTCGCAGATAACGCTTTCGTCTGATGGAGACGTCACCTTGAAGGTTTTGCCTGACTTGGCGTTCACGAACTCGTTGTTGATGAACAATCCCGTAGGTTGTTCATATTTTTCGTTGATAATAGGGAAAGTAACAGATGCAGCGGACATTTTTCTTAGGGAGCACCACAATACAGGACTGACACGGGTCTTGAGAATCTGGATATGGGAAGCAAGCATGATGACGGGGTTACTACAACACAGGGGGCTGCGGCTGGGCTTTTTATACTTGTTTCTGCTCAAGCCGTACTATACTTCCTACCTTCCACTTCCACCTCCATCAAATCCCTTTCTCCGGGGTACAACTGAAAAATATGTCATTTCGTGGAATCTTGATTAAGCGCTCTGTGTGACACGGTCCGGATTCCTCCGGCCTACAAAGCGAGCGGCGATAACGGCCGCTACGGGGTGCCGGATGGGGTGTCCGGCGCGGTTCTGGGCCCTYCCGAACACGATACCGGCCCGTAGAACCCACGGACAAAGGCAAARATTGCGGGGCATGGGGGTGCGTAGCTACAATRGGGTGCACACAATCACATTTTGCATATTAGTAAGTAAGCTTTGACGGCATCCTGGTCAGCCGTTGGATTTTTTATTGTGGAGCGCATGATTCCAACACGGAATCACAATGCACGGCTGTGCGGAGTGTAACGGTGCTAATGCTGCAAGACGAGGCTGGGAACTTCGGCGTTGGGGAAGCTGTATTATGGAGGGTTTGGTGATGACGGGTAGGAGATGAGGGGATGTGGYTACRAGCTGAATATTGGCGGGGTCGGGAACTGTTGGCGTTTGAAAGAACCAGATGCCGGTGTTTCAAACGGTGCAAAGGACAGGGGGTGCCGGCTTTTCCCCACAAAGGATAATGAAAAATGTTGGGCYGCGCGTGCGCTCATGCCWCACGCAGCATACCACCAGACGCCACAGGCGAAAGAGCGGAGCCTCCTAAATGGAGGCTCGGTTGAAGTATCTTGGTCCCAAGAAAAAAGTAGGYGAGATGAGTTTAATTTACACACTATCTATATACACTCACAACTGTTTGGATTCCACCTTTTGCTTCTTGACAGCAGCGTCCTTTTTGTAATGGTGGGTTTGTCTCTTACGCACGCGGTGGAGACGCTGTTTTTCATCGTGTTCAAGCTCGGATTTGGCTATCACCACACCAGAACGTARAACCACTTCATCCTTACCCACCTTGGCTTGCGGTTTATAAATTTCTTGTGGGGCCATTGTGTTGTTSGCAGCCATGGTCAATGGTTGGGCATCTTCCATAGTGACAGTGGAAGTYTCGATACGAACATCCATCAGCTTTTCCTTAGGCTTAGGAACAAAGTGCGAAGAGTACAAACTGTCAAGTTGATAGTTGATGTCGGCAAACAGTCTACTGATCTCGTTATGTTTGGCTTGCAATTCTTCACTTATTCCTTCACCCTTGGCCTCGGATTCTTCAGCRTAGATCTCCGCAAGCGACTTGGTTCCCTTCTGTTCACTCACCGTCACTTTCTTGGATTCTCTGAAATTATTCATTTGGGATATGATTCTTCTTTTCACTTCATCGAAATCCTCGTTCTTGATTCTCCTYTTGATTATTTCTTCGATACTTTCAGTCACCTCTTGGGTGATGACTGGAACAGGCTTACTGGTRCGATCAAACTCTAGATCCTCATCCAACAAAGCATCTCTTTCTCTTTGCCTATTATTGACTTCACCAGTCATCGCCCAATGCTTTTCAGCAATGGCTTCTTTTTCCAAACTATCAATTTCCTTCTGTAATGCACGCTGTTGCTTTTCAAATGTGGATAATTTAGACTCGTCAACTTCTTCTTCTTCTTCTTTTTCTTCTTCTTCTTCTTTTTCTTCTTCTTCTTCTTCTTCTTCTTCGGCTGAGGAGGCTCCGTTGTTCTCGTAGAAATCATCCTGTGCTGCATTAAAGGCATCGTTGAAGTCACCTTCATTCAGATCAAGGTCGTCTACCGCCGTTTCATTACTCTTTGTCTCCTTTTTATTAGCTTTTTTCTTTTCTGCAGACTCAAAGAAATCATCGTAATTGTACATCTCATCATTTTCGTCATCTTCATCACTCATATCAGCAAATAAATCAATTTCTTCGCCTTCACCATCACTTTCTAACTGGTCTAATTCTTTATCCTCCAAGGCTAAAACTTGACGTTGATAATCTTTAAGATTGAAAACTTTATCATTAAGACCGAACTCGTCTGCATCTACCTCTTCTTCCGATTCTTCTTCCTCGGACTCTCCTAGTTCTTCCTCACCAGATTCACCGGCCTTTTCTTCCCCATCAATTTCTTCATTATCCTCTTCTAATTCTTCATCTTCTTCTCCTTCTTCTTCTTCTTCTTCCTCCTCAYTATCATCTTCGCTTTCTTCTTCAGAACCAAGCCCTTCCATTTGAGCAAAAGTGTCTTCCTCAACTTCTTCACCACTTTCATTGTCATCGCTTTCCTCCTCACTTTCAMCTTTCATTGAATTTATTTCTTCCAACAATTTTTTTTCAACRCCGTCATAAACCATTCTAASCTGTGCCCATACTTGTGTRGGATCTAATCCATCAACGTAAATTTCATCTAAAATACTATYTTCGGTATCTTTGATAACTGGATCAACAAGTTCCTTTAAACTTTCCATCAATTTGTCACACTTGAMAGATTCATCATYTTCATTTTGTGTAAACAATRATGTTGGATCTTCTAACAACTCCTCTAACTTAAAATCCATTGCTTTCGATTGTTGATATAACAAACAAAACTGTTAACGTTTTTTGATGTAGAAAGTTCAAAAAAATTTCAAGCTGAAATTTTCATGARAAAAAATTTACAAAATGCGAAATTCCCTGATATGGATACAGGCATGCAGACGTGGATCTCATGCCAGCTTTTCTGTTACACAGAGTTGATTCCGTCATCAGAGCAATAGTTCATCTAGAAAAATGGTCATTAATGAATATCAAAGGTCTACATATATATATATATATCTGCTTTAATCAATTGAACTATTTTTTTTCCGGTTAACAAAAAAAATCACAAAGAACTGCTTGTTACTTCCGTAATCTTTACTGGAATAAAAGGGTAGTGGTCTCTACTTCATCCTTATTTACTTTCATTTTGTGCCATCAATGCCTAGAGCAAATTACCAATGCTATAGCGTAACATATATATATGTGTGTGTGTGTGTGTGTGTGTGTGTGTGTGTGTGTGTGTGCGTTAGTTCAAGAAAAGCAAATAATGTAAAACATTGGATCATTTCTTCCTCTTTTCTTTCTTGACATCTTTTTTGCTATCCCGCTGCTTTTCTTTCCGACAGTCGGGACAGAACCATTCGCCTTGTGGTTGTTCTGTGATGCCCACACACTCAAAATGAAACCACTCACGAGGACAATCTGGATTATCACATCCAACCATTTCCCCATATGAAACTTGTTGGCAATAGCAATACAGTTCGTCATCGTTGCCTCCATCATCATTATTATGGGTCGAGTTGGAAGGTACTCTTCTGTTGGATTTTGGTAAATTACTTCGGCGAGTTGGAGTATTGTTATTGTGGTTTGATGAAGGTGTTGGTAATCCTGAAGATGATGTTGGGGCGTTTCTCGAGGTGCTACTATTTTGATCGTCACTAGTTATTTCATTTATTGTACTTGAGTTCATTGGTGATGAAGAGTTAGGTGTTCCACCACGACCCGACTTTTTCAAAGAATTCGACCTAGTTGATTTCGAATCAATCAGTGAGCTGCTCAACTTCTTAGTCACCTCATTAATGTCGGAATTAGAAATCGCTGTTTTAGGTTGTGGAGACAGGTTCGAAGTTAGTGACATACTTTTCTTAGAATCCAGAATTGATGAGGTGTCTGCAGCTGCTATGAAGGCGGGTAGTTTGGAATCATCCACCATTTGAATATCATCTTCACCGACATCCCAATGTTCAATTGCTCCTGTTTCAATGAGTTTCCGAACATCGAAATCCAACGTTGTTACATGCTTAGTCAGTGTCAGAAGGATGGTATTACAAAGTAAAATTTTTTCTTGCTGAATCCTTTTGCAGTCAATGTACAGTTTCTCAATTTGAGAAGATATGCTGTCTTCTTTAGGATGTCGCACTAAACTACCGTGGGCTTTGATATATTTCATCAATTGAGAATCCAATACTTCAATCTGTCTAGTCAGTTTTTCAAGTTCGACATCTTTTTTACCTATCAGTTCAAGTGTAAGTTTTGTTTCGGCTGGTACATTGGATAGATCTTGGGTAAACTGCTCCAATAATGTTGCAGCATCCATAATTTACGTGTGCAGGGTATACAAATGCGATAGGCAAGAAGATTCAATTTGTAAAATTAGATTTGCACCAAGCAGAGATGGTCAACTTTACATTTGAAAATTTTGGCGCGGAAAACACAGTGTATTGCTGCTGCTGCTGCTACTACTACTACTACTACTACTACTACTACTACTACATTCAGGATGTATGAAACGTATCTAACAGTACAAGACAATTGAATGCCATCGGCTGCCTTTGGTGTTCCATATAGTTTAATTTAGCATCTTTCAAAAATCACAATCGTGTCAGAAATAACGATCATAGTATGAAAATGGTTGTAAACAACCGAAAAATGCATATTGTAGTTCTTGATATTGTTGTCTCAAATTATTTCATCTAGTTTTATTAAATTACAGAATTGAATGCGAGATATTGTCATTTATATTAATGATGAAGCATTTGAATGAATGGTCGGATGGTTTGCATTATGATTATAAGTATGATTATGATTGTTTTCCAGGTTTATGAATATCGGTCAAGGCCACTGGAATGTTATATCTACCTTGATTACCAAATCTGGACTTCTTTGGTTTTCTAATGTGAGATAAATCTCTCGCACCACGGTTCATGTAAAGAAACATGTACATGAAGAAAACCGCAATCATCACCACTGTGGGTATGGACGCAATAACATAGTAGAAATCGTCGTTGGTACCTGTTTGATCTTGTAGTTTTCTCATTTCCTTGGTGTTTTTGCCAACGCTTTCTTTGAGTTGAAAAGTGGCCAGAATGTGAGGACCGTCTAAAATTGAAAACTCATCATCTGCTATTGTGTCTGGCTGGATTGCAATGGCCACCTTCTTGTATGGCTTTCCTTTCAACCACTTCTCATCGACTTCAATAGTGGACCAGCCTGCATCGTTTTTAATCCATTCCGAGGTATAGAAAGCACCTTGGACATCACCTTGATGACTGATGTGACCTGTTAATTCATCTAACTGTGTGTCAACCTTTTTCAACGAGCTATCGAGCAGATCTCTCTTTTTGAACCCTTTATCAATGGATTTTTCATTTATATAAGCATAATGAAGTCTGACCTTTTCTGCCTTCTCAAAATAGCGGGTGTACCACGTTATGAAGTATGTGAGACCAACTCTGAATTTCTGGTTTTCGTGGGGTTTACAAAATGGTTCAGAAAGGTCCATATTGGCAACCCCTTTTTTGTAGTAGTAGTCGGGAGTACATCTCTCGAGAGGACTCAACGCAACATAGGTATCATCTTCCTCGATTAACTTGACTTCTTCAAAGGTGTCATCTTCATTGAGATTGTGGGCGTTGAGATCTTTCTGGTGATGGACTATGGTGGTTGCTGTCTGGAAATATGTTTTTACATCGGGAAATCCATTTACGATTTTTCCGTTTTTCATCTTGGGATTGATCGTTTTAGGTTGTCCATCCTTTTTCAACGAGATCCAAGGTTCCAATCCGTCGGTTGACGTTGGCGGTTGTGCTGCAAATGTGACACTGGCAAGCACATACGGTGTCACGATTTCCTTCACACTGCCGTGAATGGTTCTAATCCACGGYTTCGGAGTTTCCGACGATGTTCCGTGAATCTTTTCCGACTCTTCCTTCAACCACTCTTTGTTCACAATTGCCTTTTTACGTGCAGCAGCRTCTCTTTTTTCAAACAACGTTGGCTGCGCCTCTGCCAGATCYACACTKGGCGTAAACTCRGTCGAATGCACCGCWGCWGCGGTGCATACCGTCTGCATTGTCGCAGCAACAACTGCTATCACCCACCCGCTCTTCATGCTGACAAGACTAACTGTCCAATAAACAACCAACACCTTTGGGAAAACATCGTTCTTGGGCTGATCTCCACCCTTTTATATCGCGTGGACTGAAATATTTTATTCTCGCTGCTGGCAAACGAAACGGCACACGAAAACGCTTTTCTTTCAGCAAACCCATGTTGCGCTCCTCATTTTCTAGCCCGTTTTTTTCTCACAGTACATGTGGATTGTGAACATCATCCGTGTCGCACCTTCTTTTGTCTCTGTGGAGGTTTTCTAGACGTTCATTAAAGCTCCAAACCGCACTTAGCTAAAAAGCACGCAGTCTTTAATGTGTACAGGCTCCTGCAACAGCTTCTATTATAGAAATAGATTTAATGGCGCGAAGATGAACGAGCGCTCTCTTCTTATCTCAGAAATTGCGCAGACACATTGTGCAGAGGGTTGAGGAAAGGGTTTCTTTGGATTACAGTAAAAGATTGCTTTCTGCCAGCACACACTAGCAGGTGTTTTTTTTTTTTTTGTTGCAGGTATCACAAGAGGTGTGACTGGAAACAGGAGGATCTGAATAGAAGACACAATGGCAGGAAGCTCGCCAACTCCTTACACACCAATGGTAAACAATAATAGTAATAACAATAGAAACTCAACATCGTACCAGGCTATTGCCATTCCAGATCGTTCTCTACATCATGCCAGATCAAATATGTTTTCATCTGTGATGGCTTCGCCTTCTGGTGCCATGAACAGCTTATCGGGGTTTGCAAATTCATACAAGAGAGCACAGTCGTTCAGATCCATTGCAATCGAACCACGCATCACGGCGTCCAGATCGTTTTTCAAGGATGATGAAGAACTCATCGACCCCAACACATTCATGCCATCGCCTTTGGGAAGAAAAATTTCAACAGTTTTTGCGGTCAGGCCAAATGTCCATCAATCCTCCAATTGGCATCCATCGGCATTCGATGAGGCAATAATCGACGACCAACATTCGGTGCTGGATCACTCGTTCACCGACTATGTGGCATCACGTCAACCGTCGTTTGCGTCGTCCATGTTTCCTCATGCCTTGACTTCAGTCATTTCCAACGAAAATGAGTCGGTCATGCTCCGACAAATTGAGACCAATGACGGTAGTAAACTCACAATGATTGCTCCCCAATCAACAGTTCCTCAGACAGTGTTCAACTGCATCAATGCACTTATAGGTATTGGGTTATTGGCGCTTTCCAGAGCATTTGTTCATGCGGGTTTTGTGTTTGGAACCATCTTTTTGCTCTACTCCGTTCTCATCACTTACTGGACAGCGACTCTTCTCTCGGAATGTATGGACACAGATCCCACACTTTGCACATATGCGGACTTGGGTTATAAAGCGTTTGGTCCAAAGGCTAGATTACTCATTTCTCTTTTGTTTACTGTTGAATTGTTGGGTGTTGGTGTGTCACTTATGGTGCTATTTGCCGATTCATTGCACGCATTGTTCCCTCACATCTCCTTGATTCAATTCAAATGGATTGCTTTTGTGGTTCTCACTCCCTTTTCATTTTTCCCTCTCAGAATCCTATCACACATATCTCTTATTGGAATCATTTCAACGCTGTCGTTAGTTTTTTTGATTTTCTTTTGTGGTCTAGTCAAAACTTCAGCACCGGGTTCCTTGATTGACCCTGTTCAAGTGAACATGTATCCTGCCTCTTTGCTCAACCTATTTCTCTCCTATGGTATTATTCTTGGACCTTTTGGCTCTCATTCGCTGTTTCCTGCACTGAAAGCAGACTTGATCCAACCAAAAGAATTCAAAAAATGTTTGAAGTTAACATATTCAGTTGGGTTCTTTGCTGATTCCGCCACAGCATATTTGGGATTCTTCATGTTTGGAGCGGGCCTATTGAATGAAATAACCCAATCGGTTCTAGTTACACCAGGTTATCCAAAAGTTGTTTACTTCTTACTAACTGTCTTTGTTTCCATGATCCCAGTTGCAAAAACACCAATTAACGCATTGCCAATCATTAATATTACTGAATTCTTATTTGGAATAACTCCTCAACAACTAGAATACCAGGGGAAAGCACAAACTTTTGGTCACAAATTTGCAAGTGCCCTAATCAAAATATCCGTAAACCTGGCCTTTGTGATCTTGGGTATTTTATATCCTGAGTTTGACAAAATTATTGGTTTAAGTGGTTCTTCTCTGTGCTCGCTCATTTGCATTGTTTTACCATGTGCATTCTATTTGAAATTATGCAAACCAAAAAACAAATGGCTTTACTATGCTGCTATCACTTTTGGGTTGAGCTTTGGTGTCATTAGTACAACTGCAGCGATCATCATATAACGTTACTTTTCCTCGGATATATATCTATATATCCATATATCTATATCTATAAATTGTAATAATTCCTAAAACAAAATCTAAAAACTCCACATCATGTTGTATTTCACCTTTTCCGCTTTTGGTTTGAAATAAACAATCAAAATCAACAAGAATGCAATAGTACTGAGCAATAATGTGGTATTAAAGGACTTGGTCAATCTATCAAATGATCCAGATGGTGTTATCAGTGTGACGAATAAATCGCCATTGTGAAAAATTACATATGCGGTTGATTCGAGCTCTGTAGGAGTGATGATAATTTTGTTGTCAGTTCTATGATTTGAAATGAGTTTTCGATGATGTGATAAAACAAATTGTGGATCAACATTCAAAACAGGATTATAAGTAAATGGATGATTAATACTTTTAGCGTATTCACTTTCTTGAATTGTTATAGTGCTATCTTCTGTACTTTCAATCGATATCTTTTCAGCATTCAAACGTTCAAAATCGCCAAGTATACCGTTTCTCCTACCATCTAAAACAATCTTTGGAATAGTGAATAGCGTATTCAATGAAGATTCAAATATTACATCTTTACTCACTATATTATGTCTACTTTGAGAGACTGTGAAGTTTTTAATCTTTGTATTTCTCAATGTGAAGCATTGGCTGAAAAATGAAGGGAGTATCACACTATCAAATGCGGAATATTCCAACAAGTTTTTGGTTTTTTGTTCGTTGGGTGTTAAACTTTCATACAAGTCGATGACGCAAATTTGAGTATTGGAAGGTTCGTTTCGATCAGGGGTTGTAATGATGATGAAGTTCTCTTCAAACTGAATATGAAACTCTGTTTCTATATCAATACCTTCATGGACCTTTTTATAGAAATTCCCGTATAATTGTCCAGTAATCAAATTTATCAAATTCAACTCAATCAAGTTTTCACTCTCGTTGAAAATGGATATGACCCCAATATTTGGTATCAAGTATTTGAATAAAGTAGTTCTGTCAGGTAAAACGATGGCATTTTGAGAAACTTCCTGATTAGAGTAACTTCTTTTTGTTAAAGACAAAATTGGTAATTGGGAAACAAAATTCCAGGTATTCAGTTGTGTTCCCTTCAGCACGTGGTGTCCTTGTATGGTGTTTGTTCTTTTAGAAAATGAAGAAGTGTAAAAATCTGCTCCCAAATTAGGAATGAAATCTATTTCATCTTGGCCGTACGCAATCTTAAGAAAAACATTACTATTTGGAAGAATATTTCCAGTTTCAAGATCGAATTCATAAATCTCATTATTGATGATGACAAAAACTTCATCATTCAAAGTCATTAGTTTGGATATTTTAAGACTTGGTTTAAAAATGTGCTGTAATTGAGTTTTCTCCCCTCCTTTGTTTCTATTCATATCATAAACCGCAACTTTTCCATTTTCGGAGAGTAACACCAACTTTTTGACTAATCCAAATGCAACGTCTTTGTCACTTGTTGATTCAGTGTTYGAAAAAGAACGAATCAGCATYTTAAATTTTCTCCAATAAGCGGAGACCAAGTTATCTATTGTTTCAAKAAAGTGGTCCTTTAATACCACATCTGATTTTTTCGGAGATRAAACAACTAAATCTCTGATATTAACAAAGGATTGATCTGAGCTCCATTGGAGTTGACCGTTTGAGTAATATTCAATCACTTCATCATTGGTTACCAAAAGAGATTCAACGGTCACATTTGAAGTGACGAAATGTGATTGATAAACGATATGTTTTGAACTTGAGGGATGTTCAAATGCGATATTGGCCGATAASGACAATTTTTCAGTTGGATATAAATATAACCAATTTTGGGACGAAATTATTGCGTAGTCCTTGAAGGTTTCGAAACTTGAAATTGGGGTATTCATGATGCTGTTGGCAGACAACTTTTCATTGATCATATTGGCACCATCACCAAATTTGGTATATCCATAATTATCAAACTGAAAAATCGTTTCATCATCACATATAAAAAAATTGTCAGTAGAGGATACGTACCTYAATGAATCTATTGAACACTCATTGAATGGTCTTAATTCAAAACCCTTGTGAGCATTTGAAAAATAGACTCTACCATCGTTCATTTGAACAACAATATAGGTGGAATTGGTTGCCTCATTGTGAAATATTTTAGAGGCTGTAAAACCTTCGCCAAGCTGAGTTTTRTAAAGGACAGAGATTTCGTTCTGTTTATAGCGATCCACCGTAAAGACCGAAGAGGTGTCGACAATATACATCATTGAGTTGTCCATCGATAGGGAAAGTGTCTGTTTGTTGGAGTTCAGTTCATACTCAAGATGGGGGATGCTCTCGTTGATGTCCCATTGCATAATTTTTGARCCTTTCTCRTGGTTCAAAACCGATACYAGGGTGGATTCGTTGTATGGATGGTGGAACAGCTTTGAACTTCCCGATATTGAATCCACATTTTCCAATTGAAATCTGTACAGCACATCCCCCGATGTAGAATTCAGCACTGAAAACACCCCAACCTTCGACAGCATGAACACTTGGTTTTTTGTCTGGATAGCCTCAAACGGAGTCCCCACATTAGACGTCTGCCAATCTGAATGGAATATCTGATCTGGACTTAGTGCACTGCACATCCGAGAAATCCCCAGAAAAACCACCAGAAAAACCACCAAACTCATGTTTCACTTGTTATACGCCACTCCAATTGAGYAYGCAGTTTCTTGGACGTTCCTGCCTTCAACTCTGGGTCCCAAWTCAATAAAAAGGTTCTGTTCAACWTTGTGATCTATGCTACTGCTCATCAAGGRCTCTTCGCTGGTGTGGCTCCGCTCATTGCAAGATATAGYTGGGAGACTAAAAAAATTTGGAAGAGTGGTACATGCGGGGTTTGAACCCGCGACCATCGCGTTTCTTGAAACGATTCGTGCGGTAGGCACAGACGTTAAAACGACTATAAGCACGATGCTCTAAACCTCTGAGCTAATGTACCAATCAGAGGACTTTTAGGAAGTTGACTGTAGTTCACGMATAATAATTATTTAGGCAAAAGTAATCTGTCATACTTACGGATCACACAAGTCTTATACCACGAGGACAATGGGTTGGGAGTATAGATGGCATCAATAAGGATGACCACAGAGTGGCTAGGCTATCCTTAAATTCATCAGCGGACAGATTAACTACAATGTGTGGGGAAAGCATATCATCAAGCGAAATGCAATTGGATATCTTGAATAACTGCCAGATGTTTTTTGTAACTCAGATTTGACACAAGATAGAAAGTTGAAAGATGCTGTTAAAAGAATAAAAAGAAAAACGATTAAGAAAACCTTCTAATCTCAACCACCAAATGAAAGACTAGAAACGTTAGAACAATATAACAAACTACCCCCACGGGTAAAAGCATAAATGTGCTACCTCATGGCGAAGCAAGTGCTATTGTTAACTAAGTTTTGAGTTGGAACGATTCCCCGTGTCAAACATATATATATTTACGTCATGATGATTCTTTCCGTACTCCAGCTTAAGCTATATGAATGTCGCTGAGGCAAAYCAAAATCATAATGGAAAATGGAAGAGCAAAGTTAACAAGATTTACAAACCCAACCACAAAAAACCTCATTACAGTATTCCAGAATCGGAACACGGTCATTTCAATTGTAAGTATTATTTAAATGGTTGCTTTTCGGTTTCTGATTATTATGATGAGGTTTGTTAAACTTGCTATCCTTATCCATTCCTTGCATTCCTGCGCCCAACTCATTGTCGTGGTATTCCAGTTCTTGTCAAATCCGTTGATGTGGTGGACTACTTTTGTTTAAATAATTATTACGGTAGCACCGCAATTAATCTYTTACCGTACTTATTGTGCAAAATAACAGTTCTGGCCCAATAGAACTTTGACAACAATTGATGCTTTCTTGTTGGAACCCAATAGATTGCAAGACAATCCGTTCTGTGGTTTTGTTCTTTCTGAACTCATATCACACATCAACCATGYAGCAAAACAAGCAAAGCCATCACCCTCAAACAATCCGCTCTCTGGTTTTGTATCTGACATCCACAATTTCACCCGCATCGAAACTAACCCGCCCCTTTTTTTTGCTGCTACTACAACCAACTCTAACCGTCAGTACCACSTTTAAGTGTATCTGCCACGCATTCTCCAAACCGCCTCAAAGTCTTGTACCAGAAAAGCAAGACTCGAAACTTCTAGAACGAGGTGAAGTGCGGTGCGGATGTCTCGTTCACGATTGATGAAAACCCACGGTTTRAAGTGGACTTGGATTTTTAAACAGCTGGGTTCTTTAGACAGACAAATCACCAATGGCTTCCAATCAAGAAATAGCAGCTCTGATTGTGGACTTTTTAGGTACCGCAATCCAGAGCGGAGAGATTCCAGAAGATAACAAGGATTCTATTGAATTCGCCGTCGATAGTATCAAAGAGGTGTTTGACATCGCTGATGAGAAAGTTGAACACGTCAAGGCAAAATTTGGCAACAAAAMTCTTAAAGAGTGTTTGGTGAGTGGTGCCTCTGTATCCCAGGAATCGGTTGCGGTTCCAATTGAAATCGACTCTGCAGATGAAGAAACCAAAGCAAAAGCAGAACAACTCAAGCTGGAAGGTAACAAGGCCATGGCGCAAAAGGATTTCGACACTGCTATTGCGAAATACACACAAGCAATCGAACTTGCGCCTGCCAACGTGGTGTACTACTCTAATAGAGCAGCAGCTTTCTCATCCAAACGTGACCACAAATCTGCTATTGAAGACGCCCAAAAGGCCACCGARATTGATCCTTCGTATGCCAAGGGTTGGTCCAGACTTGGTTTAGCCAAGTTCGCTCTSGGAGACTCCGAGGGCTCTCTCAAGGCATATGAAGCTGGTTTGGAAGTGGAAGGATCAAATCCATCCGAAGCCATGAAAAGAGGTTACGAAACCGCCAAAAAGAAGGTGAGTGATTCTCTCATGAACTCCTTGAACAAAACCATGGACAAAGAGTCTTCGGAGTCTGCAAAGCCGTCCGCTAAACCAGCAGGCGGACTTCCAGACTTCTCTGCCTTTGCAAATATGATGGGTGGCGGTGATGCTGGTGCCGGTGGCATGGGTGGATTGGCTGGTTTGATGAACAATCCTCAATTAATGCAAGCCGCTGCACAAATGATGCAAGACCCAAATGCTTTGAGTAATTTGATGTCTAACCCACAAGTCAGACAAATGGCAAGCTCCATGGGCCTGAATTCTGACAGCTTAGATGGTCTTGCCAACAACCCAATGTTGCAAAATATGGCTAAAAGCTTTATGGGTGGCAATGATAACAGTGCTGCTGGTAGCAACAATGATTCCGGTAACGCTGGTGAAAATGGCAGTGGAAACTCTAACTAGAAAAAAACTTCGTCGACTCTTTATCCTTGATATTTCTCAATTATCTATCTATTTATATATAAATATATAGATCTGTGTCTATTTAGATTTGTGTTTTTTTATTCAGTGATGGCTGTCCATCATTGTCTGTATCGGTACTTCCCCTTTCCCTGTRTATTCTAAGCCAAAGTTCCCATGACTGCACTTCCCTCTTCAGTTCGGCTATTTTTCCCTTGGCATAAGATCGATAGGCACTCTTATGAATGTCAATTCTGAATTGATAAAAGTCACTCACAAAAATAGCAAAATTTTCATAGAYWTTCCGAATTTCTATACCCAACTCAATAAGCTCAACCCTGTGTTTCAAAAATGTTTCGAGTAGTTTTTTCACGTAGCTTATTCTCTTCTTTTCAACAAACCATGACCCAATGCCTGTGTCTTCAAGATCAATCATTTCTTCTAGCGTCTCCTTGATGTTATTTTGAATGGAAAAATCCAAGTTCAATTCGTTTCGCTTGCTCTTCTCTTTAAATAAGGTTTGAATTATATCAGTCCTAAATCTCTCAACCATTTCATTGTCCTTGCATTCTCCAACAAGAATATCAATTTGTTTAAAAATTGTGGACAAAATGCCATTTCTACTAGCACGTACAGAGCCTGGTATACTATCATTCATGCTGTACGGAGTAGGCGATGCTGACCCATCAACACCACCACCGGCAATCCTGTCTAGTTCTTTTCGAATATTTTTCATATCAGCAACAATCTTTTTCCATTTCCTAATTTTGTTGGTCTTTAGTTCCTCCCCAACATTCACCAACTCGTTCACACTTGCATATAACAACCGTATTTTGTCTAGAAATATCTCGCTTGAATCCTCAATGCGACATTCTCTAAATTTCAAACATTCTTCAACAACCCATGGCATATCTGTTCTCAGTTTATCCAAATCTCTGACTCCCAGTTCTTCCAAAGCAAAAGTATTATAATATGTATGGTAT
Organism: Pichia sorboxylosa; assembly: GCA_001599115.1. NCBI lineage: Eukaryota > Fungi > Ascomycota > Pichiomycetes > Pichiales > Pichiaceae > Pichia > Pichia sorboxylosa. The sequence goes on along the minus strand of BCGC01000001.1, from coordinate 271,307 downwards.
AGCTTGGAGTAATTTCCAAGCTCTAGGACAGTATAATCAATAAATGCCTCGTAGGTAAAAATATCCTCCTCTGTTAATATATTAAGCTTGAACTTATGTTTGTCACCAAACACGGACTTCCTATATTSCAATTTTTTGTAGTATATGTCTTTAATACAGCTTCTATCATCAATTGGTATTACATTAATTTTACATGGCTCTTGGGGTGCCAGAAGAAATTTTTGTAATGTTTCTGTATTTTCCAGTGTTCCATTTTTATACAATGCTTGAATCAACAAATTGATGTTGTTGATGATTAGATTAATTTTTAACTTATTGGATGAGCTAATATTACCTTTCATGGTGACATTAAGATATTTTGGAAACCACACATTAATATGATTGAAATCAAATGGTATGGCTGGATTTTCTTTTTTTAATAATCGTAATGCCTTTACCAAGGACGAAAATGGAACCAATATAAGATCGCTTTTGTTCAAGTTATTGACAACTCGGAAGTAGCAGCATAATCCATGATCAGGTTCAAAACGTGCTCTAACACATGCAATATTTAGTTCTTCACCATACTCCATGTCAATAAACGAAACTTCCAATAGTTTCGAGATATGTCTATTTATTGGTTCTGCCCACCTCTCAAGCTTGATATAATCTAGAGGACTCATATACATTTCAGGATCAACAACAGCCAAACAAACCCGAGGATCTCCCAAAAGAAACTCAACATTGTCTATTCTATTGTATCTCACGGCCAATGAAATAGCACTTTGATTTTGATCGTTCATATAATTCATCTCTAATCCATCAAAGGTTTCCAGAAAAAGTTTCAATGTTCGACTATCACGAATGATATGCATTAATGTATTTCTTTTATTATCCAGATGATCCCGGTGACTAAACTCAATGCTATGTTGATCATACCAACGTTTCACAACAGGAATAGTAAAGCTCATCATTTCATCGTATTTGGGGTGATCATAGCATCTTACATGAGCCATCAAGGGAGTGGCACCATAGTTGTCTCGTTTCCTCCAATTAATATAAGGACCAAAGTCAGGGATTAGCATATGTGACAAATATAAAAAATGGCCAACGCTTCTTCCATTGTTATCCACCTCATTGACAAACTTTTCAATTTCAGAATCTTCTGCTTGTAGCACTATTTGAGCCAATACATTTACAGAGGAATGTTTGAGATCCAAAGCAAYTGCAAGTAAATTTGATCCATCCAAGTTTCTATCTTCAAGAATATCATCTAGAGTAAATATATGCTCAAACTGTAATAAAACATCCATCAATTCCTTATTCTGTTGTTTCAAAGCATACATTAAACACGACTCACCTTCCAAGGTTCTTGATTTAACAAAACTCTCATATGGAATAAAAGCTCCTGCTTTATTTAATGGAGCTAGAAGCTTCTCAAGTTGTTTAAAAATTTTCTCATCATCATCTTTATTGGCTTTCACAGAGTGATCACTTGATACGGCACCAATCAATCGCCACAAGACTTCATTTTCTAGAGATTTTGAGACCAGACTCTGTAATTTTTCATCATCATGAAAATACTTCAATGCAACTTCAAATGTGGATAGTGAATATCCCAAAATGCCGCTATCAGTTTGTGAGTCCGAATGTGAGTATTCTTGTATGTACCGCAGTTGATTACTCAAATCCAAAACCTTGGACATACAGATGACAAAAATGAACAAAGTGACCAAATTATCTGCATCCAAATTAACATTTTTACTAATGCATGAAACTGTGTCCATAATTGTTTTGCATTTCATATACGAATTTCTTGCATCCGGCAATGTCCTAAATATTTGTATCGCAGGCACAACATTTTCAATATATTTGAATAATATGTTTCCTGACAATATTTCTTCTGATAAGCTGATTTCAGTGATGCTCAACCATTTCAAATTATCATAAGCTTTATTTAATTTTTCATCATTTTCAGAGGGGAACAAATTCAGAAACTTGGGCCATATTCGTTCAAAAATCGACTCCTCCAGGTAATTGTATATTGATTGTTGCAAATCTTCACTGGTGTACTTTTTCAAAAGCATGCTATAAACCGATGAATCCAATGTATTAAAAATAGCAGCTCCTCTTTTCATTATATCAATGAAATTTTTTTTCAGTGATTGATGTGTTTTGCATTTATTAAAATTATATTCACTGATCAGTTTCATGAACTTTTCATTGATTTCCAATAAAAGTATATGCTCTCCCAATATTATTTTAAATGATGGTATCTGTGAACCCCTTATCTGAAAACCATCTTGCTTAAGTTTTGCAGTTTTAGAGAAGGGATGAACTGATTTAATCAGACTTTGAGGCTCGCAAACAAACTTCGGTTTTCCTACAAGACATTTCTCAMTGTAAATGATATGGAAACAAGTACCAAAGGGAATATATTTTGCAAACCCTCTAAATATGTGTTGGCGAAAGATTTTTACATTTACAGGCTCTTTGAAACCCCTGAGACTGGAAATGTCATTTTCGTTGATTAACAAAGTTTTTCCATTCAAAGTGGTGAATTCTTTCTGACTGCGGATTTTGGGCTCTTTCGTGACATTTATTCGTACAATGTGGGTCATCAAAAAATCTATGTCTTTGCACAATTCTGAATACTTTTTTCCTGTTGTTTCATCCACATGCAACGTCAAAAACATTGTAGAAGGTACCAAAATAGTGTAATCGGCGGGGGCTTCACATATTGTTGTCACTATTTCCTTCAGCCCTCCAGCATTACCAAAATCACCATTATTAAACACATAGTTCAAGAATGGATTTGATAGCTGTGGTAGGGGCAATTTGGTGTATTTATTGACTGCTTGATTCCCTTCATATTGCTCTTGGGCCATTGTTATCCAGATGCTGCCCTGTATTTCTAACTACAATTCAGCTCAATTGTAGAATCTGACAACAAAATTTGACGATATTGTCTCTAATCCAGATTAAATGGATCCTATGTCTATGGATCTCCCTAAAAACAAGTCTGTCCAAAAGAACAAAGAACAACCAAAAAAAATGAGCCTTTAGTACAAATAAGAAAGAGCATGTCCGAACTTTTCGTTCCCACCCGGTGCGCCTGAATGAAAAATTCAATATTTTCTTGACACAGAAAAATATATTTTATTTATAGTAGATCTGTATTGGTTAGAAGGCTGAGATAAGTTTTTGAAGACTTTTGAGAGACATCATGGCCAAGGGAAAAAATAAGGAAAGAGACGATGGTCGAAGAAGCAATAAAACTTCAAATGGACACAATAATAAGAGTTTTGGAAGACAGAGAACAAAGCACAGCTCGACTCCAACGGTTGACTTTCCAACGAAGCTAGCCATGTGGGATTTTGAACATTGCGATCCAAAGAGATGCAGTGGTAAAAAGTTGGAAAGATTGGGGCTGATCAAAAATCTCAGAGTTGGGAAGAAGTTTGCAGGTATCATTGTGACTCCTAATGGTAAAAAGGTGGTTTGTCCAGATGACAAAGAAATCGTAGAGCAGTTTGGAGTGGCTGTTGTGGAATGTTCGTGGGCTAGATTGGAAGAAGTTCCGTTTGGAAAAATTGGAGGCAGATATGAAAGGTTGTTGCCATATTTTGTAGCAGCTAATCCTGTTAATTATGGTCGTCCGATGAAACTCAACTGTGTTGAAGCAGTCGCCGCTTGTCTGGCCATAGTAGGACATCAAGACTGGGCATTGCAATTACTAGAAAATTTCCAATGGGGCCCCGAGTTCCTGAGAATTAACAAGGATCTGCTAGACATGTATGCCGAATGTACCGATTCGCAAAGTGTTTTGGATGCCGAAAAAGAATTTTTGGAAATTTTAGAGCAACAAAGAGCAGAAAGAAAACAACTGAATAAAGATGCTGATATATGGGAGATGGGGAACCCAAATCACGCTGGTAGATCTGAAGAAGAATACTCATCGGAGGAAGAGTCCGAAGAGTCGGAGAATGAGTTTTCTGAAACTGAAAAAAACATTCTTGTCATAGATGTTCCAGGACCCGCAGATTTGAACTCTTATTCTTCTTCCGAGGATGAATTGCAGGATCCAATCGAAGATAGCAGCTAGTTCCTTCTCTTATACATTTATGTGTAATGTGATACAGAATGTTATATAGATTAAGGATTTCTTTCAGAAAATCACCATGTTTCCTGTATATACCGTTTTTCAAGTTCCATGTTCAACATCTCTTCGTTTGCCTTTTCGGTATCCCAGTTGTTGGATTCTTTCAATATTTCGAGTATTGTCAAACGTACTTGAGTAGGCATTTTCCCTGAGCTTCCACATAAATAAACACCCCCGTTGTTATTCAATATTTGGGCAACGGCATCCTTGTTTTTCCAAATGGTGTCTTGCACATAACCCCCGCCTTCTCTTGAAAAACTATCAACAACATCCAACCCTTTCATATTTGGCCATTCTTCACCATACAAATAATCTTTATCTTTGTATCTATGACCAGTGAATAGTAAATAATTGTGGCCATTTGTACCATTTCTCCATTTATAGTCATTATATTGAATGATGGATCGTATCGGTGCTATACCGGTACCAGGACCAACCAAAATCATATCAGTTTGGGGTATTTTCAAATTATTGGAAATTATTGAAATCAATAGGGAATCGGAGATTTTCAATCTTTTCAGCCAGCTTGTACACAAACCCTTCCGCTTTCGGCGAATTATTGTGCTGTATTCTACGATAGCAACTGTTAATTCAACCTTTTCTGGACATGGTAAATTGCATATGCTAAAGAGTCTTGGCTTTATCATTGGAATCACGTCAAGTAAATATTCAATTGAAATTTTCAACGAAAAGAATTCCTGCACAACCTCCAAAATAGATCTTCTAGGTCTATTTGCGTAATCATAAAGTTGCTCTGATTCTTCGATTTTACTCAACTCCAGCAGTTTCTCTTTTTCCCTTTCATCAGAAGCAAAATGCCATACTTTTTGAAAAAAAGTTCTTTGAGGAACTGACATTATATCCAAATGATATTTGATCAGTGTTCTCAATGTGAGATTACTAACCATGCCACCATCGGGATTCATATGTGGCGGAATTTGCAGATCTAGTCGGCAATCGCATATTTTAGAACAACCCAGTAGTGAAATGAAAGACTCAACATCAGAGTCATCATTTTCAGGATACAAAGCTACTGTATCACCCACTTTGTAGTTGAGTGATCTGGTGCTGTCATTGAGTTCCAAATTGAAAACTTCCTGAAAATGATCATTGGATGTGATCCTACTACACTTTGAGACCTCCATTTTGATCATTTTATTAGGTGAATCATTACGCTCCAACGCATTGCAATTGTTACTCTCTAATCTAATGTTTCCAGGTTGAACATTAATTTTAAAGATAGGTTCAAGTACTGTGCTTTCATCGATTTCAATTATTTTGGAGGCATATTTTTTCTTCAAGTTTTGAAAAACCACCTTTTCCCACGCATCATAGAAAGATTCCTGGCCATTTGGAGACTGTTCATCACATTCAACTCTTTCACATAATTCTACTGCCCCTAATTGCTTCAATCTTGTGTGTATTTTTCTAACGGCTTTATTGTAAAACACGTACGATGAATCACCCAAGCCACAGCTTGAAAAATGGAGATGTTCAAACAAGTCCGAAGGTAGATTTTTCCTCATTAAAAACTTGAAAAATTTGCTGCAGTTTCTTGGCAATTCTCCTTGTCCTGTGGTGGAGCACACCACCAATAATGTGGAAACGTTAAATAATTCCTCTAATTTTAATGCGTCCATGCTGCAGACTAGGGGGTGCAAGCTCAGATACCGACATCTTTGTGCTAAAGTATACGCAAAATCCTGTGCGGTACCTGTTTCAGAACCATAGACAATCACTAGATCGTACTTGCTCATTGTTTGACTGTCTACACAACACCTAAAAGCAAAAAACAACCTGACAAACCCAGCATGTCTCTCACCTATACTGATTGATTTGTCATACTGAAAATTTCCTGATTAGGATTTCCTACGCGCAAAAACTACCTGCTACTGCTATATAAATCCACAAGAGACCAACCATTATGAATGTGAGAATGACAGGTGTGAAATAGGTGTAATTTTCGGTATAACTAGAATTTTCATGACTCCATATCTGAGTGAGATCAGAAATGGAAATGTTATACTTTGTATCGTGAAAATGCAAATAAAAGTTATCCTCAAACTTTTCTAAAGATACAAATAGTTCTTATCTATTTTTGTTGATTATGTACAAGAATGTATAAAGTATGTATAAATATATTGTGTGCATGTGTGTGTCACTAGGTGTGTGTGTGACTGGGTGTAATTCTTTATTCGAAGAACCTTTCAACGAAGTTCCACTCCGTAGATTTTCACTAGCTCATCACGTGTTTTCTCATTCATGTCATTGACTTCGGAATTGGTGAGGTTTCTGTCCATGGATTGGTAATTAATACGGTAAGTTTGGGAGTGCTTGCCAGTTTTCGGATGATGAAATTGATCAACCAATTTAACACTTTCAACAAGATCACCAGCGTTTTCACGAACAATTTCCATTAAATCGTTTTCTTGGAGTTGTAAGAAGCGACCGTCTTCATTTTTTGGTAACCAAAAAGAAACGTCTCTCACAGAACCCGGATATTTGGAGTATGGTTTGAATGTGGAAATGCGGTTCTGTTGAAATTGGTTGATGAATCTCTCATCTAAACTCCAGAATAATCTTATATCAGGAATGCCAAACAAAAGCATGGCAATACGGTCRAGACCGATACCAAAGGCCCAGGCCACGGAATTGTCAAGTTTCGAATTATCCAAAACCAACTTTCTTACATCTCCACATCCACAACATTCCAACCATTCACCTTTCCAAAAAACTTCAATTTCCCAGGATGGTGCGGTCCATGGAAAGTATGCTTCCACCCATCTCACCCTCAATGGTTCATTTAAGTACGCTTCAGTTGAGCCTGCCAATTTAGCAGCTCTTTTAGCCTCATTGAAAACCACATCAACCAACAGTTCAATGGTACGTTTCAAGTGTTGGGAAACCAAATCCACTTCTTTGTTGGTCATGAAATCTTGTTTTGGGTTTGTGGCTGGAGTGTATCCCACGTCCTCAATTATCAAATCAGTTTTTGGAATGTCGTCAATATCGGCCTGAATCTGTGCAAGAAGCTCTTCTTCTGAATTAAAGTCATCTCTTTTCCATACTCTCGCACCCTCCATTTGGTGGAAAGCTGGGTAATGGGTACGATCAATCTCATCTCTTCTGTAGACATCTCCACAAATAAAGTAACCTGGAGTTTTGCAGGTCAAAAAACATTCATTTTCGTGTGCAGATGTGTGTGTTCTAAGCAAGTGGTCTTTGTTGATATAGTAGGTGTCACTTTTGGACCGTCCAACATGATCTTCAGGGAACCCAAGAACGTCAAAGTTTTCATAAACTGAAACATTTGGCTTCAAGTCACCGTACATAGTGTATCCCAAGTCCTGAAACCGATTCTCAATCAATGACCTCAAAATACCTATCGGGTGGTTGGCATTCTTGTGCAAATCTCTTCCTACCAATGACAATATCCTAGGAGTAACATTCGTCCATTCATCCTTCTCATACTCAGTACCCAAAATGTTGATTTTATTACAGCATCTACTTGTTAGATGAATGTTTCTGACAGGTGTCAGCTTTGCTAAGAACTTTCTTCCAAGCAATGAAACCGTCGTAGCAGTCATTTCAGTTTGTCTTGTTGAACTTGGTCAATCATGTGCCCTAGGGTATGGAATTTTCGAAATCATGCAAATTGGAAACGCGAGTTGTCGCAGATCAACCATGGCAATGGCTTGAGTTGTAAAAACTACTGCTGGTCCTTTTTCTGATAGCTTTGGTGAGAATATGACTAAAGGACTTCACGGTCTTGTCTCCACATATGGTAGTGTCAACTTGGGACATCTAAGACTGGTTGTTTTACTGTAAAAAGTAACAAAAAAGATTGCAGCACCCGAATTTCGCATATGGTCTCCCACTACACTACTCAGTCGGGCTCTTAGCGGCTTAACTACAGTTGATCGGACGGGAAACGGTGCTTTCCGCTAGATATGGCCGCAACCAACATTTTTTTATGTTAGTTTTATATGTAGAGCTATTTATTTTACAATTTTTATTAAAAGAGTTGTAGAATGGTGGAAAGAGGTCTTTTTTCAAGTCTTTTTCTTACTATAAGCATTTTAAATTTTTTGGCTAGTTTTTAATACTGCTATATAAGCAAAAGAATTTATTAATACATTCTAACAAAAATTACGAATTTTTGTATGTTTATATTWATGAATAATTTTAACATAAATTATGCAGAAAAAACATTTCTTGGATTGTTTTGAATTTGTGAAAACACCAAGTATGAAATTGATAGATAGGGATTATATAACTTGCATGATTTTATGACTTAAAGTAAAAGACGTCAATAAAAAAAATTGCAGTGTTTGTTTTCAGATAGATAATCTATGAAAGACTGTTTTTCTTCACAGATATGAGTGCTTTTTGTCATTTTTTTATGCTCCATTCAAAACAAAAAGATATGTTGGTTTGAGTTGTTAGCTCACAAGACAAGAAAAAGAAGATGAAATTCAATAATCATGAAAAATGGACAAAGAAATGATTCTAAAGGAACACAAAAAATGGTACGGTTTGAGAATGTTTTACCAGACAGTTATTCCACTTAAAGAAAAAGAATATTTGCCAAATAAAACATAGAATTGTGCAAATCGACAGAAATTTTTGACCTACCTATTATTTACTGAATACATGAATAAATATATATAGTTGCTGAGGACTCTGGGTTTTTGTCTTTGTCACAAAAACTGATGATCATTTTGAACCTTTTTCAAATTCAATATTCGGAGTAAAAAATGCGAAACTTCAAAGATAAAACAAAGCAGTCAAATAATAGTAATTAATGTAATGTTATATAATTTGTTTCTTTCAGAATCTGATTCTCACTTTTTTTTCAACAGCTGTAATTGATGCAAAAAGTACAACTTTTTTGTTTTCTTTTTTTTTTTTTAAATTATTGAATTTTTTTCTGTATGCTTTATACTTGAGACTGCAAATATGAGAAACCCATCATTGATAAAGACTTGGCAATTTCGGATATTTTGTACGTGGCTATGGCRTCACTATTTTCAGTTTTGTGATGTGGGAAATGCATTTCAGTTTGCTATGCGCATGTGGCGGTGCTGGTCATTGTGGCGGTGCAAATTTGAACGACATGAAATTTGAGATTTGAAGAGCTATGAACGACAAGACTTTGAGATGCAACTATGATGATTTTTTTCTTTAATCTTCCTAAACACTGCGCCAGAGATGTTTTCTAGAGTGGAAAGAGGTATCAAATGGACCAGCTCGGCAATGAGCTTTGTGTCACAGATTTCTGCGAAAAGATTTGGACACGAGCTAGCTCCTAGATACAAGGTTGTGGAAAAAAAACAAAAAGGTAGAGTGACTGTGCGTACGGGTGGATCCATCAAGGGAAGTCAGCTTGAGTTTGGAACATATGGTATGCGTCTCAAAAGTGAAGGATTAAGAATCACCAATGCGCAACTTCATGCTGCCGATAACGTTTTAGTTAGATTTGTCAAAAAACATAATGGTACCCTTTGGAAGAGACTTTGTACCAACGTTGCTGTTTGTATCAAGGGTAATGCTACTCGTATGGGTAAGGGTAAAGGTCCGTTTGATCACTGGGCAGCTAGAGTTCCTACAGGTAAGGTTGTTTTTGAAGTCGATGGAATGCATCGTCATGCCGCCAAAGACACCCTGAGAAGAGCCTGTGAAAAATTACCAGGTATCTGGGAATTTATCGACAAGGATACCCCAGCTAGAGCTGGTTTCAGCTATGTTGAACCAAAAGAAAAGAAAAACTATCTTGAAGAAGCCAAGAAAAACCCAACCAGAGAATATGCCAACTTTTTGAAATCCAGAGATTCTTCTTTGTTGAAATTTAATGGCCGTAACTAGTCTCTTTAGGATAAAGGCCTTGAGCAAAGTATATCCTTTTTACATCTATCGCAAATTAGTTATCCTTGTATATAATGTTAAATTTTGATTATCAAGCATAATTACGCAAACTTCGCAGGAAGTTACTGTGTGAGATCCTTTTCTAGAATGACCATCAYTCTAGTGATGAAACCTTCAAGATGGAAAATATCTTTACTACCCAAAGTGAGCCTCTCGTCAAATAACGAAGCTGCCTCCACTATTTGTGATTTCACGTTTGGAGCGTTTTTCACAGAGCTTAAATCGTCAATGGAGTAAACAAAATTGAACATCAATTTTTCAAGAATCAGTTTCCCTGGAATGGCATGTGCTAGTAACTCATACAAAACTGTTCTGGAAGTGGTCAACCTTGCTACTGATCTGTCTTTGACAATACCTTTGGCAAGACTATCTATAACCAGGGACCAATCGGGTTTGATCACTGGCGTCTTTATTGTGATAGTGTCATTATTCATGTACATTGCTTCAAGCATCATTATGCCTAATCTGAGATTATTATCACATTCATCAATGATATGTTGAAAGACGATCTTTCTGTCATCCCAGTCCTCTGGAAAGCATCTCTTTGCGTCATTTTCATTATTCAAGATATTTTCAAAGATCGAGCTTATGGATTCAGAATCTGGAACACCCATTCTTATACCCAGCGTACGAGACTTGATTGGGTCAATGATGTTGGAAGTACTGTCACAAATCAGTACGAGTCTGATGGTGGCACTGAACTTTTCCATTGTTCTTCTCAAGGCAGCCTGGGCATCTCGACTCAGTTTTTCACTTTCGTTGATGATCACCACCTTGAATTTACGTTTTGGTTGGGTACTTTCGGCAGTATCTCCAGATTCTGGATTTGCAGCGTGAAATAAACCGGAGAAATCAAGCGCCTCCACCTGGCCAATTTCTTTCAAAAGGTCTTGGATTACTATTCTGTCGTTGTTMCCCATATCGCTTGGCGTGATTTCCAAGTGACACGGTGACGAGATGACATTAAATTCCAATTTCCTGTTGCTAGGGGTGACAAAAGTCTTGACATCCACCTTCAAATGATCAATCGAACCGACTCCATATAACTTTCTTAGCATTGCCATCACTCTAGTCTTTTTACCGGATCCCGAAGGACCATACACCATCAAATGTGGAAAATTTGCTCCTGACTCGGCCAATTTTCTCAGCTGATCCGTGACTTCATCTGCATAGTTCAGTCCTCCTAGATCCCTAGGTCTATACTTATCTGCCCACAATGACATTCTATGCCCAGATTACCCTCTCAACTCTCTGTACAACGAGCGTTACTTATTGATACACCACACGACAAGTATCCTGCATGTAAGTTCTTGACGCGTAATTGAGGAAACAAAACTTTTTTGGCGTGTGCGAAATCAAAAAGCTGGTTACTTTTCCAGCAGGCCTGCTACCAACTTACTGATTGGCTTTTCAGCAACTCTGCACTTGGTTTCGTTGCTATTATAACCATCATACATGCTTTCTAAAATTCCATAGATATATATATATATATATATTCAGAAACAATTTACTTGAAATAACGCTGAAATGTCGTGATGGTTCTTGGGTGTGAAATTCCTTCCAGCGACTACACCGTCCGCCTTTTACCAGCCAGCAGGTAGCGGCCAGCAGGTAGCGGCCAGCATTTTTGCACCAGGAATCTTGGGAGGCGCGGGCGGACACTGGCAGCGGAAAAAGAGATACACACAATTGATTTTTCACTTGCTAGGCTTGATAGAATTTTTTCATGTGGGGGAAGAATTCAGTGGAAGAAATGCAAAATAGCAAACTTCCCGATTGTGAAAATTGTGGAGAAAACCCATCCAAGTATACATGTCCACGATGCAGCATTCATACATGTAGCTTGAATTGTTTCAAAGAACACAAAACGAAGAGTAGTTGTTCTGGAATCAGCGAAGCTGCATCAGGAACCAGAAATGAGTACATTTCACAGAAAAAGATAGCAGGTGAAGATGTTCAAAGAGATTATAATTTCCTACTGAAAGTGAATAGATCTCTGGAGCTGGGAAAACGAAAAAAAGACGAAATCAAAGCCCTGAAAACARTACGAAATAACAGRAAAAATGATAAAGGAAATAAAAACGTGGATTTTGTGATGCAAAGAGGTGTACGAGTGAAGAAAGTTCCCAGTGGAATGGAACGAGGCAGAACCAACAAAAGTGGAGGAAAACCAAATCAATGGGGCTGGACTGTGGAGTGGCTTCATGTGGACGAAAATATGAATACTATAAAGAGATATTTAAGATCCAAAGCGCCGGAAACTATAAATATAGCAAATTTGATACCCAAAGATTGGATAACGCCTGAAAATAAGGAAACACCCGCCAAGGTATTCTTCAAAGATTCGGAGAAAAATAGATTGATTGAAATTCCAACTGATGTAAAACTGTCAGATGCCTTGTTTGGTCGTTTGGTGATTGAATATCCGACTCTATATTTCACAGAAACACATTTGAAGGATAGGAGAATATATCCATTCAACCACAGAAATGAAGTTATTCCAGAGTCTTCAGAGTCCGATTCGTCCTCAGATTCCGATTCATCTTCAGATTCCGATTCGTCTTCAGATTCCGATTCATCTTCAGATTCTGGATCTGGATCTAGATCTGGATCTGAATCTGAATCGGACTCTGCTTCGGATTCCAGTGATGCACCACAAGAATCATCGTCAAAACGTCCCAAAATAGATTAGTAATTTTATACATGGTATCTATAAAATCGAGTCCAAGCGATCATTCACAAACTTGTGMATACTTAAGCTTGATGTCTTCAACAAGTTTCAGAGTTTTATTTGCGATTGTTAATAACTTTTGATCATCTACTTTAGTATATTCTAGTAAACCAGTCGAAACAGATTGTGAGAAACCTTCGACAAACATTTTGATTCTATCAGATAAGTCTTCACATAAAGTAGCATCATTGATGGAGTTACTGATGTCTGTGTCATCATCCTGAATCTTTGCTTTTTCAGAAACAATTCCTGAAGTGTTTGCCACAATGCTTATGTTACCAAACAATTTTAAATTTCGATACGCCATTCCCATGTTCGGTTTTATCATATAAGTAGGCAATAGTGCATGCTGTTGTATCACATAATTTTCTTCTATCTCCACACTTTGTCTATCTTCAACACAACCACACTGTAATAAATCATATAGAAAGTTCAGCTGTTGTAATCTCATGCCATCAAAATCCTTGAAATCGTTGGCATCCACATACGATTTGTTCTCCTTCTTCCAGTTCATCAAAACCAAAATATTCTTCCACAACCTGACCCAATGATTGGAAATTGTCAGTTCTCTTAATTTATCTCCACCATCCAAAACACTACGGATCGTATATATTGAATCTTGTCTAATCGTTGGCTTTAAATGTGTCATTGCACTGAAGATGAACAACATTAGAGAATCATGGTTCAAAATGATCAGGTTGTTGTGATTTTTGATCAGTTCTACAAACATTTCTCTGGMATCCGACCTTATTTTTTTAGATTGGTCCAAGAACAATACCTTAATGACTTTCAAGAGATCATCTAACGGAATTTGGTGATTTTCTAGAAATGGATCCTTTTTCAGGATATCCAAAATCTCCAATGAAATCTCCTTTCTGGCATTTAAATTGGCAGTGGATTTTTTCAACACCGACAACTTCTTCAAATATTCTGTCGAACTGCTACCTTCTGTCTTACCTGCAATGAAATTTTTGGTTGTAGACGATAATGTGATTTTTTTGGTTTTGAAATCCGTTGATGTATGATTAGCTGCTTTGGCTGCTGTTTTACCAACCCTCAATTTGGCCTTCACAAAATCCTTCTTTTTCTCCTTCTTTTTTTTCGATGATGGCCCCATTGCTGTTCAATTTCTATAGCACCATCACACCTTTCTGGATGTAGCTGAATTTTTTTTTCCTCTTCAAATTTATGCATGCCATGTAATTTTCCGCGGCGTATGAACGAATATTTGACATGCTTGATATTTCACTGCTAACGTCATATAAACCAGTGTAGCTTTGAAAATACCGTCTACCACCCAGAAGCCGCAAACGTATCTGATTGATTCCTTTTGCTCACAAYATCTAACCCATYACAATACAAAACAATARATTAAAATGGACGGAATTAGCCTTGAAGTCAACAAATAGCACARTAATACAATGACTGGTATTGAACCACCATCAATATCAAGACACATTTTTTTTTTTTTTTTTTTTGTCATATGTATTATTATTTTCAACACTGTAGTACAACATGCTGCACACCCGTATTACCTTATAAAATYTAGTTTATTGCAGTAGAGCGTGTAGCACAGTATTTTRAATACGGGARCAATAAACATCACGTTTYTAGTCACGTGCGGCAAATGATKTTGGATTTTCCAGCCGCAATARAAAAGGAATTRTGTGGCAAATATATTGCCACGTAAACTAGCCATTTTTTTGCACCGCCACAACTTTCTTGAAAATGTCAAAATTATATTCTACGTTCTTGGTATTGTTATATATAACCTTTTGATTTGAAGTGTAGATAAGTTCGAATTGTGCCTAGATAGACTATTTACWGTTTTAAGACGCTGGTGATATGTTCAARCCMAATTYGGAAGAACAATTTGTAGTTGATTTGAGCCAAAAGTTGAGATTGGATGATACCCCGAGCTCGGGGTGGATCAATGTCGAGTCGAATCAAGATGACGATATTGTAATGCAGGATTACACAGAGGATGAGGCGATTTGCAATAATGTATTAAGAGAAAGAAAGAGACCCACTTACATACTTCCCGATTCAACTCCCGATATGGAGATYGATGAGGAAGAACAAAAYAAAGAGGCAGAAACATGTAGAACTGATGTCGCAATCAAAAGTGATAAACYCTCGATAATAACATCTCTTTTCAACCCTGAAACAGAAGGATATCGACTAGGTYTGAAATCCAGYCAGAAAAAAAACAGTGTTGCTGAAATGGAAAAATGTGAACCCGAAAACAATATAGTGTCCCATGATTCAATCATTCGTCAACAGTTTATTGACACTACTCGACCTGACAATATCATCATACATAACCATTACTATAACGTTGTACAGCAAAATYCAAATCTCGAGAGATCTGAATCTCCCCTAAGCCCAACACAACAAATTGTCTCACACGAACAAAGCATACAACGAAACATTCATATCTTTGATGTTTTCAAAAAAGCACTCAATTATTCCATTATTATCTATCTCCTAACTTTAGTTTTCAAACGGTTCAGATCTGACATTCAATCCGAATACGAGGAGATGAAAATAAGAGAGGCGTTTCACAGAGATCAGTGCCTGGACAACTACCATGCAAACAAATGTGATACATATGGAAGCTTGCCAGGATTACAACACGATTGCTTGGAATGGAAAATTTGCTTCAACCAGGGAAATACAGTACATTTCAAAAGTGTGTTTTACAGTGAACTCACTATGAAGGTGATTTCTCGAATAATCAATGAAAGCCTCAACAATATAGGCACCAAGAATAAAATCTTTTTACTCTTCAGTTTGCTGGTGGCGTGGTACTCTGCTAATTTTCTTTTCGGGTATTTCAAAGGGTGCATTTCGGCCAAAAATCATGACACAACAATTCAAAATGCCGTATCTCATCATCCAATGCACCCATCTGAAAACTCCTTAATGAGGCTACCACAAACTAAGGATACCATATGACCAAACCTTTGCCCATTGATAGTCTGTGCTAAGTGGTCTGAGTTTTATCTTTCTGCATATAACACCACGCACCAYCTGTGTTATATCCCCACTGATTGTCTCATTTTTTGCATAGAATACTTTTCTTCATGATCTCTCTGTAAATCTTTTAGCTAAAATTTTTTGAAGGTCCTGTAATGTCTACCACATCATCTGCCATCTCCCATGCCAGGCCTAACTATGTCTAGCTCCTCAAAAACATCTACAGCCCAACATTGACCTCGTGTTACACACGGATTACCATAAGAGCTTCACATAGAACCACCCCACTAGTTCCGGTTTGGGAAACTTGCGTTATGGACGTCCGCAACGCTGGTTTCYAAAAACAGCCATTTAGCATGATCCGCAGCGAGATTTACCGTGGCCGACATTAACGGGAATCAAAACAATTTTTGGTAGCGCTGGTGTAGATCTCTTGATAGCGGGCATTGTTCAACAGGGAGCAGTTATTTGGATAGGGAAATGTATAAAATACAAGGCAGAGGCAAAACTTCTCAAGGAGTTGACACATGTATGAATCAAATTCTAGCGTCAATTCACCGGTGAATCCGTCTCTTGTAACAGCATCGTTTCAGTTTCGCCATGAAGTTTTCCACCACCGTTTTTAGCACGATTGTGCTCTCATTAGCTGGTCTGCGTCCAGCGCTTGCCGAAGAAAGCTGTGACAACAGTGTTGTGACCAAATATGTTCATACCAGACAACCATTTTTAGCGTCTGTTCCTGAATCCTCCACTGGTGTCTTTCAGACTTCCTCTGCCGGTGTAGCCGAARGTATTTCAAGCATCAGCTCTGTGACAACTCCACCTTCTTTGTCTAGTCCTTCCACCGCTGTGACCGTCTCAATCCCAAGCTCTTCATCATCTAGCTTGGCTTCTTCTAGCTCGGCTTCCTCTAGCTCTGCAACTACAAGCTCTGCATCTTCTAGCTCTGCAGCAACAAGTTCAAGTTCATCAATTGAATCTTCTAGCTCTACAACTACAAGCTCAAGCTCATCAATTGCGTCATCTAGCTCTG
>BCGC01000001.1:187606-248049 GCA_001599115.1 Pichia sorboxylosa | reverse complement strand
CAAGCAAGCTTCTATGGCTAGGGGGAAAATCTATTGTGTAGAGTTCTTCTGCAGGTTCAGACAAGGGGTAGAACTAAGGTTGGAAAGTTTAAAGGATAGAAAGTGTTTTACTGCRGAGATGAGGKAGGAAGSATACCCATTTTCACCTTCTTGGATGCCTTTGAAACTGGGAAAGCTGACGGGGGAGCAGATAGATGAGAGTAATCGAAGTAACACGGGAAACTTTAATGTAAGACGGAYTCGTAAAAACAAAAACCACAAAGAATCGAACATCATGAAGATTCYCAGGTTGGATTGAGAGTGTGAAATTGGGGTCTCCACCCCATTTCTTGTCACAWTTATTTGAAATTCTCACCGGTGTGGGTACCAGGCGCAGGTTCTATAATGCTTTTGTGGAAACTTTCTTACACTAATTTACAGAGAAAAACATAATTTTAATCATGATTACCATGCTATGATCTACCAAGTCCATGTACCTCCAATGATTTCAACGTAAAAAGTAGTTGTGTTTGCCATGGGTGGCACGAGAGTCATCAGAACCAGTGGCCTTGAAATCCCAGGTGACTTCGACGTCAAGTTCTCTATTACGGTATTGGTTTGGTCTGGAGGCCAGGGTTCCGGTGATTTCCTCGCCCTTCTTGACGTCCAATACTTGGGTCAGGTAAAAGACTGTTTGTTTCCAATGGGTGTACGGATTGTGGGCCCCGGTTGGTAGGATGACCTTGTTTTCCTCCTTTTCATAAGGGAAATCACAATCGAACCATGCTAATAATGCGTGAACACGGTCGTCTCTGGTAGCCTTCAGCTTGAACTCCTTGTGGAAGGCCAATTCTTCAATTTTGACAGTGTTGAGATCAAATTCAATCAGTTTATAATGACTGGTGACGACTGCAGCGTTATCGACGGTATCAACTAAAGGCTCAGACATCGCCACTTTGACGAAAGGAGAGTAATCAAAGCCATACAGCTCCATTGGGTTTTCCCAGAAGTGGATTTTCTCGTTCTTGTAGTCTTCGTCTTCAATCATAGCAACGTGGATGCTGGCCTTATCTGGGAAGATCAGTCCACCTTCCTTCAAATACAGATCTCTGGCAATCAGAACCGTGTCCAACATGGACTCATACAACAGAAAATATCCCATCCATTCACTGATGATAATATCYACCTTATCGTACGGCAGTTTGACATCTTCCAACTTACCTCTGAATAGGGTAATTTTGTCACTGAAGCCGTTCAAATCAATCACTTGTTGTGCCATCTCAATGATGTTCGACATGTCGACGGCAAGCACATGTTTGGCCCCAGCTTGTGCTGCAAACATCGACAAAACACCTGTACCACATCCAACATCCAACACAATCTTGTCTTTGAACAAGTGTTTGTTTTTCATGATGGCATTTCTATATGCCAGAGTTCTCACTCTGTCTTTCAACATTTCCTCATGGATACCAAAATGGTCATATGATGAAAAATAGTGTTGTTCCGAAAATGGCAAAGAAGCCTTATCGGTGGCATATTCTTGTGCTTTCTGTTCTTCACCCATTGTATGTTGTTCAAATAAAGGTGAAATATTTCTTCTTTGTGCAAGTCTTTAGAAAAATAAATTTTACCCATAAAAGATTTTTCCACACTGAGAAAACCGCAAAACGCGCCCAGCGCCCGCCCACCTGCCACCGGAAGCCGGAGTTGCATATTTGGGTGCCGAGGTCTGCAAGTTTCTCCACTACRAGCCTATGYCAGCTSCCGCAAGAAGCACTTGGTTTAGCCTTGGATAACGAAAAATGTTATAGGCGTGTAAAATAAGCGGTTCGTAYCCCAGAAACCTTTTCTTCTAGAACTTTYGATCAGAATAGCTTGTTCCATAGACTTGGTCCCGAATAGGAARGTGGATACGCGTGTGTAATTATAGATCACCGCCAGTATCAGTATCAGTTTCTAATCAGATCGAGAGCGATGAGAAGCTGACGGATTGATAGAGGAAGTTTGGGTGTTTTTTTTTGGGGAAAAGTCTTTTGGGTTTGTCTGATGATATTTCCTCAGTAACCACAAATGTACATTCCTAAACATTATTTGGAAACCGAATGGGCACCACAAGCGGACTTGATCAAAGCCAACCCACTGGGGACCATCGTCACTTTTGACCAAGATGGAYTTCAGGCCAATCACATTCCTTTTTACTTGATTGTTGATGAGGAAACGGGCAAAAAAGTGTTGCACGCCCATGTTGCCAAAACAAACCCACAGCTGCCAGCATTRAGAAAGGGATCGGAAGTGTTGGTGATTTTCAAGTCTGCGGATTCGTACATCACGCCGTCATACTATCCAACCAAACAGGACACCCACAAGGTGGTTCCTACATGGGACTTTGCCGCTGTCCATTGTTACGGCACATCCAGAGTCATCGACGATACCAAATGGGTCAGAACCCAATTGGACAATTTAAGTGACCAGCAAGAAAAAGACATGGAATCGCCCTGGAAAGTCGACGAAGCACCGGAGAGCCATGTCAATCTTCTACAAAAGGCCATCACGGGTCTGGAAATTGACATCACCCGTACCGAATGCAAATTCAAGTTTGAACAAAAGATGAAAGACCATGACATCAAAGGTGTTATTGATGGTTTGGCGCATCATGACAAACATCAAGTGTCTGCTCTAGTGCAAAAATGTAACCCACACGTCTAAATCAAACCACCACCCCTTCTGTATGAATCCAGATTCTCTGTCTTCTTGATTCAACTATATATTCTTCTATATCTAACCACTTCATTCTTYAATTTTCCCACTGTGTTTAACTTTTACCACGTTATCTTCCAATTTTTTTCGACTTATCCTCGTTATTTGTGTGCTCCATTCAGTTGTGCTTTAGAACACCATTCTCTTCTATATCTCCCATGAAACCTTCAAAATRTCCAACARCAGTATTGGTTTGTTCTTGCAAAGCATTTGTCTGTCTTTTCTTCATTTTCACTGCTACACATCTTGCTACCATCACATTCTGGCATTTCATCTACAACAACTTGCTACCGGAAAAAAGTTTCTGAACTCAATCTTTGCAGAAAAAAAAAAAACCCCAAATCCCTTCTCTATCAAAAATACATTGACACTTGCTACCCACAGACCTTACACCAGAATCAATGGCTGTACTCAGATTCGCTGAAAAACATCCAGCCTTCGACACATAGCACACCATCACTTCACTATTGCACTTGTTGCCACATCGCGATAGCAGATCAGTACTCTCTTCTGTRACATGTTTGGTCTTATATAGTTTTGTGCTGTGAGCCTTTTTTYGTGCTGGATCACATACTGTAGTGGATTTACGTGTTYTAGTGCCCATATGCCACAGGGGATCAGAGACAGCCGACCTTTGTTRRATAAGGGCARCACCGTGCCACCCCAGGCATCCCAGGCAGCACAGGCAGCTGCTGCGGTATTCTCAGTAGACCGGCGGACTATGGTGAGACCCGTAAGCCAGTCAACAAAGCCCGATATGGACCCCAATTCAACACAGATGGCACCGCAGYTCATTGCAACAAAACCAACATCTCCCAGATTGAATAACTACAAATTTGGAAATAAAAATGATGCCACGGCKATAAATAGCAACGTATCCACTCACAACATCAGAGTCGGTACGGGGGTTCCTATAAAACACAATAWTTCAGGAAGTGCATGGAAYGATACCAACAACAGYTGTTCAACTACCGCTCGAGCAGCTGCGGCATTAATAGCAAAACAGAGCCCAAGCCAGTTCATATCCAGCAACACATCGCCTAAACTTGTCAAAAAGCCCCCTCCACAGACAGGCTCACATCCAAAAACAACTTCAAAAAGTTTCAGTTTAAATCAACCACAATTGCTGACATCTAAYGATTCGTTSCTCAAAACTGACAGGAAAAAATTGAGAAAACCGCCGTTGCCAGATCGGATTSTGGTGACATCAGAAAATGAACCTCTTTCCCCCACATTGGCAGTGTGTCCTCTGCAAAATAGCACCACAGATGCACTGAGTCAATATTCCAATATACCCAGTCACTCAAACATATCAATAGCATCACCAAATCAAACAGGATGTTCACCAAATTTGAGACCAAAAACACAAACACATAAGAGAGCATTGAGTACAACACAGAGGATATCCAATTTTTTCATTCCGAACCATTCGAATACAGGTATCACGGCAGAATCATCTTTTGGGACTGGCAACGTTTTGTTGAATGGCTCAAGCTCATCAGTGAATGAATCATTATACGAGGTTGCAAACCATTCCGTGGAAAACACACCCAGATCACAGCATTATGCAACACAAACAATGCAACCGTCTCAGCAGCTCATATTTAAGACAACATTGAGAGAAAACAAAAAGGGCTGGATGAACAAAAAGAAGCATGCCGACTTTAACCAAAAAAAGCCATGGAAACATCACGAAGGTAGCAATTTGAACTCCATCTCTACAGAGGAAAGAAAAAGATATGAAGGAATGTTTGCGGCCAATAAGGGAATATATATTGACGTGGATCTCAGACTTCAAAACGTCAAATCCAGTGACCCAAAAAACGGACAACAAGGAATGAAAAATGACGATGACTTGAAAAGGTACATCAATTCATATTCAATMATGCATGAAAGAATTCATGGATTGGTCGTGAAGGAAATTTGGAAGAGATCTCGATTGGATGATGTGACCTTGTGTAAAATTTGGAGCTTGTTAATGGACGATAGAAAAAGACATTGGATAAAAGGCGTGATAGATGGGGATACCAGCTGGCTGATAGAAAGTCTCAACGTGGATGCTTTACACAAAGAGTGGGATGTCAAGGATAACATTGATGATGTGCAAAAGTCTCCTGCAAAGTCAGCACCACACCAAACTTTCAACTGTTTTGATATTAATAGAGAACTCTTTGATGATGGTACATTAACCAAAAATGAATTCATAGTTGGCACATGGATGATTGACCAGTGCTTATATGGCAGAAAAATGCCCAAAGTCATTCAACTTTCTGTTTGGGAGACATTAGGGATTGACTGGAGCATTTCTGACCATAGGTTAAAGAAGTCTAAACAGTCAAAGAGCAAAAAGACAGGTAAACAACATCAACACGAGAATTCAAAGATCCCAGAGTCTGAAAACGCCCCAATTCAGGAAAAGAGAAAAACAAAAAATCCATTCAAAAAAGTTGTTGGTATATAAGTTTATATCGAATACATCGCTCTACGTGTAAATATTTAAGTGAATGAGAGGGGWGATTTTGCTTAACTTCCCATTATGCCAATGCACCCATTGGATCATAGTATGGTAAAACCTTGAAATCTTTGGATTTCCATATCGAGGTCAATTTTTTGGAAGTGAAGCCTGCGTTGGTGACAATTTGTAAGACATAATCGTCAAACCATTTATCAGTCATAACAAAGTAACCTTTGTGCTCTCCATATTCACCCCARGAATTTTCGACCTTCCATCTAACAGGGACACCATCAACGAGATGAACACCAGTTAATACCATAGCATGAGTCATTTGGGAAGAGCCAGATAGCAATCTCTGTTTTTTTGTTAAATTCATGTCCAGGCCAAATGCTAATTTATAATCCCAAGAGTCAACGTCCAACAASCCAAGAGTTGTATCTTCAAATTTACCAACATCCGAACCAAAAAAGACAGGCACGTTTGATTTGATCATAGCAATAGCGGCTTGTTTCAAGTTGTCGATCGAAGTATTGACATATTCAATTTGCTTTCCTCCTTCAATATTACCGAGTTTGTCCACGGTGTACAATCCCTCGTCATTTCTCGGATCGTGAATCAATGAAAAATGGTCATTGGCGTTAAAGTCAAGAATGTCGTTGTAGAARCCAAGAGGGGTCGTTTTAGTCATGTGGAAGTTAYCAAATTTATCCTTGTAGTCCCAAATGATTTCATCCGTTGGTTTTGGTGGTATACCYAACGTCAAGGATAAGATTGTATGGATTTCTTTCAGCATACGTTGTTTGGTCACTGTGATTTCATCATCTAAATCTGATTGTGCAACACCYTTTTCCAGTCTTGCTTCTTGTTGCTTTTTTAAGGCTCTSAGAGCTAAAGCAAACTCCCGCAATTTGTTGTTCACCAAATAGTTCAAACGTGAAGAGTTGATTGAAGATGCAGAGTCTTTGTAGACCGACTTTGGAACCAAACCATAAGTATTGACCAAGTTAACTATCATATCCCACTGACCACCATCATTTTCTGGCAACTGAAACAAGAACTGAACCAATCTGGAGTCAATTTCTTCATCGTAACATTCCAAAATTCTGTTGAGGAACCAGTTTGATTTTTCCAACTTATCATAGAAGAAGAGGTAATTTTGCGAGAATTCAAATTCCTCAAGATTRAATTTGGATTTGATGAATTCTTTAAACACRTTGGTAGATGCAAACAACCAACATCTACCGGAAGACTTCTGGTTAGTGATAGGAGATCCCTCGAATTTGACGCTGTAATTGAACAGGTTTTGGTTGTTTTGGTTGATTTTGGCTGTATTGGCAATGACACTGGTTATATCATTTCCAGTTAAGCARTTGAGCGCCAAAAATTTGGTTGGATCCGACTTGATTTGGGCCGACCAGTCTGCAAGATTGTCAACTGTGAACGGGTTCGCTTCCACCTGTCCACAGACATCCACAGGTGAGACCAACAACGATTGGAGCTTCGAGACAAGTTCGTCGTCGTCATCTGACGACCGGCGGGCAGCAGTGAAAGTTGGTTTTTTGCTTTTAGAAACAGTTTGACCCATGTTTATCCTATARCTGAAAAGAGAACAAGAGAAACTTGCAGTCAGAGACAAGAAAAAGATTAGTAACCAAAGAAATATGACACTGATAAGAGAAAGGCGCTGCTGATATACACAACTCCACACTACGCCGTGCCGCGGCACCGCCATAACCACAACGGCGTTTCGATAAGACGCGAGCCGGCATTGGTAGCGCCACAATTTTGGAGAGGGCTTAATGTGGCGGGGTGAAAAGCGATGACTGATGGGTAGCAAAACTGTAGGAGATGCTAGGTGGAATGTCATGGGTAATATACAGCACATGCATGTGTGCATGCTACTCAGAAAAATGAAAAATGTGAGACAGTTTTTGACTGAAAATGTCACCAACTGTGTAATGTTCAATTGCTATTATGTTTTTTTGATAACTGATTCCAAATTGCTAAACTGACATCAGTGGACTTCGTACCTTGTATCTCCTTCTCCTTTCCTTTCCCTTTCTAATACAATTCTTTTATTTACTTATTTATTTTTGTTTATCAAACATTGTAGTTTTACTTCTGTTGTCTTTTCTTTTAGGCAATTTATCAGAAACATCACATACAGTTTAATGTATTGATAGCAATGTGGACTTGAAAGCCTTTATTGTATTTATGTCTATCTTACGTAGGAGTACTTCTTGTTATGAATTCTCAAAGTTTCTGGGAAACAACCTCTCTTCTGTGATATGTTTTTCAGTGAATCCACCAGCTATTCCGGTGATATCTCTAATTTTCAACCTATGAATTTGAGATTGCAAGAAGAGTTTGATATTTGAATACAACAATGTCCGAATCTTGAACAAGCTTTCAGTGTTTCTGTAAAAGAGTTAATTCACCCCCATCAACACAATTTCAGATCCTTCTGGAACAATAATCCATCACTGCTCTACGACTTTGATTCTTTTTCACAAACTGTGAGAAATGCGCATTCACCAATTGAAGAACTGCATCAAGAGAGTAGTTTTCTTCAGTTCACCCTCCCTTATGCTTCAAAGAGCTATTAGGTTCTATCAAAAAACAATACGATCAGACCAAGAACTACAGTTAGAATAAACTGACGGCCAAGAAGCGTCATTTGGATGGTTAGAGCCTTTGCTACCCGCGGTGTATATAATATCCATCAAGTATGGCTACAAGAAAATCTCTTGAACGGAAAATTTATTTTTTTGGTCCTTGTAGTGAAATATTTTTCTCAGATAAAAATACTTGAAGCCTATTCTTTTGTCCAGCAACACAACATGTCCGGATTATTCTCTACACCAACTGTCATTGACAATGACCAGATCATTTCAGATAAGAAGAGAACTCTGATTCAGTTGAGAAAGAAGGAAAGAAAAAATAAAAGAAGAGATGAAAGAAAGAAGAAGGACAAAGATGCAGCTAATGGTATAATCAATGAAGCTGAAAAGAAGGATGAGGAAACCGAAAAGGAAGGTGCCGAAGCTGAGAGTGCAGACGAACCAGCAGCAAAGAAACAAAAGGTCGAAAACATTGATATCGAAGATAAGTATATGGCCAAGTTGTACGCCGAAGAAAGCGACAATGAAAGCGACGGCAGTGAAAGCGACGGCAGTGAAAGTGGCGACAGTGAAGACGAACCAGAAAAAGCACCAGCCAAAGATGAGGCAGAAGAAACACCAAAGGTACAAAGAAAACAAGAAGAAGAATCAAAGGATGTTTTGGATTTGAAAAAAAAAGAGTTTGAAAAGGCTGAACGTACAGTCTTTGTGGGAAATTTACCTTCCATATTGGCAGTGGACAAAGAAAAAACAGCCCAGTTTAAGAGATTCATCAATAARTATTTAGGTAATGAAAATGAAGACGTGGAGTTGATTGAATCCCACAGATTCAGATCCTTACACACTACTACCACTGCACCAAAAAAAGTGGCATTTATCAAAAGAGAAATTGATACTGACCAGAAAGCTAATTGTTACATTGTTTTGAAAACGAAGGAGGATTCAATGAAATTGGTCAAGCTTAATGGTGAGGTGTATTTAGATCATCATTTGAGAGTCGATCACTTAACCCATCCATCCGTCAGAGATAGCAAGAGATCTATTTTTGTAGGTAATTTGGATTTCAAGGAGCAAGAAGAATCATTATGGAAATTTTTCAACAAGAACTTGATTCCAGACGAAGATAAGGCCACTATAAAAAATGTCATTGAAAACGTGCGTATAGTCAGAGATTCTAAGACCTCGTTTGGTAAAGGGTTTGGATATGTCCAATTTATCGACGATAATTATGTCACCAAAGCATTAACCTTAGATGGTAAGAAGCTCAATAACAAGAACGTCAAGAGGACATTGAGAATCACTAGATGTAGAAAGGAAATGAAAAACAATGAACAAACAAGAAGCAGGCTTGCCAACTTAGACGAAAAGCAGAGGACAATCATTGGTAGATCCAAGAAACAATTGAGTAAGGCTGAACGTGTTGCTATCAATGATATGGTCATTGAAGGTAGTCGTTCCAAGGCCGGAGTGAAGGTCGATTTGGCTAAAGGTGCTAGAATTGACAAAGGTAGACATGGTACCAGAGCAGCTAGAAGAGCCGAGGCTAGAATAACCAAGAGATCACAAGCATACAAAGAAAAGCTGAACGAAGAAGCCAGAGCCAAGAATAAGAACAAAGACATTAAGATTTAATTCAGGCCATKTTTTTTCGAAGCATCTTCTTTTGATGACTGTGTATCCATTTGTACTTTTGTAGTTTCAAGCACCCTATTTTTTAAAATCGTATACAGAGATCAAACTAGTGATTCCTAGATATAAATTTTCGTTTTATGTTTCCAAAATTGAGGACATAAACCAAATATTTATAGCAATCTAAGTAAAGATTGTAAAAGGTCACCTCAACACCTCTTCATTGAAGCAAAACTATTTCACACTAGTATAGAGCTTGAGAATCACAAGAACAGTGCGAGGAATATGTGAATGCCAATTCCACATTCAGTCCAAGCTCAAATTTTGTTATTCTTGCGAAACAAATGCAAATATATATATATATATAAGATAGGTATTGAAAAATATAACATTCAAAATTTATAGCATTGAATACCAGAAACAATTCATTTAACTAGGTAATCATCCATCCACACAACTTCTTGTCAGTTGTGGCGGTGCYTWAAAAAAAAAAAACCTCAAGGGTACCTCTGAGGAGGCTCGGCATGAAAATTAAGACAGCTAAATCAATGCTCGAATTAAATAAGAAATAATTTGTAGYATCACCGATAGTTGTTTGGCGCCAGAGTGTTTATAGATTGTATTGGTTGGATTGACATCAAGCATGAAGATACAAGATATACCCACAAAGCAAGGAGCGCCAGAAGAGGAGGAAATTGGACTTAGTGAAGCYGAGACAGATAAAATGGAAGAAATTGAGGGAAAAGAAAGCGAGTTGGAAATGTTATCAGGACGTACCAGTGAAGAYAATAAAAGAGAACGGGCAGATGAAGAGGAGGACGARGACGAAGAAGGAGAAGGTAATYTGAAAAAGAAAACCAAGGTGGAGGAAGAAGAAGATGCMGACGGAGAAGAAGAGGACGTACTAAAAGGTGAAGAGGAAGAAGATGGAGAGAGAGGAAACGGCGTTGAAATGCAGGAAGAAGAAAAAGAAGAAGATGCCGATGAAGCGGAGAAGGAAATGATAMGAATCAAGGCAATGAATGAGTTGAAAGAAGTGGAAATTCTCTTTGCCAAGTTGAAAGACAAATTGTATGAGACCCAACTCAAAAAGTTAGAATACGAGCTGTTGTTGTGTCGAAGTAATCAACACCCGGAACTACTGGAGTATATGAGACTAGCAGAGGAGGACTTTAATAAGAAGTCAATACGGCTCAAAAATTTACAGAAGTACCAGCTGAAAAGTTTGGATAACTGTACCAGAGCCAGTAGGGTATCGATCCATCAAGAGTTTCTGAAAAACAAAAACAATTTAATGAGTAAGGAAGTTTTGAATATAACCAAAGATTGGTATGATATAAATAACGAACGAAGAGAATTGGATCTAAAAGTATTCAATCTGCCTGAATCATATCAATATAATCAAAGTATCCACAGTGATAATGCGGAGARCTACTTGAATAACCTGATTATTCAAAGAAACTCCAAATACAAACAGTTGAGTAAATACCAAGGGTTGATCAATTATCAGGGGGTRATACCAAGCGCACTAAACATCCTCAAAGGATGCAACCAAGACGAAATCGAACAGGATCTAAACCAAATCAAACAGCTCATTAAAGAAGCCAAATAATGCGTGAATCCCACCARTTTATAATTTCTTTATTACGATTTTTTAATTATACACAATTAGTATAAATACAATTAGTATAACTTTAATTTAGCACCAGCAGCAGCCTTACCGTGTCTAACTGGGTTATAAGTAATGGAGAATTCACCTAAGTAGTGACCGAGCATTTCTGGCTTGATTTCAACGGTGTTGAAGACCTTACCGTTGTAGATACCAATGACGGAACCAATCATTTCTGGAACAATAATCATGTTTCTCAAGTGGGTCTTGACAACAGCTGGCTTTTCGTTAGCTGGAGTGTTCAACTTGGCAATTCTTAACTTCTTGATAAGGTGCATGGTGTTGGAACCTAAACCTCTGGAGAATCTTCTTCTAACTCTGGCACCACATAATGCAGCAAATTCTTCAGTGGATAAGTCTAATAATTGTTCTAATTGGACACCCTTGTATGAGAAGACCTTGAAGGCTCTCTTCTTCTTTAAATCAGCAGCAGAGGACATGTTGGTTGGTGAAGGAAAGTAAACGGAAATTTCACCCAAATTCTATTTTTTCAATCTACTTGTCAGTACCACATGTAGAAAGCGAGCTCCAATTTTTCTGGGTATTGGAATGAGAATTCTCGGGCCAGCACAGCCCCCTCGCACCTCTGCCAGATGTGGCCAAAAGCGCGCAATAGCCCCCTCACACCTCTAGGCGGACCAGCTTTCGAGACCCAAACCGCGATGTATGTGATAATTGTCTGTGTAGACACCCTAGTATATTGTTGAATTTGGAGAAATTGATAAGATTCTTTGAAAGGCTAGTAGAAGCAGATCCAAATGAAGTACTTAGCAGCATACTTATTACTCGTTCAAGCCGGTAAAACTGCCCCAACTGCATCTGATGTCAGCGCTGTTTTGAGCAGTGTCGGTATCGATGTTGAAGATGAAAAATTAGAATTGTTAATCAAGGAAGTCGAAGGTAAGTCCGTTGAAGAATTGATTGCTGAAGGTAACGAAAAGATGGCTGCTGCTCCAGTCGGTGCTGCCGGTKCTGCTGCTGCTGCCACTGAAGCTGCYCCAGAAGCCGCTGCTGCTGAAGCTGAAGAAGAAGCTGAAGAATCYGAAGATGATGACATGGGTTTCGGTTTGTTCGACTAAGCAAACAGGTTGTGATCATTAGAAATTCATCTGTGTATAATTCTGTCTACATAAACAACAAGAAAATACGAAACCACCAGAGGARWGGACAGCCAAATTGGGTCAATGGAAGTTTGTGTGCCAAGCCGCCAAAACCGGGGCTCGGCGCGCTGTGTGTCGAATATAAACAAAYGTTCCCCGGTTTTTGTGACCCTTTTTATCTGCTTCCTTTTTCTCTAGATTGTAATCCACCCAACATGCACCCGTATATTCGTGCCGTGAGTAGTCGTGTTGTCCAGCAGATGTTGCGTCCAGTGAACGCAGCCACCCAAATCGTGCGACCATCGGGGTGGCTGATTCCACTTGAGGGGGCACTGTTCATTTGGCAACATCGAGTTCTTCAAGCGCAGACCTTACAAATCTGGCTCTACTCCCTTCATTACCAACTGCAACTTTGGTCGATCAGAGCTGCAAGAATCATAGTCTGGTTGCTTGCAGGCCCTGTGGCTGCTTCATGTGTGCCTTCTGCTCCCCAACCTGTCTACAACACCAAACCTCTCCATGACACCGCTGTGGCTCTTGCTGGCGCATCAGGTCTTGTCATACCGGGAAAACTAAAAAGAGTCATCCCCCAAACCTTGGACAACGACCCCTCAATCGACATATGGGCCTTGTTCCCAGCTCATTACACTTGGGCTTCAGTGGTAGATATGGGAGCATCTCTGTGGACTCGGGGCGACGATCTAGCTAGGGTGCGGGCTCGCCAGAGAAAATACGCCAGAGCCGCCTCCGAGGGCACCTTCTTCCAAGCCGCAGTGGCCGTGCGTGTCCTGGCTTGGTTTGTGGGAAGCGCTCTGGCGGAATGCTTTGCCGTGGTAGGAGTGGCCAAGTTGAGAGCACAAGAATACATTGTGGCGTAGCGCGTCAGATGTGTGTAGTATATAAACGCTGCGTAAGGGTGGCGCAGCGTTCCGCGGCTAGCTCCAGATAGCCGCGGCAAGATAGATAAAGTTTTCTTCTAGTTAATATTTTTGTGTGAAGTTAAATTTCTTTTGCTGTAGAATTGATCCGAAAGTGAAGAATTGTTTTTCTTTTGAAGATTTTTCTCTTGTAAGAGGAAACCCAATTGCAACTTCGCAACATGTCAAAACAAGAATTCCTAAAAGAGCTTCCAAAATGTGAACATCACGTACATTTGGAAGGTACGCTAGCACCAGAGCTTCTTTTCAAACTAGCTGCCAAAAACCAAATCACGCTTCCAGCAGACTTCCCGCCTACACCAGAAGCATGTCTGGAAAGATATGACAACTTTGCTGACTTGCAGGATTTCCTTGACCATTACTATATTGGAATGTCAGTGTTGATCAACGAATCGGATTTCGAAGACTTGGCATACGACTATTTGAAGAGAGTGGCCGTCAACGATGGTTTGCACCACGCCGAGACTTTCTTTGACCCTCAAGGTCATGTGGATAGAGGCATCCCAATGGACACCATTGTTTCTGGATTTGCCAAGGGTTCCAAAAGGGCTCAAGAAGATTTTGGCATTTCCACAAAGTTGATCATGTGTCTTCTCAGACACGCCCCTTTAGATGACTGCCACAAGACTATTGATAACGCCATGCCTTACTACGAATCTGGTATCATTCACGGTCTGGGATTGGACTCCTCCGAAAAACCATTTCCCCCAAAGTTGTTTGTCGACCATTACTCGAAAATCAAGACCAATTTCCCCGATGTAGGTCTGACTGCCCATGCCGGCGAGGAAGGTGGTCCTGACTATATTCACGACGCCATCAATTTGCTCAATGTCACCAGAATCGACCACGGTGTTCAATCCATCAAGGACGATCAACTGTTGGTCAAGTTGGCTGAAAACCAAACCATGTTGACTGTATGTCCGATTTCCAACGTTAAACTAAACGTTGTTCAAGATGTCGCCGAATTACCAATTCCTCAGTGGCTAAATAAGAACGTTCCATTCTCTATCAACTCCGATGACCCTGCATATTTTGGTGGCTATATTTTGGATAATTATCTTGCAGTTGATAAAGCTTTCAACCTGTCTTTGAAAGATTGGAAAAAGATAGCCTATGATAGTGTCAAGGGTAGTTGGATTGATGAACAAAGAACCGCCCAGCTTTTAGCCTCCATCGATGCCGTTTGTGAAAAGTATTCCCACCTAGACTAGCCTATATATATATTTTTCCTCTTTACCATCTTCYATAGCACAAACTGCTTTCACTTCTTATTATCTACAATGGCCCATGAGAATAGCAGGCTGTAAAAATAGCCAAAGCTTGCTAGAAATCTTGCTACGCGATCCAACAGAGTGAAATTTTCACACAACAGATCTGCGAGCATACACGCACGCCAAACAACACGACTTTCTCTAATTCAGTATCGTTTGTTTTTTTTATTCTACTCAAAAGTGGAAACACAGTAGAGCACATTTGGATGTCGGATAGTGGTGCTGACTTGAAAATAAACGCAACGGAATTGTTATCTCGCAATGTTTGTGCCAATCTGAACTTGGATTTCTCAGACATTGATCAGGTCTCGGCATACCTCAATTCAAACCAGGAAGTCAGACCCTCCGCGTCCACGGCGTACTTGTCATCATTCAACAAAAAGTTGCAGAAATATATTGATCATCAAACACAGGAAAGTTTTGATAATCAACCACAAGCAAGGTTTGATAATAACGTTGATCTGAATATATATATTGAGAAATGTCTACTTGATTATGAATTGTCTCATTCTTCCACGAGTAACAAAGATATCGAGACTGCAAATGATCCACAGCTAGTTGATTTGCTTAAATTGGGATATGCTCCTGATTTGGTGGTAAGTGAACATGGGGAGAAATCAGACAGTATACAGAATGGTGCTGATTCCGAGGTAGACAGTTCCACAGCAGAGGACTTGATCTCTTCTATCTTTACCATAGCAATTGAGAAAAAAATCGAATTGCCAGTCTACGATTCCAAAAAAGGACGTGCGTCTTGGTACACTGAATGTATAAATAAATTGACAGCCGCAAATGGCGCCACCCTAGCCAGCACGACGGAAGGAACGTCAACGACGGCGTTCAAAGATTTACAGTTTGCGCACAATTATTTGACGAAAAAGTACGAAGAAGAAATGAACCAAAATCAAATATACATCAACGACATTTTGGCCAAGTACAAAAAATGTGAAAGCCTGCTAGAAACTAGCAACCATGAGCTTCAAACTTTATCACAGCGATTACTCGAAACGGAACTAAAATATCAAGAAACCAAGTCGTCCCTGAATAACGCTTTAGATGAATCTCATCAACTTCTCATGGAAAACAATTTGCTCAAGGTGGAAAACCTAGGCTACACAAACTCCGCTTCATCATCGTCTGTCACACCAACGGGCACATACAACAGTAGTCCTTTATCACCGCCACATAGCGAAGGTTCCATTTCTACTCCTTCCTCCGCCTCAGTACGTATACTAACGGCCGAGTTCAAAAAGCTGGTACAGCAAATTAATAACAAATTTCAGATTGAAGTTGATAAAGTGAAAGCTGCGAATTGATAAAGTGAAGGCTGCGAATTGATAAAGTGAAGGCTGTGGATTGATAAAGTGAAGGCTGTGGATTGATATTGCACTGTGATTTTGGAGTACATAAATTTGTGTAAACCACTATTTCTGTTTGATCATCAAAGGTGTCTGGGGGACTGGGCGCAGACTAAAAGATGTAGCAGTAGTGAACAACTGAATAGGTCCTAAACCATTCATCACTATTTGTATGGTCTTCATAGCAAAGTAAAGATTTGTTACACCGCCATTTTTTTCAAGGTCTAAAACTCCACTGCACGTTCGATTCTCGAGGTTGTTGGATCAAAGACTAGCCATACCAGCAAAATGAAGAGTAAATGTAATTGTTATCAGAGTTTTTACCTGAAATACAAATTGATGTTGTTCTGTTTGGAACGATATGTGTTGCTTTATACTTATAGTGTACGTCAATCTCGATGAACCAGTAATACTATTCAATAGCAGTCTCATCATTATACAATATATGATGAGCCGCGGAAAACAAGGCTCGGCATTGTTAGAGAAGATAGTATTTCTGAATTAATGTCTGACCAGTTAGGGGTTGTTTCTCAAACTTTGAAACCTGTTCTGTTTGCATGTCTGTACATTTGAAGAACATTTCCAAGTGTTCCATTCAATGAAACTTTTCCATCAACCTTTTCTACTTCCACCCAGGTATTGTCTTTTGCTTCTCTCACAATTGAAGTTCAACTTGTAATGAGTATAGAGTTGCTTTTACTTGCGCGGAATTACAAGGGCTTTCCTGTCAAAAAAAATTCTTTTTGTTCACCGTGCTTGGTTACACTTTGAGAAATAGGTAGAAATGAAATTGAAGTAATAAACCAAGAGTGAAAGAGGTTGTGACTGGATGTTCTTTGAACTTGACATACATCCAGCGGATGTGTCTGAACTGGATCAATCTTTTACATTGTACAGACGGCACCTGCGAAATTTGAATTCGACCCTCAACAAATCCAGCTTGAATTACCCCACAAGCAATCAAATTGCCTTTGAGTATGCAAAATACACACATCTGGTCAACTCCATGACGCACAACACCAATACCCCCGCCCCTAAAACATCCAATACCCCTACAAACAATCCGATTTTGAGGTTTGCTTCCTCAATCATATATACCTTGTCGCCGTTTGTGCAACAAAACCAGTGGACTCAAGGGGGTGACGAATTACCACCTCAACCATCCCAGTTTTTCTACAGACATTTCCCCAAACAATCACCAGACTTGGACTCTGAGTATCACTCTCAACCAAGCATTTTTTGGAGCTGGTTTTATCTGGCCAGATGGCTCCCAGGAATGATTCAAGATCTGCTGTTCCCCTTTGATGGGTCCGACGAAGTTTATATGAGAGTCAAAGAAAAACATGCCTACAAGGGAAGAAAGTTATTTGGTAAGGGAATTCCAACCAAAAGAGAATGTAATCTGTGTGAAGAATTTAAAGGAAAAATGCTATGGACCACTCAAAATAATTGGTTTTGCGTTTATGACGATAACGCAATCCTGGAAGATTACAAAAATGATGTATTCCCCTCTTTCAACGAGTTCTTGGTGTGGAATAAAAAATATAATTCACAACTGAAAGAGCTACAAAAGCAAGCTTATTTGGCTGAAAATGAAGAAACCTTGAGTCAAATTGAAAACAAAATAGCCGACTTGAAGCTTTCGAGCCAATCACCCTGGATCAAATCTGATCATATTGTCAGTATAAAGGGTTGAGATTATTTGCTTCCATATTTCACGTCTGATTTTAGTTCTATACATACTGCAACATATTATTTCGATTCATTTCATTTCATTTCATATTTAGCTCGATTCTACTCTTCTTTGTATTTTGATTCTTACTATATAGAAAAATTACACTTAGCTGCTATATATATTCAGAGGTTGATCATTGTTGCTTCAGGGAAGATTTTCCAGCTTTGAGAAGTTCATCACATAAAAGTAGATTAGATGCAATACCACACGCACTTGAAATGGCATTTCTGAGAACTCTGAAAGAATCCCAAATACCTTCAATTGAAGGATCAAATGGTTCACCGCTGTTCAAATCTATACCAACAACTTGTCCTTCGTCAATCTCATCTTGTGCTTCAGCAATGGCTTCCAAAGTGTCTAAACCACTGTTTTTACACAATGTTTTAGGTATGACCAACAAAGCATCGCTAAAAGCCTTGATACCAGGCTTCAGTTTCCCCTTGTTGATAGTTTTATTTTCAATGAGATGTTTGGAACAAGATAAATAGAAAGCACCCGCACCAGGTACTAAGCATTCATCCTTCAAAGCGTTATTAACAGCTCTTAATCCATCTCTTATAGCATCCTTAGTCTGCTGAATAATATAATTATGAGCACCTTTTATCAAGATTGTGCAGGATTTAGGATTATTGTTTTCAGTAACATAAGTGAATTTTTCCTCACCAATCGAGGTTTCATACACTAAGCCCGAGAACCCTAAAACTTCAGGGGTTAAGTCGTCGACAGAGTTTTGGGCTTCACCTCCACAAACCAATTGTAATCTTTCCATATTTCTTCTCTTTGCTCTTCTTAAGGCTAAAATATTATTCTTAGCCAAGATGTCCAAAGACATTGGATCAATACCTTTTTGATTTATTATAACAAAACCTTTATTTGGATCATTGCCTACAACTTGGTTTTTCAACTCAATGATTTTTCTTAATTTATCGTCGATAAAACTTCTTTCACTTTGAATTAATTTTTCTCTTTGTTCTGCATTTGAATAGTAAAAACCTGAATTGACCTCAGTCTTTTCATACTCCAAGGACACATTCAAAATCAAAATATTGGCGTTTTTGACCTTTTTAGGCATGTCTGGATGTCTGGCACCGTGATCTAGAACCAAACCTTTTATAAATTCGGTATGGCTAGCAGTTTCATGCATCATTGACATAATTTCCACCATATGTAAGTCGATTTGTTTCGGATTAGAGGTATCCATGACGTTCAAAACTGCATCTGTGACGATAGGAGTCAAGACTTCCGCAACTTCTGGGTTGACTTTTGTACTCAAACTAGATCTTGCAATTTGTAGCAACAATTCTCTATCCAGAGCTTTGGCGTCTTTTTTGATAACAAAATCGTTCAAAAAATTGAGAGCCTCTTCTCTTGCTTTATCGAACCCATCTACCAACACTCTTGGGTGGATACCTTCATTCAAAAAGATTTCAGCTTGTCTGAGCAACTCGCCCACTAGTAAACACACCGTCGTGGTACCATCTCCTGTGATCTCATCCTGGGCAGATGCTGCACGCGCAATCATGATTGCTGTTGGTGACTGGATCTGCATCTCTGTTAAAAGAACCTTACCATCTTTGGTTATTTTGATCCCTCCGGCTCCATCCACCAGCATTTTAAGAGTACCTTTTGGTCCCAAATTTGAGCTCAAAACATCTTGTAAGCCGATTGCTGCTGTGATGTTCACATTCAAGGCCTGTTGTCTTCTAATAGACTCCGCCTTTGGATTCAATAGCTGGATGGCTGACGACATTTCGATATGTTCCCTGGTTAACGTTTCACTTCCTCTGAAACCGTCTTTACAACCACACTGTGAGATATTCTTTCAACAAAAATTGCCATCGCAGACACGGACGCGCCCGCGAACAAATGGAGGCTCGGCACTTGAACCACTTTCTCATCCTGCTGCTATGCTATTGTAAAACATACTCCTTTTCCACACTCATGGACGAGTCGATATTACCTAGAAACAACGGGGATATGAAGAAAGGTTCCATTTTGTAAAACTTGTATTTTTCGGGCTGCTTGCGGTACAGGGGGACGTAAGGCTTACAAGTCTCGACCTCAATTTCATGGTTGAGAAGCTGAGTGTGGATATCACGGCATGTGGATATGGAAGCGTTGCTGGGATCTGTGGAGAAAGATGCAGGGTATAAGGACAATTCAGATATTTTAGGAGTTATGTGAGTATAGCCTGCATTTGAAATACTGGATGAAGCCCTCGTTTTGAAGTTTTGGAACAGGGCTGGTATGGTGTCGGAATTGAAATCAATGTACCCTTCAACATAGCCATGGTCGATATCTAATACCAAAACACCACCCTCGTGGGTCAAAGCTGCAATAAATTCTTTGATGTATAGGGGCCGCACAATAGCAAAATCCTTTATTTTCAGGTTAGAGAGACACCAAGATTTTTTGGAAGTGATGTCCTTCACTGAGGCATTGTGCGGATTGGATTTGCGGGTCTTTAAGTCTTCATAATTGCGTAARGATTCGTTCACAAAACAATGCAAAGAGCCTGATTGCTTGTTCAAGGCCAAAATAGATGAATTTCCAGTTCCCCAGTCGAGTTTCTTCAARTTAGCGGAAGTCTTTCCTCGATAGTATTTATCCATCAGCACTATGTTTTTTGTAGCCCGAGTATAGTCCCAAAGGAAGATCTCGTCTCCTCGTTTGCTCACAGAAAGAAACTGTAAATCAAAGGGAGACAGTGACAACTTAGAAACCCCAACGGGAACTGTAAATTGAAATATGCATCTGCCTGTTACAAGGTCAACAGCTTTGATATATGAGGAAATAGTGCTGATTGTATTGTACAGTTCAACAAACAATCTTTTGTATCTAGTCTGGACCTCCTCATTACTAAGATCTTCCTCATTGACAAGCGATGTGTACTTCTGCTGAATGGTTTCCGATACTAGTACCAAGGAATCCAGTGCAGTATTGGAAAATGTTTTAATCAATTTGCTAATCAAGCTTTTCTTGGAAGAAAGGTCAACAGGGGTCAAATGATATTTATTACCCTTCTCGAGTTTCACATTAGGGGAATAGAT
The DNA here is from genome assembly GCA_001599115.1 of Pichia sorboxylosa. NCBI lineage: Eukaryota > Fungi > Ascomycota > Pichiomycetes > Pichiales > Pichiaceae > Pichia > Pichia sorboxylosa. The sequence goes on along the minus strand of BCGC01000001.1, from coordinate 227,487 downwards.
CAATGTTGTACTTTTCAAATCAAAAACAGGCTCATTGTTCACAATTTCAACAAAATATTCACCAACTTTGGAAAAGTCTAGAAGTAAGCAAATGTACACCAACTTAGTGTGTGGATTGAACAATGCAAAATATTCATTGGAATCTACGGTTATATGTCTGTAATCCTTTGAATTTCTCAAAGCCATTGTAAATTGGGACTTTCCGTACCTGAGAATGATACCTGTGTCTGTATATTCAATTCTGTACACCACACCAGTCACCAAATTAAAATGAACAATATGTTCACCATCATAATCGGCTCTGGGATATAAATCCCGGCTTGCAACGTCACAAACAAAATCTTTGTCTATGGAATCTCCGTTTGGCAACCAATGAAGTAATTTTGAATAATCACCAAGATAAACTTCCCCCTTTGGGCCCAAATCTACTCTTTTGCTTGGGATTCCATTGGAAACCTTTGCTTCGCCATTGTCCGACGCTTCATTGTCAGCAGTGCTTGGTTTTCTAAACTTTGATAAAACGAATTGGGCTGAAGACTTGATTTGCCGGTAAGATTTTGATTTTTTTCGTCTGTAGCCATCTGGAGCCATATAAATCTCGTAATTTTCCGGTATATCAGTTTGTTTCAACATATCAATACGTGTTTGCTGAACTACAAAAAATCACAACAATGTGTACAGCATCATATTATATCTAATCTAATCAGTCTCGGAGTAGGAAAGCGCACTGAGCCCGCGCGTCGATCGACCACCACATATTTGATGCTATGGACAACATGTTTTGCAAACAAGCAGTAATGGTTGATAGAATCACAAGTGTCGGTGGGTGTAAATGAATGGGCCGTTGCCGCTGCGGTATTCTGTGGCAAAGAAACATACCGAACAGATTGGGGGTGAAGAAGAAAGACGGCGGAAAGTGGTGGTGTTGGGAAGTCCTCTTCCGTTAGATTATCTCGGGGATAGTAACAAGGACGGTCTGAATACTAACGAGAAAATGTTGGCGGACAATATTATACAGAAGAAAAAGGAGTTTGAAATTAAGAAGGAGAAAAATCCTGACCAAAAGCTAAAACCAACACTCAAACCAATAGTGAATTTGGGTAAACCACTGCCTTTGCCATATCAACAAGATACAGGTAGAAGACCTAGTAAGGAAGAAAGCATATCAATGGTAAGCAATGTAGGTAAAACTAGCAGCCAAAAGTTGCTGGGAAGACGGAATAAGTATGATTTTGGTGATCCTTTGCCTCTCAAATATATCAATGTCGAAATAAATCCTGGAGATTATAAAAATTGGACTGTTTCAGGCAACAACCCTAAAGATACTGAAGAGAGGAAAGAAGAGTTGCAAAGTTTTGGGGATGAATCATCAAAGCAAAAGAAATTAGGAGGAGAAAATTCTCAAGCTCGTTCTTGTTCCACATCTCAACACTTGGATACTCTAGATTTGAAATCCACAGAGACATCTAATAATGACACATCACATCCTCATGCAAGCGAGCAACTTTTATCGCAAGTTTCAACATCTACTCCTTTAACTTCAAGTTCATCCTCACCAACAAAAGACAATATACCCGAAGAACTGGAAGAAGATAAGCTTTTAAAAATCTTACAGAAGGAAATATCATTTGGAATGGATGCCGAGCTCCACGCAGATATTGTTGAGCTAAACTACCAAACACTCAAAGCTAGAGTGTTATCTGATGCTGATTTTCGTTTGCGTTTACTAAGATACACAAAGCGTTTAGAAAAGCAACATGAGTTGTTGAACAAACTCTTGAATCTAGACAAATCGGAACCACACGATAATTCTCAAATCACTTTATTGTCACCTGTCAAACCCCAAAGTTCTTTGAGGTGTTTTTTTCACTCTTTTTTCTTAGGAATAATATTTTTCATCATTCTTTGTACAACCTCGTTCTTTCTAGCCGATTGACCAGAAATAGATCTGTAATTTTTTTCTGTATACTATAAGTTTTTTGTATCTTTATTATATATTCAAAATTTTGCTTATTGATAAATATAATTCATCTATTTTGAATATTGGAATTTGCAGTRKTATATCGACGTTACTTTTCTTGCAACTAGTACACCCATTTCCCAGTAATATACAGCAAAATGATTCATCTGCAGCACGGGTGGATGCAACTGCGCCACATGGACTGTGGCGCAGTAACCACCTTGTTGATGAAGAGAGAGAGAGAGAGAGAGCATCATTATATTTTTCAGGAAACAAACCACTGCTAGAAATTGCATCTGTATTACTAGATCAAGTGATTTCCAATATGTTCAGTAAGCAGCTGGTACGATTCTTTTGCAAACATGTCCATGATCATGTGAAAGAAACGGCTTCAGCTTCAGTTGCAAATTTAGAGCTTGCCACCAAACAAAAATTATACATGTTGGATTCAAATTCTCCTGGAAGTGTGTTTTTCTTACCACACGGCACAAGAATATTCAACAAATTAATCAAGTTTATGAAACTTCAACAAGAGAAACAAGAGTTCAATGAAGTCATTACGCCTCTAATCTATAAAAAGGATTTGTGGGAAACCTCAGGTCATTGGGAAAAGTATAGTGAAGACATGTTCAAGGTTGAGGGCAATGATAAAACGAAATTGGCTGAAAACGAGAAGGAAGATGTCTATGGTTTGAAGCCTATGAATTGTCCTGGGCATTGCATTGTCTTTAAACGTTTCAACAGATCTTATAATGAATTACCAGTTAGATACAGTGATTGGTCAAGTTTGCACCGTAATGAATCTAGCGGTGCATTGACGGGATTGACAAGGGTTCGCCGATTCCATCAGGATGATGGACATATATTTTGTACAAACGAACAGATTGGTGAAGAAATTTCCAAAACTATCAAGTTAATCAAAATCTGTTACAATGTATTTGGGCTGAATGATTTCAAAATGATGTTGTCAACAAGACCAGAAAACTACATTGGATCAATTGAGGATTGGAATAAGGCCGAATCCGAATTGTCAAATGTCCTGAATAACGAACTTGGAAATAACAACTGGAGCTTGAGAGAAGGAGATGGTGCATTTTATGGACCTAAAATAGACATATTGTTGACCGATAAGTTTGGTAAGGAGCATCAAGCTGCCACAATACAATTAGATTTCCAATTACCACAAAGATTTGAATTAAAATATCAATCGGAAAACGATGAACTCAAAACTCCGATTATGATTCACAGAGCCATTTTTGGTTCCGTTGAAAGATTCATGGCTTTATTAATGGACCACTATCAAGGAAAGTGGCCTTTCTGGTTATCTCCAAGGCAAGCAGTTGTTTTACCTGTGTCGACAGAAAAACATTTGGAATACGCACGCAAAGTTGTTGCAGATTTGAGTAATGAGTTAAACGACTTCGAAAACCCGACATCATTGGGTACCCACAAATTTTTTGTGGACGTTGATAGCAGAGAGGAAGGGATCGGATATAGAATAAGGGATGCCATTAGTAAAGGTTACAACTACATAATTTTGATTGGCGATAAGGAAATTGAATCTGGCAAATTGGCCATTAGAACCAGTAAAGACAAAAAGATCACCAATCTCTCATGTGCTGAAATCAAGGAATTGTTCAAAAAACTTGAAAACAACTATGAATGATCCCTTTTCTATAGCATCGCAGTCACCTGTATATAAAAATATATTTGAATATGAATAAATTCATGAAAACAAGCAGTCAGAGACTTGGTAAAGAGCCCTTTATTCTTGACCTGGCTTGCTCTACAATGCTTGCATCCAAATCCGGTAAATTTTCCAACGAGTATTGCAACTTAATCATTGGGAAAGTCGATGAAACCACATCAAAATCAAGCAAGTTTTGAGGTAAATAAGTGGCATTCTCAGCTATAAACGTCTTTCGCAAAACAGAATCCTCCTCTTCCATCAAGTTTATACTTTTCTGGAATTGTCTCACTATCTYATGTAGTTGCTCATTTATGGTGGTACGTCTCTCTATTTCAAGAATCAGGTTGTAATACGATAAAATAAACTGATCGAACATCTTTAAGTAATTATCCAGTTCCTCTTTTTGGTCTTCCAAAATKGTCAGTTTTTCATCATAAGCCTGTTTTTTTTCTATTATGTTTTTCTTAATCTGTTTATCAAGAACATCGTTTGTAAAATCCACCAATTGTTGGAAAAAGTTATCAACGATTTTCTTGAACTCGTCAAACCTATCGGCATATTTTTGTAATTTTCTACAATTGTTTTCAATGGTGTCATGCAAATCCTTTACCTGACCAAGATCAATAAAAGATTCAAGGCCACCATCATCATTTGGATCGGATAGRYTYGTTTGATTTTTGAGACAATTTTCTGTGTGTTTTGAAAAAAAATGAATCAAATCCACCATTTCTGATTCAAGGTTTTCATTTTTTTCAAAAATCCCATCTACTTCTTTTTCTAGATCATTATTGTTAATGAATCTGCTATAGAATTTTATGAGTGAGTCCCATTCACTCATAAAATAAAGTAAATCATTGTTGTAACGAGCATGAATATTTTTCACCAACTTCACGTTTATCAATGAATTGATATATTCCAACGTTTCTTCTATGTTATTGCGTAATTCTGTTATTCTYTCTGTGTCAATGAAATCAAAAAGTGTTGAAGTGGCGCATTTTTTGAAAGTTGGACTGACTTTAGTCGTCTTCAACTCATTAATTATTCTATCTAATTCACTGAATCTTTCAAAAATTTCATCAYGACGAACCTCGTGATTTTGCATAATATCATTAATTRCCATATCGAGTGAAATTTTCATTCTGGAAAAGCATTTCAAATGGCAATCAAGAAACTTAACTGTCCTTTCAAAATGCGATGTTTGGATTGACACATTTTGAAAACGTTCAAACGACTGCTTTAGTGTCTCTTTAGTTTTGGTGGCTATGGAATTGGCTCTTTTAAGGCTCTCAATGGCATTTGCAGTGTATTCRGCCTTCAATTGGGTTTTATTCATCCTTTTATTTGAGCTTTGTCTTTACAATGGTACATGTATGCATCGATACTTAGCGGTAATGGCTGTGAACAGGTTCGGAATAGTTGAGTCGCACCGAGAACTTTTTTTGTTTCTTGGWATTGTKTGTGATAACTGATAACCAAACATCAGCATAGAAAAAATGTAAGTCTGCATGGATRCATGSATGCTTGTAAATTYAAACTAACACAGAAAATTTAGGTTATACAGTAGCATAGTATAAAGAAAATGTATAGTTAGTCAAGTTAATATAATTCAATTAAAGGAAACGGGTGAAAGTAAGKATAATATGTGAAGAACAGAAATAATTCCAATTGGTAATCTTTAGTTAATAAGGTATCACAACTAGTAAAGATWAATCAAATCAATTAGGAATTACTTAAGCAGTACCCCATTCAGAGGTACCCCAGGTTCTCAAAGTRGCGTTAGCTTCTAAAGAGTTGAAGAAGTCACCGATGTAGTTAGCTGGAGCGTACTTACCGGCATCATATTCTTCAAAGTTTTCAATAATGTCGGCAATGAATGGGTTAGAAGCGTAGACTAAGTTGACCAAGGAAGCAGTGATACCACCTTGGTAAACATCGTCAAAGAATTCGACAGTCTTGTTACCAGAGTAGTCGTTGGAGAAAGTGAAATCAGAAGCGGATCTCATGACAACAATTCTGGAGAAATCAACTAAACCGTACATAGCAGCTCTCATCAAAGCTTCTAAGGTGGCATTGTCTTCTTGTTGAGTGGTACAGTAGGAACCAGTGTTGTTGGTCATCAAAAGAGTGTAGTTGGTGAATGTTTCATCTAACAAGTCACCGAACCAGTAGGTATCGGAAGTAAGAGTGTCACAAGCAATGGCTTGGGAAGATCTGTTAGCTGGAGCATAATCGTAGGTAGCTCTGAATTCGTTGTTGATCTTGGAACCATTGTACAARAGAGCAGTTTGAGCCAATTCCAAGGCACGGTCTCTCAAGTTGGTGTTCAATTCAAAAACTTCGGTACCATAAACGTTACCTGGGTATTCACCTGGGGCGTCGGAACCAAAGTTGAAGTATCCAGTGGTCCAGTTGGAAGGCATTTCTCTGGCATCAACTTCGTATTCRAGGATTTGGACGGCGAATCTGGCAAAAGTAACATCACCGATGGAACCGGCTAATGGAGAAATACCGGCAATACCGGCAACGAGGAAGAAAGTCTTGGATAAGTCGAAAGCTGGAGATAAAGCAATGGCACTAATAGTGGAAGCGGCGTTAACTTCACCTTCACCTGTAGTGACTTCACAGATTTCATAGTCGGCATCACAATAGATAGTGTCGTAGATTGGAGATAAACCTGGGATGGTGATTTCGTTGACAAAGTCGTAGGATTCAAGGAAAGGTTCTTGTTCCAATTCGAACATGTTGATGATAAACACCTTTGGAGAGTAAAGTTTGAACTCGTCGTACATGGTTTCATTGAAACCAGCGGTGGCCACTGGGGTAGCAATGGCGGAACCAGTTGCYGATGGCAGAATTGTGGTAGTGTATGAAGGCTTGTACAATTCATCGGAAGCTGGGAAAAGCTTCTTAGCATCAGCAGAGGTTGCCAAGACGGCAACTGCGGAAAGAATAGATTTGAAGTTCATAATGAYTAAAGCGAATGTGGATTATGTGCTTGGGAAATCAAGAAGACAAAAGTMTAAACYYCCCTCAACGAWGTAAAACYACTCTCCGCAGGAAATTGTCGAAATTTATAGAAAATSAAAAGGTGAGGCGAATTAACCGTTTTCGGCTCTAAATTTAAGACTTGAAATTAATTTATTTCACAGAATGATTTAGTCAACGATCGACGCTATCGCATCTTAATCGCCGCCCCATACGGCTTCTTAAACTTATACTGTTAAAGTTACTGACTCTGAATTCTTGACACTGTGATCTCAGACACCTTCATCACCTCCATCAYTGAAACATCCTCTTTCCACAGTTCAATCTACCACTCAAAATCGTCTCTATAGTCCCTATCCTAGCCCAAGMTGAGTCCCGGTCCCATTTTTTTCTGTCTCAAAAGGGCAGTCGCTCTACCCCAAAATGGGAAATCGGCGGATAAATTCWATCTGAGWTATTCGTCTCTCAGATACGACTCTTYCCGCTSTAGTAAATAGAAGCCGCACACATTATTATCGGCCGCGGCACACCGCGGTTTAATATACAAAACTGGAGTTCGCGCCTACTGTTTTGGGATRATTTCTTTCCGCAGGAACAATTCCGGCGGRATAAAACCGACGCGCCGACAGACGCGTCGRTTCTGAGTCTTTCTTTTTTTCARTTTGAATTTGATACCGTTCCTGTGGAAGCAACAAGGAATTTCTTTTTCTACAGGAGCCTTTCGGTGCGCTCCTTCCGGCTCAGCGATTTTCTTCTTCTTTCTTTTCTTCCTTTTCTCATTTGTTCCTGTCCTGAAAAGAACGCAACATCAYTCTTCTTTTTCCACTTTTAAAGAAGGGAGTTTCTTCTTTGTGAATCTCGAGTAATTGGTGGACATTCATTGAGGTCTTTTTTAGCAGAACATCTACTCAAGTTGCACGCCGTGATGAACCATCTTGACAAAACCAACGACCAGGACGTGGAAAGACCGCCTCACTTCAAAAACGTCTTCACGTCGACAGATGTGACAGTATCTACCAAYAACATCGTCAAATCAGAGTCCAGAAGACCGTCAATGGTGCCTACCTCAGCTGCAAACAGTGCAACCGCCACYGGAGGMGCCASYGTGTCTACTGTTGGTACGGGCGCAGCCGCCGATGTGCCGGAAATGGTGACGGAAGTAGTGGCAAACACCGCTTCTGTAAGCGGGTCAGACCCAAACATCGCTAACATGGTAGTCCACGATGCGTCCTCCCCTCCACCTGCCGTAGTGGCAGTTGCTAATGTTGCAGTTGCCGCWGCGGCAGCGGCCGCACATAATGCACACTCTGTCTCCAATTCCAAGTCYAAGGCCCACCTACAYATGCATATTCAATCCCATAACCATACCACCTCTCATGGCCATATACATCATCATCACAATCATAAATCAAACAAGGTGTCGAAATCYCTCAATAMTCAAAGTTCGTCTCTACTAATCAAAAAGAGATTTCGGTCCAGATCCCTACCTAATATATACATTCCATCTAAAAAGTCACAACAAATCTTGTTTGAAATTCACAAAAGYAAGTCTCTACACACACATTCATCCAACGTCAATCATCTGCACAACTTCAGCAAAAGCAATAGTAACCACWCTGCCATTCAAAATAATCACCCACTGAATCAATACCACCAGTCTCTTTTGCCTCCTGTAAATCTTCAATCCATGCATGAGATTGACTTACAAGAAGTTTTGAAAAACCCACAATTRAGACATGATATTTTGTTTGATCCCCAACTTCAGTTCAGACCAAACCTGGATGGTGAGAGGGGGAAACGTAAGAAGATCCAATCTGATAATTATTGGCTCATGATAAAAAATGAAACTGAAAAATTGTTAAACCCGGAATTGAATTCCGTTGTTGACGAAAAGTCTCCTATAATCATCATGTTTGACTGCTTGAAATCGATTTTAATATCCTTGATTCCATCAAAAGACATTGCTCCAATTGAAGAGATTTTGGATATTGGTTTATTGACTCAACAATTGAATTCTAGATGTTTTGATTTCATTGGGTTCTCGGATTGGATATGTTCTTTCTTCAAACTACACTGTGCTCCTATGAGAGATTCGTGGGTAGATCAGTTGAACGTTTTATTTCATGATGCTTTTGCAGGTGATGCTTTGAATGTTCATTGTCTTGTTGAAGGATTCAAAGCATTGTTTTCAATTTTGGAAGCCATGAAACTAGATGTTGCTAATCACCAAATTCGTATCTTAAGACCATTATTGTGTTCATATGCTGTTTCTTTTGAAAGAGAATATTTCAATAACGCCATCAAAAGAAATAAAATCAGTTTCACCATGTCCTTGTTATGGTTCAAGAAAAACKCTATCCACCTTAAATCCAAAAACACCAAAGAGATTTTAAACTATTCGATTTTAAACTTATTGTCATGTTCCAACATGTGCTCGCAATTTCCAAATACGTTGAATTTTGATCATTCCAGATTAATCTTGCTGAGAGCAGACATTAGACATATAATTTGCACCAAATTATGTTTTATTCTTTACAAGAATTTAGTTCACCAATATAAACTTGAAAAAAGTTTGTTAGAGAACGAAAACTTGGTGAAAATGAAGACCGAAATACTGAACATTATTGTTGATTCCAATGGTAATTCCAAATGGACCAAAAACTTGAAAAACTTAGCTATCCATATTGTCAATAAACTTTTTGGTGATTTAGACTCTAAGAAAATTGATTTTGTTTAYAATTGGTTATTAAAACAAACCCAACCAAGTTCCAAAGTTTATTCGTTGTTGGAATCTAAACTATTTGATAAAATTTTACCATACTTGAACACGAACAATATTGCTCTTACTGCTAATACTGCTAATAATAATAACAATAATATTACTGCTGCTACTGCTGCTGCTACTGCTGCTGCTACTGCTGATGTCACCAATAATACAGTCACGCCACCATCCACGCTCATTTCGCCTGTTAGTTGCGCATCTGGTAAAATTGAAGATGAAATGGTTATAGTTGAAGAACTGAGAAACATTGTTGATAGATTAAATCAGTTGATTGATTTCAACCATAGTGTTTTCAATGAGATGTACTCCAGCTACTTGAATTGAATTTATTTGATTTGATTTGATTTGCTTTGCTTTGCTTTGCAACTGTGGATTTGATTTTAAATTTTACCCCAATATACCTATAATTTTTCTTTCAACACACCAATAAAACAATACCCCTGCTTAATTTTTGACTACTTAGTTGGGCACTTTGCATACTATATACGTCTATCTTACACTAAATACAAATATTTACTTAGAATTCAAACCTACTTAGCTTGTTGCTGGAAATTTCGGACACAATYTTACCGTCTGTTACTCCAGCTAATGAGTCGGATGTTTCTTGTGCAGTATGACTTGAGATCAGTCAGTGCTCCAACCAAAACAAACTTCTATTTAATGTTCAATTTKGGTCTATGCTTTGAATCTTATCGTTTTTTATGACGTTTTCTGTGCAATGAATCGCTAATGCTGATCCATGAAATCAGGAAGGTTTTAGGGAACCTATAATTTAGCTTTGATGTTCAATTTWTCCAGAAGAGAAGGGATGCAAAATTRKCYAYTCCTTTGTGCATTCAGAAAGAGAGCTTGGTTGTTGACTCGCCGTATAAAATCCAAAATCTGCTCTAGAGTCGGTTTTTTGATGATAATTAAAGATGATGAGTTAGTTCACTCCTCGAGCAATATTAAGAAACTACATCAACATTCATGGGGCTAACTATGCGATGCAAGCCCTGYACCACCTGTTGCTATTCAAATTAAAAAAAAGATCTGCGAAAGCAACTCAAAACAGATGTCTAAGCCCCATATATCCAACAATACTACACGCTATTATGAAATCCGCCGTCGATCCCCACAATTCATAATCCCAAACTTCCCGCTGCAAAGTATCAAATTTGGTTCACAAGAATCCTACTCTTTCCATGTTGAATCTTCACAACCGAAAAAAAGCAACCATGTTATTACTCAACTCCCACAAAAAGAAAAGTATTACGTCTTTCCTGGAAAAAGAAAGCATAAGCGCCTTGCCCAAAGTTGTCGCGTCGCTGCGGAATGTTTGAGGGGCGCTAGAAAATTATTTGCTATGTCTATTGTTTCTTAAAGAAGAGGCCTAATTTATTTCGGATAATTACCAAGCCCTGTCGGATCGTTGGCAATTTCTCGCAAGCCTCTTTTTTTTTAAGAGTTTTTGATTAAACAATATCTATATATAAATAGTGAAGGTGCCTTCCAGCAGAAAACTAAAGATTTGCTGCTACACACCAAGCAGGCAAGAAGCATGAGTGAATACGTTGAACACTCTGTTGAACTTGTCAAAAGAAAGTTTTTCCAGGGTGATACACCTACTATCGCCGAAGGTGCTGCTTTCATTGCCGTTTTTGGTACGTTGGCAGTTATTCATTTCTGTTCGTGTATTTTAACACATCAATGGTGGTGGATGGTAGCATGGGGTCTTGGATTGATGATGGAAATTGTGGGATACAGTGCCAGAGTGTGGTACTCTCTTAACGATAATAATGGTAATGCWTACATCATTCAGTTGGTGTTCATTACCGTGTCGCCATGTTTTTTGATGGCAGGAGTGTATTATCTTTTGGCCCAGCTGGTTCTGATTTATGGTAACCATTATTCGTATCTCAAACCYATGCACTACTCTTTGATTTTCATTATCTGCGATGTGTTCTCCATTTTCCTCCAGGGTGCCGGTGGTGGTGTTTCTGCGGCCAACGAGAGCGATCCYAAAAACGTCGAAACCGGAACACACATCATGGTTGCCGGTTTGGCCTTCCAAGTTTTCACCATTCTTGTCTTCCTTTTCCTGTGGTTTTCGTTTTTGACCAAGGTGCACAGAGACTACTCYAGTTATGGTGATTCTAAGTTYAACCCACATTTCAGCCACATCAGAAWGCGTGGCTTCATGGTCCCTTTCATGATTTCCATTACTGTGACTGTTATTTTAATTTTGGCAAGATCAATTTACAGACTGATTGAAGCYGCCATGGGATGGGGGTCTAAGATCGCTACAGAAGCCGTYTACTTTCTGGTSYTGGARAGTATTTTGGTCACARTTGCATGTTCCATTTTGACTATTATGTCTTCTTCTTTGGCTTWCGGTAGAAACGCGCATCTAAAGATGGACAAGAGTTTGAAGCAAGACCATCTTGAAGAGAACCAGGAAGATTTTTGGAACGACAACCAAAACAAAGAAAAACGATTTGATTTATAGATTTACTTAATTTGACACGCTTTGTATTAATAAWTTATTTGCTATCATATGCTATCATATCTTACACGTATGCTGCCTGCATGCGTGTAGAATATRCCTTGCCAACTTGGTGCTMTGTATTTCAACTTTGCATGTTTCGCACCATGAAGTTTCAAATTTCAATGCTGGCCAGCAAAGAAGCTAAACAGGTAAACAAACCAAAATGGCGGACAGAGAGGTGGATGCCAAYCGGAACAATGCGTACGTGCGGTATATTGAGTCGCAAACAAGTGATGGGATCTCTCCTATTCAAAGAAGAGTGCGAGAGGTTGATGAATTGGAAAGTCGGGTCCGCAGCCAAATCGGTACCCAGTTTCGGAATATGATGGACAGAAATGATGATACGGAGAGAGATATCATTGACTCAATGGAAGATGACGATTTAGAGTATCAATACAACGGTGCAGAGATGACGGAAGATGGTGACGCCAATGAACAAGTCGGTCGTGGACGTGAGCAGGAGCGTGGACGTGAACAGGAGCGTGGACGTGAACAGGAGCGTGGACGTGAACAGGAGCGTGGACGTGAACAGGAGCGTGGACGTGAACAGGAGCGTGGACGTGGCGATGTCCGCTGGAATCGAGAAGAAGCAGGAACAAACGTATCACACAGAGGAGTGGCTCCAGATCGAAACATCGATGACGAACCGCAACTTCAAACAAACTTCAGCGTCAAAGATAATGACTATATTAATGTCATACGCAACTTGGAGAATGAAGGGCTGCTTGATATAGGGAATTTGGCTGCGTGGAGTCTCTCGTCCTACAAACCTGGATGTGATCTTTCCAATATAAGAGACGATTCCCCGGATACTTTCTGGCAAAGTGATGGCCAGCAGCCGCATAGTATTTTGGTAAGATTCACCAAATGTGTGAATATCAAAAGAATCGGCCTTTATTTGGATTATAGTATTGATGAAAGCTACACTCCGGAAAAAATCTCCATCCAGGCAGGTTCCGGAGAACATGATATGATTGAGGTTTCGAAATGTCAATTTATAGATCCAGTAGGCTGGCAATTCATAAATTTTGATGACGTGAGTTGTTTCGGTTATTTGAGGTGTTTTGTGTTGAAAATCAAGTTTCTTTCCAACCATCAAAATGGTAAAGACTGCCATGTCAGAGGAATTAAAATATTGACAGACCTGAAAAATAGCAACTTTACACCATCAAACCCTTCAGTTTCTGAAAATAAAACATACAAAAATTTTGATACCGTGAATATTACAAGTCCGCAGTTGCTAAGTCAATGCTTTATCAGATAAAAACGAGCTGAATGGAATTACATTCACTTTATGTTGTTATACCAATTTCTCCCATTCCTCTTCGAAATCACCTGTGCTATCCAATTTTCTGTGGGTATCTTGCTTTGATAACTCGATAGCAAGTCTTAAATCTTCATCCAGCTCGTCCAAACTATCAGAGTTTTCATTGCTGAATTTTTGATCTTGTGATGCACTGTTTTCTAGCATAGACAACTTCAAGGCTCTTTCAAAATCACCTGGATCGAATTCCAAATCTTGTTCACTGGAATTCAATGATAGACTGAGTGCTAAAGCAACATCCATCTGATCTTCTTCGTTGAATTTGGCAGTGTTCATTGAGCCATTATACTTTAGTAATCTTTCATTATTAATATCATTTTCCATCTTTTCCGATTCATAAACATCCATGGAATACTGTATATTTTCAGTTATATCGGAAACGCCTTTCCTAGAGTTGAATCTTTTGCCAACTTTTTTCGATGAACATGTATCGTCCTTTGGTTTGAAAGCACCACAGTAAAAGTACTGAATCTGAGAACCAAATATTAGGATTCCTCTTGCAGTAGTATCGTCGAGGTAAACTTTATTCAAGCTATTTACGAGTCTATTTGGTATATGGCTCTCTATCTCTGAAATCTTCTTTTTACCAATTCTATCAACAACAGTGCGTAGATATTCTCCTGTCATTATGTCAAATACCTCAACCTTTCCAATATGAGAACTTATTGCTATAACAGTTGAATTGATGGCGATGGACGCAATTTTTGACAAGTTGTAAAAATTCAATTGTTCATTCGTTAATTCCGATTGATGTTCGTTAATGAAGTTGGGAACAATACTTTTTTGACAAATCAAATCAAATTCTGAAGAGGAGGGTAACTCCCTTATATTTATGATATCAATTGAATTATCACTCAGGGAAATGGCACAGAGTAAAGGATCTGAGCCGGATATGTTATAATCCTTTCTCAGAAACATTTTGTTATTAGACTGCTCAAATGTAACATGACATATCTTAGAATTCAAAATCTGTGGCTTGTATGTTATACGATTATCATGAAGTATGTAATCATTATTGAAACTCAAAACTGATAGTTCTGTATCGCTCCAAATTACTACCTTGGAATCGCCATAATCAATAAATATATTAGAAAGCATCAGATTGCCATTTTTATCGGTCAAAATAGACCCGATCTTATTGGTTGCTATTGGATGACATGACTCTGCTGATCCATTYACCGATTTTTKATGTTTAATTGATTCAAATAGCCCTGATATGATTATGATATCACCATTTTCRAGAATAGCCAACACAGCAGATTTTCCATCACTTTGAATTTTCACTACCTTACTACTTTCTGCTATKGGCATCTTATATTTCAAAACACATTTCTCTTCTCTAACATCCCACCCATATAAAACATTTGATTCATCAGAAGTAAATGCTCCAATTTGACCAGATTTACTCAATACGTTATGGACAGTTTTGGGACCATTATCTTKATATTTGCCTCTAACCACCCTATTCAATGTTGAATTGTTACTACCGATGTTCACATTTACGCAGGAACAAACAGCTGTAATTTTTTTATTTTCCGTCGTTCCCCATACGTGAACATCAGACAATATCAAACCTTTATGATCAATYAAGCAACCAGAAACTGTACCATCCCATTTCCCAAAAATCAACACTCTGCTGCCTAGTAAAGAGTAGGTATTGAAACCATTRTCATAGGTAGTGACCCCTTGAGGTAAAAAATCGGACTGATACTGCTTACTCTTCCCTGTTCTCAAATCTAAAGAAATRATCAATTCTCGGGGAACGTCCATTATAGTCAATTTGTTTTTAGTCCAATCAATGGCTATTGAGGAGCTCGAGAAACCAAAGATCAAGGTATTACTGAACAAAGAATACTGATGATTGAATAGTTTTCCTCGGTGATAATCAGATAAGTTTTTTGACCTTTGTATCAGCTCCTGCTTGARAAAAGGTGACCTTGAGATTGAAGAAAAGGAATTAATGTTGTATGAGGGGTATTTCAGTTTGAAAACTTCGACCCATATTTGATCATCTTGGAAAATGCTGTACCATGTTTTGCATACTAATGAGATATGCTGCAGAGTCAAAGAATCCACATTTGCCAGTATAATAGTCAACACCTCTACGGGAAACTCATTTATATTCAAGTACTGCTTTTCCATTCTTTCTTTTTGTTCACTGTTAGAATGCACCTTGATGATGAAGTAACCAGTTTTAGGTTAAATCAAATTTGACACAATACTTAGATCAGCTCGCGGAGTTGAGTAAACTCTGCACGTTGAATCTCATTAAAATATTACAGCTCTATGTCGAAGCAAATCTAACCTAAAAGTATATTATTGAACGYCATGTCATCTTTGTAATCATTGGAGACAGTTTTTTTGGAAATCCACAACGTTTTTGAAAAAGTGGTGAAAATATGACATAGTTTCGAATTGCGAACCAGTTCGGCTATATTCAAATTAACTTGTGTGGCCCAGTTTCCGGAGAGTTTATTCATATTGATAAATTTTATTTGTGGCATCACAGATGAATCTTGGATGGTAMTTCTTTCAATCATATTTGTGGCAATTATTAATTTATGTAGTATTGTAAAATGGTTCAATATACTGATGATTTGGCATTGCGAAATTATCTTTAATATGAGTAATTTCTCTGTTTATATCCTAAAATAGGTTGGAATTTATAAATTATCCGACTCTATATTGTTCATACCTTATCCCAAAACTTTTGCTGATTATAAGCTCCTTTGCTACATGATTTTCATTGTTCGGATTATATTAAAAACATGAGGATAATAAAAAAAAAAATACACAATTAAAAAAAGGCTGTTTTGAATGGAAATTGCTTTACATAAATATATAATCTTTTTTAAATACTTCAGAAGCCCACAAGTTTATAAAAAAATAGGAACCGATATATACCATGTCAAATGTAATTTTTTACCAATGTTTTGAAAACGTAATAAGCGATTCTTTT
Source organism: Pichia sorboxylosa (assembly GCA_001599115.1). Classification (NCBI taxonomy): domain Eukaryota; kingdom Fungi; phylum Ascomycota; class Pichiomycetes; order Pichiales; family Pichiaceae; genus Pichia; species Pichia sorboxylosa. The sequence continues at coordinate 211,260 of BCGC01000001.1, read as the reverse complement.
TCKGCTCCTTTTTTTGCATCATTAGTCTAATGGTTTGTGCTCTGCATCGATCGCGTGGTAGCGTCTTCGGCTCGAGTCTTGAATCCTAAGCTTGGAACAACAATGCCGTGCCTCTGTTTTTGTGGTTTTAAGTGTTAACTTTTTCACTACAGACAGAAGGCAAACAGTCAATCGGGCCAATGGACCACATCACATTCATTTCGCCAGCAAATGTCAGAGTTTTGTTGATTCCAATTAGTGAAATAAGTCAGGCAGACTTTGACAAGATTTTTGATGTATTGAGACGTGTGAAAGACGTTCGTGCAGTTGATCTGATTCACAACCCTGGAAGATTTAATCCACAAGCTTTTCCACAAGGTCACATTTTTTTCAACTTTGTTACGAARGATGAAGATAACGACTCCATCTTTTTGCACGATTTTGAGCCTTTCAGAAAAACCATGATTGTGGTTGGAATTGCAAAATGGAGTAAGGAACTCTCTGATGATAAGATACGAGAGTTGAGGTCACTATTGAAGAAGCGATACCAAGCACCTATTTGTCAATTTACYATGATTTTTGATTGYCCTGAAAATTACTCGACTAATCTAGATGAGGTGTATACTGTAAACGAATCCACTGTCGACATGGAGACTAAAGTGTGCGATGTTGCCTCAAGGTTCTTGAACAAATTTTCAACTTATGCATCTGCTTATGATCACACCACGTTAAGATCGCCAGTGAATTTAGAAAACTCCTTCATAGAGAAACCAATGAAAAAGAAAGTTCACTCTTTTGAGCTTAACAATGAAAAGACCAAGCATATGATTATTAGAGGTCGAAAACTAAAATTGAAAGCCAACTTTTATTTGATGGCAGGTAATTTGAAGGATGCTTTCAATGACTTTTGTGAAGCTATCTTTAATCTTTCAGCTTGCCATGATTATCTGTGGCTGGCTTCGGCTATAGATGGACTAGCAGTATGTTTATTATTGTTAGCATCTATTTCTGTTTCATATCAATTACCAGAATTTGTTTTGAATTTGTTAGATTCGTCGGCTGACATCTCTTCAATCCTGAAAACTCCAACGTCATCTCCAAGACCATCTGTGCAAATAAACTCAGCTTATCAAACGCAAACCAATACCTCTACATCACAAGACCCGATGCGATTGGATGAACTCAAGGATATAATCTTCAATTGYGGAAAGTTAGTTTGCGCATATTATGAGAAATCCAAGCGGGTTGTTCACGAAGCTGTGCCTTCTGTTGTATACTTGGACTCTTTGTTGAGATATGCAAGTTTGTTAGTGCTAATTGACTTCAAAGGAAAGTTAGATGTGAGCTTGATAGATRCTATCATTTATTTTGATTCAACAATGAAGGAAAACATTAAAGTTTTGGGGAAGCAAGATAATGATAACTTCAATAACTTGTGCTCTCATGTCTTGAATTCTGATCTTACAAGTTTATCATCCAATCAAAGACTCAAACTATTCTATACAATGTCAACCTTGTATTCAATTGCCAACATGAAAAGGAAAAGAAGTTTGATGATTAAACAATTTATTGATATAATTTTGGAGTCTAAAAGCGTTATTACAATCAGAAAATCTCACCATAATGAGGTGAAGATATTTTTAAAAGAATATAGTGACAATTTAAATATTTGTGAAAAGTTTTTAAAAGAGAACAAGCCCACCAAATTGCAAAAAGATATAGTACTGCAGCTTCTAACGTTTTGTTCCAAAATTGACTTTTATGAAGGATATGAATTTTATGGATTGCTGGCATTATCATTTTTTAGTACTCTTTTAACAAGTRATGAACAGATAACAATTTTTAGTGAAATTAACAGTTTTTTGCCTCATCTTGACAAGGCACCCTTATACTGGGATGATAGCTTTTTTCAAAACTTTGAGTTTTTGTCAGAGCCGGATCAGATYATCGAAGGAGAGTCTGTTGAAGCCAAAATTGTTCTTCAAAACTCATATGCATTTGACCTTGAAATTAAGGATTTAAGACTCTCCACGAAAAATCAATTTCCATTGAAAATGTGTCTAATTGATGAGAAAAGGTCTCAGTTTTACAATGAGCAAATGGTTTCATTGGTTTTAAAACCACACACCCAAACAGCGTTATATGTTTCAATAATTGCAGAAAGCGAAGGGGATCTTGCGATTGATGGTGTTTTTGCCACGATCGCATTCTGTAAACGACAGAAGTTTGTTGTGAGTAGAGCAAATCTTTCACCATTCCCTAAAAAGTTGGATGATAAATCCAATAAAATTCCCGATACACATTTTCCAATTGAATGGCGTAGGTTGGTAATTGATAAGCAGCCATTTCTCAAAGTCATGGATATCAAGTTACCTGATAAATGGATCATGCTGCTTGAAGGCGAAACAAAAAGGTTTCAAGTAACCTTGAAAAACATATCTGATACAGAAATCAATCACTTGGTGTCAAAATTTATAGATTCTACGACAGAAAAACTGAACCAGGAATTGAATAACAGACTTTTGAAACCAAACGAGGTATATGAAATGGAATATATGCTACTTAAAAGAAAGCCCTTTAAAATATTAAACAAGCAAGATCTTTCTCAAATTAGAGGAAACGATACTTTTTCTTTGGACGTTGAAATCACAGGAAAGATGGGTATAAATGAAGCAATGTTGGTGCTTGAATATGCACACCAAAAGAAAGAGGATTCTCAATTTACAAGATCAATAACTATTCCTCTTAATCTGACTGTTTATCCGAGYGTTGAACTATCTGGCTGTGACTTTATCCCCTTAACAATCAATACCAATATAAGTGATATGCTGAACGACTCATGCTGGAAATATTTAGACCAAGTTAAATCTCAAATTGATAATCTTTCCCAGTTTTGTTTACTGGCACTGGATTTTGTAAATATGTGGTCGGAAGAAATGACTATTAGGTTGGAATATAAAGGGCTACCCTATTTACCAGAAGGAACGGAATTTTGTACTGATGTCACAATACAAAGTCGAAAAAATACTAGGGTTTTTGTACCCGTTAAACGAATGACCCTTGAAAGTGACTTGATTAACCAACCAATACCCAGTCTGAGAAACTTACAATATGTTGTAGACACAAAAACGCCAATGGCGGAACAAATCTTTATTAAAAATGCTTTTTGGTACAAAGAAGAAATTTTGAAGTCCTTGTCTGCCTCTTGGAAATCTGCTGATGGCTCAAAGGACTCTATACACACCGGAAAATCGGGTATAATTGATTTAAGGACCTTAAGATTTTCATCTAAAATGATTGAGGTGCTGGAGGTTGAAAAAATTTYCCTTACTCTGGAATTGTTTGATTYGAAGAACATCAGGACACCTTTAACAAGCATCGTGTTGAACAAATTTTACACAGTTAAACTGACAATAGTGAATCGGGATCAAGTATCCAAGTTTGGAATGATAAGGCACATACCTGTGTGCAAGGATCCGCCATACACGTACGAAAAGAAAATATTGATCAACGGCACTCTACAGTTTGGTGTGGATTCCCCAATTCTTTCTCAAGAAACACGAGTTTACCAAACTGGAATTGTATTTTTAGAGAAGGGAAATTATGAGTGGGGAGTAATTTTTGATGAGATGTCTGACTGGGAACAAGGCGATTTATCAATAAAACATCAATATTTACAACGTGAACATCTCAAGATGAACGTACATTACTAATTYTATCAGTTTTACATATTTTTGAGGTTATATATGATCCGACAAAATTATGTATGCAAMAACTTGGGCATAGTCTCTAAACTAAAGAATGATCATAACATGTGTCCATRCATGCATGCATGCTTTGAGGGTATACCCAAAAAATGTTATTCTTTCATATTCGGTCACGGAATGATATAGGTACTTTTGTTACGATATACTACTTAAATATCTGGATAAATTCATRAAAAATGTATAGAAAAGCAATCTTTACGTAAGGCGATTGTTGAGATAACGTTGCTCCCAGCACGATTCCAAGTTTTGCAAGCATGCATATAAATTTGAGGTGTGATTTCAGACCCAGCGCTATTTGGAATTTGGTGTTTTTTGCACTCGAACCCATCTCTTGACTAGAGTGCCTTCAAACAGCTCAAAAGATCCGACATACTTCGAGTCCAAAGATGTCAGGCTCAGTGATTCATGCCAGAGGATGGAGAATTTTGGACGAAGAACAGTATTTGGCAGTTAGCCCTGCTGCAGATGTTGTTTCTCTTTACCAAACCAACCAAGCAGGCGTGACAGAAGAACAATCCATCTTAAAAATGGCCGACAAGAAGGGATTCACTGATATTCAATGCATCCAGTACTCGTCTTCGAATCCCGGTATAATTGCAGTTGCAGAGGAAAGTGGACTTTGTACYCTTTTAAATATTAGAAGTCCATCAGTTGAGTCGTTGGTGGTGAAGCCATCGTTGCTTAGAGCGTGTACAGCMGTGTCTTTTAATGAAAATGGRCTGATGGCTCTGGGATATGACAGAACACGGAATGATCCATCAGTGCATGTTTGGGATATAAGAAAATCTTTGAGAAGTAGTCTTAAATCCAGCCCAACGGAAATATTTGGATGTATTCCTAATGAATCTGTAAAGTCACTTTCTTTTTGTCCCACGGAGACGCACAATTTCATAGCTGGTTCACACAAGTTTTTGAGGGAATACGACACAAGACAAGCTGATCCAATTTACCAGATTACCACCAAATATACGTGGGATATTTTGGTTGACTCCTTTTCTCCATATTTGTTTGCAACTCATTCAGGTGATGGTTCCTATGCCATTTGGGACCGTAGAAAACTCACGGAAGCTAGCATGAAACTGAAGGCCTCACCGTCTTCAGGATCTTTCAATGAGAGGCCCGTAATTCAATTCAATGATTCGTTACCATCTTCCCCGATATCAAAAGGCGCTCCCTACAGGATATCATCCTTCATTTCAGGAGAAATTAGTGCATTAGTTGGTGATGATTTAATTCGAAGATGGGAAATAGCAAGAGTTCCTGCACCGCAAAAAGATGTGCTGAAATATGAACAGCTAATAGAGCAGTGTAGAATCGAAAATAAAGAGTACTACAGCAAAATCAATAGACCTTCCGACTCCTTTTTTGTTTCCAAAATAGTCGAGACCAAAAGAGTAAATGACCGTATTATTTCTTATGATTATGTTCCATCCATTAAAAGAAAATTTGGTTTTGATTTTGTTTGTATGAGACAATCAGGAAATTTATTCAAGATGGAAGTTCTAGAGGCCGAGACCCAATGTTCATTTGATCCTTATAACAATATTGCAGCAATAGGAATTTCCGGAGCATCCACTTTKGAATCATCAAAAATAGAGGATGATCAGCCGAATGAAAAGACCATATTGGATGACCTKTCACAAATTTATTTAGCGGAAAATCCGGAAGAATCACAAGAAAAGAAGAATTCAATTGATCACGAAGAAAATGAGTTCAGAAACGATATCAAACAGGGCGAAGAAGATTTACAGATTAATACAGTCTCAGGTATACCTGACTCTATGTGTATGATTGCAAATTCATTTTTAGGAAATGATATTTGCGCTACAATAAGAAGAAGAGCCACACATGGTTATGGTATGGACTCGAGTCTTAATATGAGCGTATTGGACAAAATAACTACCTTTGAATCCGTCKCACATCTACAAAATGCGTGGAAATGGATTAAAATTACCAGTGATCTGATAAATAAAGGAAAAATGATGCAAGACAATTTTGATTTTGCATATTTAGGTGTATTGGGTATTTGGAATATTGAAAAGGATGARTTGATCTACAATCGATACAAAGGGGAAGAGCCGTCAACATCCAATGTAATCAAAGCAATTGAAAGAATTGTTGATAAAGAATCSAAGAAAGTTGACAGRTTGGCTAAGCCAATTATAAAACCTTCTGTTTCGAGTAAGAAGCAAGCCCAAAGAAGAATGGCCATGTATGTCATTGGATGGGACTTTGGACCCGAAGAGCTTGAATCCAAATATCAATCTTTAATAAGCAAAGGTGACATTGAAAGAGCAGCAGGGTGGGCTGTATTCCATGGTGACATTGAAAGAGCAGTCGAAATATTGAGCAAATCAGGGAATGAAAGATATCGTATAATGTCTGCCGCTATAGCTGCATGTATTGCTTTCAACCAAACTGAGAATAATAATAAATGGAAAGACAGATGCCGGGACCTAGCCAACGATTTCGATGATCCTTACCTAAGATGTATTTTTGCATACATTACAGATCGAGATTGGTGGGAAATTTTGCTTGAAAGTGCCTTACCACTAAGAGAGAGAATGGGTGTTGCGTTGAGATTTCTTTCCGATTCAGAGCTTACCAGCTATCTCGACAATTTGGCGAAAACTGTTATTGACAGAGGTAATATTGAAGGTATAATTTTAACAGGAATAACGAGAAAAGGAATCGATTTACTTCAATCGTTTATTGATAGAGATAATGATGTTCAAAGTGCTTGTTTGATTGCTTCATTTGCATGTCCTAAATATTTCAATGATGATAGAGTGAACGCGTGGGTGGAAAATTACAGAGATTTGCTCAATAGCTGGAGCTTATTTTCGTCTAGAGCTAAATTTGACATAGCAAGAGCTAAACTATCAAGGAAAAGCACTGGAAGATCGGCGATACCTAGACAACTTTATGTACAGTGCACGAATTGCCATAAACCTGTAAAGAAAGACAATGATGATCTCAGCAACAAACCAAAAAGTGCAATTAAAAGCAATAATTATTCGTGCCAAAACTGTGGATATCCTTTACCTAGATGTGCAATCTGTCTTATCACACAAGGTGCGCCTGTGCCACAAGAGGTGATGCATATAGAAAATGATCAAAACCCATCCMAMAGATTCAATTCTATTAACAGTACCGGTGATCATTCCGGTGTCAATGAAACAAGCAGTRTTCATCGTTCCAACGATTYAARATTCAAGGAATGGTTTAGTTTTTGCYTGTCCTGTAATCATTGTATGCATGCTGGCCATGCAGAGGAATGGTTTTCCAAACATTACGTTTGTCCTGTTCCTGATTGCGAATGTACGTGTAACAACCATTAATCCTAATATATATATGTATATATATAAATAAAATTTCAGTATAGAAACACTTGTTTATAAATTTCATTACAATTCCATGGCAAGACTCCTAACACACTGGCCTGCTATTCTTTTTCTGAGATAGACTTTGCTCCCAKAAATGCACGCATTGCATGTCACGCGCACGCGCGAGGGCGCGAAAATGGCCCCTTTGAAATCATCATGGAAACATTCTTATGGTTATTGAAGCAAGTTGCGGGCAGGAAAACGCAGAAWTCCCAGATCAACTTTAATTTGAGGAGCTTGGGGAGTAGCTGGTGGTAAACCACATTTTTGGAGTAAAGGATATTGTTTGTGAGACCTTTTTCAAAATCATAAGAAACTAAGGTTGAATCAGGAGTTATTTTGAAGGTATATTTGTTATTGTTGTTGTCTATTTTTAGAACATAGTTGAGATTAAATCCATTATGTCTTTGCAGAATAACAGCCAGGAAAAATGCAAYGACATTTTGAAGAAGATTGACAGAGAGAAAAAGYTGGCTGAAGGAGCTACGAATTTACGGAAAAAAACAAATAATCCAGCAGTAATTCAAAAATGTAACACACAGATCAAAGAGGCACAGAGAAACATCGAATATTTAGAGCAAATTTTGCATCAATTGCATAAATCGGGCTTAAATTCAAAACCAGGAAAAGACAGCAAGGCTAATATCGATATCATCCCGCAGGATGGAAGCAAAAGCCAATCATATGACCAGGTCAGACAGAGACCACTTTTTACAGCTTTAGATTTGGTCAAATATGATTGTCCCTCATTAGGTCACAAAATCCAGTACATGATGCAATTATTGGAGTTTAAAATTCAAGTTGAAAGCCAGTATAAGCAAGCCAATGAAAAAATGTGCAATTTGTATTTGGTGGATGGTGATCGTTCAAGTATTGCCATGGCTGAGAAGGGTAAGAATGAAAGTGATAGAAGATTACAGCTGCTTAAAAGAGCCATGAAGGAGTACCAGTCAATGTATATTGACATGGATGACATTTCCAAAGAAAATGCGATGCTTAACACATTAAGAAAAAACCCACTAACAGGTATTTTGTACATTCAAATTCAAGCCATCAAAAATGTTGATCACATACAATCGCCTTTATTCAGCAGAAACCCCGAGTGTATAATGAGCATCAAAGTGGACGACACCGAAAGAGCAAGAACTAAAGGTTCAAGAAACGATAGATGGTCGGACGTTTTTGAAGTTAGAGTCGATAAAGCGAACGAAGTGGCAATCACAATATACGACAAAGTGCACGACGAAATGGTACCGGTGGGACTTTTTTGGTTGTCGTTATCAGATATTGCAGAAGAGATTCGTAGAAAAAAAGTTAACCAAGAGCGTATCACTTCTGCACATTGGGATGATTCTGGAAATCGTCACATTACTCCTGTTGCTAATCATAGTTTTCTTTCATCTCAAAGTTCTGGAAATCTACTTGATTCCGTTCCCGACTTGAGCTCTAATAATGCGCTGGATGATGCTGATAGAGAATCAAGCAATTCATCTTCATCGCCAGCTGTCACGCCTATTCGTGCAACTAATTGGTTCAAACTCGAGCCGTCAGGTGAAATTTTAATTACATTAGGATTTGTTAAAACTACAGAAAACAAAACAAGAAGTGATCAACATAATTTTACAAGCGGATTAGGTCGKCATGGTGCTATCAGACAACGTAAAGAAGAAACAATCGAATCCCAAGGTCACAGATTTGTACACAAACAATTTTACAACATTATGAGCTGTGCTGTCTGTAACGAATTTGTGAGATACAATGGGTTTCAATGTGAAGATTGTTTATTTTTATGTCACCAAAAGTGCATGAAAAACATCATTGCAAAATGTATTTCAAAATCCAGTACTGATATTAATGCTGATGATACCAAGTTGAACCACAGAATCCCTCATAGATTTATTCCTGTTGCCAACCGTGGGGCTAAATGGTGTTGTCACTGTGGATACATTCTACCATTTGGAAAGAAGAATGTGAGAAAATGTGAAGAATGTGGTATTATGTGTCACGCTAATTGTGTTCATTATGTTCCTGATCTTTGTGGTATATCACCTAAAACTATAGAAAAAATTTTAGAAGCATTGAGAATAAGTCAAAAGTCCAAAAAGGTAGCACAACCTGTTATTGTATCACCAAAGAAGGTAAATGTGGTTAATAAAGTAGAWACTATAACACCAAGCATTCAACCAGCCATACCTGTTTCGAACGAAAATCAGTTCACTAACGTTCCAAATGATGTATCCCCTCAACTTGTAAAGGTCACCGAAGCCAGTGAAGCTAAGATGCCGGATGAAAAGCTTGAAAGCTCCAAGCCTCTGCCTCTGGCTCCACCTGAAAAACAAAAGGAAAGTGTGGATGAGCAAGTTAAAATTACTGTTCATCATGATGGTTCTAAAAGTGCGCCTGCCGCCATTTCTACAGATGTCTCTCATAATCACAAAGGCCATCACCAATCTCGTCAACATCAAAAGCGTCGTAATCGCCGTAAATACGGTTTAGATGATTACAAATTTTTATCTGTGTTAGGAAAAGGTAATTTTGGTAAAGTGATGTTGGCTGAGTATGTCAAAACTGGCGGACTTTGTGCTATCAAAGTCTTAAAGAAAAACTTTATTGTTGAGAATGATGAGGTTGAAAGTACCAAATCGGAAAAGAGAGTTTTTCTTGTTGCCAATAAGTACAGACATCCATTTTTGCTAAACCTTTATCAAAGTTTTCAAACCGAAAATAGAATTTATTTTGTTATGGAATACATTAGTGGTGGTGATTTGATGTGGCATGTTCAGCAAAAGAAATTTTCTTTCAAGAGAGCACAGTTTTATGCTAGTGAAATTCTGTTAGCATTGAAATTCTTACATGATAACGGTATCATATACAGAGATTTAAAGTTAGACAATATTATGCTGACTACATCAGGTCATATTAAGTTAGCCGATTATGGGTTATGTAAAGAAAATATGTGGTATGGAAGTACCACGAGAACATTCTGTGGTACCCCTGAATTAATGGCTCCTGAAATCATTTCTGGGGAACAAATTTATGACAAGGCTGTCGACTGGTGGGCCTTTGGGGTTTTACTGTATCAGATGATACTAACGAAAACTCCATTCAAGGGTGATGACGAAGAAGAGGTTTTCAATGCTATCTTGACCGATGAACCGTTGTATCCTGTTAGCATGTCCAAAGAATCTGTTGATATAATCCAGAGACTATTAACTCGTGATCCAAAAGTCAGACTTGGTTCTGGTAAAAGGGACGCCGAAGAAATTATGGAACACCCTTATTTTGCCGATATTGATTTTGATGGCATTTTGAGTTTGTCCATAGAGCCTCCCTATGTACCAGACGTCGAAGATCCTCGACAAGCCAAATGCTTTGAAACTGAATTTACCTCACAGGCTGCCAAATTGACTCCCGTCAATAGTGTTTTATCTCCAAGCATGCAGGAACAGTTCCGTGGCTTTACATATTCTATAGAAGACGAGTCTTGATAATGTTTCTTTTGTATTTAACACACACACACACACACACACACACACACACACACACACACACACACACATCATGCTGTAATCTGAGTATTTTGATAACTCTACTTTGTAAGTTGCAGTTGAAAATATTTGAATTGACGAGCCTCCAATAAGGGTGGTTCTGCCTCACGCGGGTGTCATGACCTTGAAGTAACTCCAGTCCGACATTTTGAGCTCGATTTTTGGTTCGGAGGTTGAATGTTGAAAAGTGTTTTCTCACAGTTGAAACTTAGTAGGAGTGGCTTAAATAAGTGCTGTTTATTTCAGGACGGATTTTTGAGGAGTGCACATTTTAAAACCAAAACTATGAAAACGCCATTAGTGATCGACACTCTTGAAGAGCTGAAACATGTGAAGCTCTTTTCACACATTAGAGAGGTTTTTGATGAAGCTGCCAAGAATGGAGATCTGACATTCAAGGATTCTACAGATTGTAAGATAATCAAAGATAAAAAAGCCAAAATGAACTATGAAATAAAGATTGTTGAAGCATTGGCGATTAGACCAAATAACAGAGTCAGTGAACCGGGTGAAAATTCCGAAGTAACAAAGGAACGGATAGAAAATGTACAGAAGAAAAACCCGTTTCTGAATCCAGAGCCCGAATTGACTATAATAGATAGTCTATTGGGTCAATACAGGTTGATTCTAAACAAGTTTCCAAACACTCATTATCACTTTTTGCTAGTCACCAAGGAATTCCAACAGCAAGATTCTTTGCTAAAACCGATCGAGCTTCAAATTATGAATATCATTTTAAAAAGCATCAACGATGAGATTGAAGATATCGATGATATGGATGGACAACGCTATTTTTCATTTTTCAATAGTGGTCCAGAATCGGGGTATTCACAATTCCATAAACATATTCAATTCATGTTATTACCTGCAAATTTCAAAGTATTTCAGGATGATGTTGTCAGTAATGTTGAATTTTTCATTCCAAACGAAGCGCAGGAGAAGCGTAGACCCTTATTCAACAAAAATGCTAGTTACAAACATTACATTTTGAAGTTAAAGGAAGATCCTGAAGATCTAGAAGACCAACTTGATTCACTGGCAATCCTTTATATGTTTTTAGTCAAGAGAACTTTGAACATTTTCAAAGAACATTACCCTGATACCGATAAAAAAATCAGTTATAATCTATTAATGATGCCAGATTGGATCATGATAGTGCCTAGAAGATCAGCCAAATATGAGGAAATCTGGCAAAATTCCTTAGGTTTTATGGGATTATTCTGCGTCAAGAACCAAGAGTTGAAGGAAAAGATTCTGAATTTAGGGTTCCCTAAGATTCTCGAGGAATGTGGTTTTCCTATAGAAGAGGAAGAAAACTTGATTGTTTATAATGAATATGGTTACTAGAAGAGTCCCTGAAAAATTGTATAAAATAAGGGCGATGGTACATCATTCAAAACCATTAGTATTCGACAGATTTTTCTGTTGGATATTATTCTTAAAAGTGTTTTTATAAATAAATATAGATAGTAGATCTTATCTTTTCAAGGGGTTTGTTATGAATTTAAAGGACATTATGAATATTTGGAGGCGTGAATAGATGAGATGACCCAAATTAAGCAACAACAGAGTTGTTCAAAGCAGCCTTTTCGGCGATTTCAGCTTCTGCTTCTAAAATGTAAGGGGTCAAGTAAGGAACATCTTCGGAAGCCTTGATAGCCTTGGATTCTGGCAAAACTTCGACGGAAATACTTAATTGATGAGCAGTGATGATTCTGTAGTTTCTAGCGTAAGATTCTTCAGCTGGTAATCTGGAGATAGCCTTTTGCATAGCTGGCTTTTCTTCTTCCAACAAATCGTCCAACTTCAATCCCATTTGTCTGTAGCCAGAGAAGTAGGTGAAGGCCTTGGCGGCTGGAAGCATCACTTGTCTCAAAAGAGGGTTCTTTAAGATGAAATCGGCTTGCTTCTTGACAAGAGTGACGGTGGACATGGCTTGCTTGTTATCTGGTCTTTTTGTTTCTTTTCACCTATGCTGTTGTAGTAACATCTATTCATTGTGCTACTGGTTGACATGATSATTCGCGTGAATCTGATTGGCCAGGTTGGAGTCGATCGACGCCACCCATCCACCACCACACCACCAACTACGCCTGTGCACCACGCAGGCCCGTATAGTCTTCCTCCACATATTACATGCATTGGCTTGTGTTTCATCCTAGTTAAGGCCCAAAAGTGAAGAAGGGATGATCTGCAGGCTCTGATGTGACTTCCAGACAACATGCTAGTTTTTACAGAAAGTGTTGGCACAATGTCTCTTTTTGTTTAAAATTAATGTCGCATACAGAGGAATCACTGAGAATACGTTTAATACTAGTTATTATTCGAGGTCATCAGTATGCTACTGACAAAAGAAATTGCGGTATTGGTGTTCTGACACCATGACCTGTCTACAGCAGTACACTGCTATACTATGCTATTGTTTTCGTGTTTAGCAGAAGAAGCTGGAGTTCAGAGACTGTACAACCCAATCACGTGACAGCAGAAAATTTCAATCCGTGACCAACAGCAACGCGTAATCGCTTGTACCGTTTCCTAGACCATTTGTCCGTTTATCTTTTAGTGTGCAATGACGAACTGGTATAATTGGTTCTTTCGGAACATTATCTGTCAATGGGTTTTAAATCCAAATCTTGATTTGAATCATGTAAACACCCTTTTTCCCTCCTTTTGTAAGATCCCTCCCGCATTCTCCTTTCTCTATTAATAACCCTCTTTTCAGTTGCGACGCGACGCGACGCGACACGAAGCGACACGATATCCATGCACGCCATGTTTGACTCTTTCCTATTTGGGTAAATTAAAAAGTGTACATACTATTTTTATCCTCAACGAGGCGTGCCAGATGAAAAAAAATAAATGGTAGTATAAAATCTAGTGCATTTCTTTGTTTCATGATGGTTGCCAGGTGAAAGTTTTAGGAAGCCTTGTTCTTTTATCGCCTTGATAATTTGACTCTTTTGTTTTTTTCATTCCTTTGTGTGAGACAAAAATGTTGGTTTCTTCTTATACTGGGTTACTGGTAGGTGTGTTAAGCGCATGTTCAGTCGTTCTTGGTACATCGACATGTGATGCAGACAATAAATGTCCGGAAGATTATCCTTGCTGTTCCAATGAAGGTGTTTGCGGTACAGGATCGTACTGCCTGGGACCTTGTGATCCTAGATATTCTTTCAACTCGTCAGCTTGTATGCCTGCCCCAATCTGTAAGTCCGGTACTTTCACACCAAGAGCTGCGGATATGATGAACCAAACGTCATATTTGGGTAACACGACTGATATGGATTTCATCTATTACGGAGAAGTCGAAGACAGTTCTGATGTATTGGGTAAGGAGGCAGTGATGCTGAAAATGCCAGCCAATTCTGTCGGTGGTGTCATTTCTTCGACATTTTATGTCTGGTTCGGTAGGGTTTCTGTTCTTTTCAAAACTTCACACAATGCCGGTGTTGTTTCTGCTTCCATTCTGTTCTCTCAAGTTCAAGATGAAATTGATTTTGAATTTGTGGGTTCTGAATTAACAACTGCAGAAAGTAACTTTTATTTCGAAGGTGTTCTTAACTACACCAATGTCGACGACTTAACCACAACCGATACTTATGATAACTGGCACAACTATACCGTTGATTGGAAAGAAGACTCCATTTCTTGGTACATTGATGGCAGTGAAATGAGAACACTACAAAAAGATGCGACCTACAATGAAACTACCCAGGAATACAATTTCCCACAAACTCCTTCAAGAGTTCAAATGTCTATTTGGCCTGCTGGTGACTCTGACTCTGCTGCTGGTACCATTGAATGGTCTGGTGGTGAAATTGACTGGTCTGCTTCTGATTTCACAGATCCTGGTTATCTATACGTTGCTGTTGACACTGTTGAGATCGAATGTTACGATCCACCTTCCGATGTTACTTACGAAGGTAAAGAACAAATCTCTTATATTTATGATGGAAATGGATTCCTATCTAATAATGTGATAATTTCGGACAGAGAAACCTGGATGAAGGATTTAGGAAGAACTGGATGGAACACTGGGGAAGACGAAGAATCTTCCTCTTCATCATCATCCTCATCATCTAAGTCATCCTCATCCTCTTCTTCATCATCATCTAAGTCATCCTCATCCTCTTCTTCATCATCATCATCTAAGTCATCCTCATCCTCATCCTCATCCTCATCCTCATCCTCATCCAAGTCATCCTCATCCTCATCCTCATCCTCATCCTCATCCAAGTCATCCTCATCCTCATCCTCATCCTCTTCATCATCATCGAAATCTTCCACCTCCTCTTCTTCCTCTCTCTCCACTTCATCCTCATCATCCAGCACTTCTTTGTCATCATCCAGCACTACCGAATCTTCTACTGGCGTAGAAGTAGACTCAACTTCTCAATCCAGTACTGCTTCCGCAACTGTTACGGAACCAACCACATCATCTGACGATAATTCTACTGCTTTCATTCAAAATATTAGAACAACATCTTCAACTGAATCCAAGTCTGATTCTGCTTCTGCCACAACTTCAGGAATCTCTACAGGTTCCAAAAATGGTGCAGCCTCCAATTCCATATCTGGCATGCCGATTATTGCCATTTTACTTGCTTGTTTATTTTAACTTATCTAACTAGCATCAACATACAATTCAAAAAGAAAATACAATCGTTAAGCCATGTCCATATTTGAACATACGAAATAAACAAATAAGCTTCGAGCCATTCATTTTAAAAATCAAAGACCTATGATAGAGAATAAAATCCAATTGTTTACAACTTTTATGTAATTTATATTTTACGATAACCAACTTATGCTTTTAGAACTTCATCCCCACACCAAGCACCCTTGTAAGAAACTTAAATGATCAAGTAAGTTTGGTTGATACCAGGCGCTTTCCAACCTAGAGTTCTGTCAACAATTTCTGCTATGTGCTCTTGTTACAATGACTCATTATCCGTTAGATAATTGGATAGTGGTTTATCGGATGAAGTTGCCGATGCACATCGAGTGGGTAGCGCGATAAGTTAGTTCACTTCAACACACTGGTAGATAGATGCTTAACATTGACTCTTTCAGTCAAAACGGCCTCTAATTACCTTTTTTTGAAGAACAAAATATATAACATGACTGATGAAAACACTGCGGACGTTGTTTTTCAAGTTTATAGATTTTCCGACGAAGAAATCGCCAAGAATGAAGAGTTGTTGATTCATACTATTAATAGAGGTTATAACTATCCTCGATTCAAGTACAATATTGTGACGACCCCCCGGATTAAGCACACTTTGAAAGGAGATTTGTTGATCAAAAGTCCAGAAAAATCTTATATGATGATTTGCTTTGCTAATAAAAGTCCAGCAATGGAGGGAATTGAAGTTGCTGAGGATGAAATGGTGGATGATATTTACCAAACTAAGAAAAAACTAAAGGAAATGTATCCTGAATTGGATTTGGACAAGAATGTAATTCAAGATATGAACGATGGTCCGATATTTCCAAGCAGCCCATGTAATAAACTTTTAGGAATGGCAAGTTTTAAACCCATTACCACTCATGAAAATGGGTTGATAGACTACGAACTGACTGCTTTTGTCTCGTTCTATCCACGTGTTGGGAGTAAAGTGCTAGGCATGTTGGAAGACTATTCTAGAAAGTATCTGAGTGCCCAAACAAGTCTTATTGTAGCATTCAAGGAACACAATTTGCGCCAGATGTATGAAAAACTTGGCTACATCTATGATAGCGAGTCTTTGGTGCCTCTAAGAGATGATGGAGCAGTGGAAAACCATCTTTTAGAAGACAGTATTGGTGCCACACAGGATTTTCACCTGGAAATGATGCATAAACCATTGCTCTAACTATATCTTGCTTATGGGTGTCGACCATTTTCATCTCATGACTATACTCCTGATGTAAAAAGACCGTCTTTTTTGGTTTTGTGATGTAGTTCACCAAGAAGTTTGACACTTCTGGCCGAATGAAACCAAAAAAAACTATAACATTGAATGTATAGCCTCTATTTCCAGAAAATTTGTTGTTATACCAGCATGACCTTATAGTTTAGTATCTATTTATACTTTAACCAATCTGGAAAACGAGCCGCCAAAATGGCGGCTTGGCAAAGTTAAGAATACTGTTCTTTTTCAGCTTTCTCAGGTCTTCCTTTCTTTAGAGCGTTTGTTTTCTGTGAGCTACAAAGTTTATAATATCTTTGACATACACCCAGTCACTTCATACAATAAAAGAGTATTGCTAACAAATATCACATCAACTTTCTACAGCGTAACATCGGTTTTCGTGCGAGTTCAATCAGTTTTAATGCCAACTGCCCAAAACAGTGGGGAAGTAAGGCTTTTCACTGGGCAAGTATTCTTCGCTGCACTCTTCGCACGAAGCGCCGCGGTTGAAAGTCAAGAGGCGGAACGCTGCGAGTGAAAAATTCGAGGGTTGAATGCTCGATCGAGTACCCTCACTGTCACTGCCACTCTCACCACCACCACCACTGCCACTCACTCCCTACCGTCCTACTGTGTACCATGCTGTGCGTTCGTGCCCCTCTCGTGCGGTCTGTGRGAGGTCAGAGTGGATGGCACAATATAGTTTGTCGCCACATAGCTACGAAAGGAGGAAGGGAAGGAAAGAAAACCAAAAAACCAAACAGAATACATAAGATGTCTGCTGGTAATACCAACTCAGGTGAATTTTCAAGAGAAGCTCTTGAATCAGTTTTGAAGCGTCGTTTCTTCTTTGCTCCTTCGTTTGAAATCTAYGGTGGAGTATCTGGTTTGTACGATTATGGACCTCCTGGTTGTGCATTCCAAGCYAACATYGTGGACGCATGGAGAAAGCATTTTGTCCTTGAAGAAGACATGTTGGAAGTTGACTGTACCATGCTTACTCCYCACGAAGTTTTGAAGACTTCAGGTCACGTCGACAAGTTTGCAGACTGGATGTGTAAAGATCCAAAGTCAGGAGAAATTTTCAGAGCGGATCACATTGTTGAAGAAGTGATTGAAGCTAGATTGAAGGGTGACAAGGAAGCCAGAGGTATCAAGGTGGAAGAAAACACCGAAGAAGAAGACGACCAAAAGAAGAAGAGAAAGAAGAAGGTCAAGGAAATCAAGGCCATCAAGTTGGACGATGAGGTTGTTGCTGAATATGAAACTATTCTAGCCAAAATTGACGGTTATTCCGGTCCTGAATTAGGTCAATTAATGGAAAAGTACCAAATCGGAAACCCAGCTACAGGTGACAAATTAGAACCTCCTATCGAGTTCAACTTAATGTTYGAGACTGCTATTGGTCCATCCGGTCAATTAAAGGGTTACTTGAGACCTGAGACTGCCCAAGGTCAATTTTTGAACTTCAACAARTTATTGGATTTCAATAACGAAAGAATGCCTTTTGCTTCTGCATCCATTGGTAAGTCTTTCAGAAACGAAATTTCTCCAAGATCCGGTTTACTYAGAGTTAGAGAATTTTTAATGGCTGAAATCGAACATTTCGTTGATCCAAAAAACAAAAACCACTCCAACTTTGACTCTGTTAAAGATTTGAAGATTTCTCTTCTTTCTAAACAAGTTCAACAAGCTGGTAAGACTGACATTATGGAAATTTCAATTGGTGAAGCTGTTTCTCAAGGAATTGTTGACAACCAGACTCTAGGTTATTTTATTGGTAGAATTTACCTTTTCCTCGTCAAGATTGGTGTCAACCCAGCCAAGTTGAGATTCAGACAACATATGTCTAACGAAATGGCACATTATGCTGCTGATTGTTGGGATGCGGAACTACAAACATCTTATGGTTGGATTGAATGTGTTGGTTGTGCCGACAGATCTGCGTACGACTTATCCGTTCACGCTGCTAAGACCAAGGAGAAGTTAGCCGTTAGAGAAGCCCTAAAGGAGCCTGAGGTTGTCGAACTATTCGAGTGTGATATTGAGAAGAAGAAATTTGGTCCATTATTCAGAAAGGATGCTCCAAAGGTGGAGGAATGGCTCACTTCTAGAACTCAATGTGATTTAGAAAACTTGGCCCAAGAATTAGCTGATAAATGTAAGATTACTGCTAAGATYCCAAATATGCCAACTGAAACAGTTGAAATTCCTGCTGATTTAGTCAAGATCCAAAAGAGAACAAAAACCGTCCATGTCAGAGAATACACCCCTAACGTCATTGAACCTTCTTTTGGTATTGGTAGAATCATCTACTCTATTTTCGAACATTGTTTCTGGACCAGACCTGAAGATTCTGCTAGAGCTGTTTTATCCTTCCCACCTTTGGTTGCTCCAACCAAAGTTTTAGTTGTTCCATTAATGAACAACAAGGAATTGCAAGAAGCTACCAAGAAAGTCAAATCTACTTTACGTACTGCTCAAATCCCATTCAAGGTGGATGATTCTGGTGCTTCGATCGGTAAACGTTATGCCAGAAACGATGAATTGGGTACCCCATTCGGTATCACTGTTGATTACGAAACCATTGAAAACGGCTCTGTCACTTTGAGAGATAGAGACACCACWTCCCAGGTTAGAGGTTCTTTAGCTGATGTTGTGGCTGCCGTTGAAAACATCACTTATAAAGGTTTATCATGGGAAGAAGGTACTAAGAGCCTTACTCCGTTCGAATCTAAGTCTGACGAATAGTCACCTCCACTTCTGTTTATATACAATGTGTACTGTCTGATTCTTTGATATGATTATATCTAATATATATATATATAAATTTACACACCATCATAGCACAGCTACACRATATATACATGGTTCTAGGTGAGAAACTTTTTTCTGATCTCAACTAAATAATGCCAATACCGAGATCTGAAACCAGCTCAGCTCAGCTCAGCTCCTTTGATGAATGCAATTTTCACCACTACGCGAGAATGTCTGCTCTTCCAGCTTAGATGAACCGATTTAGTGCACAGAGTAAATAACATTCCTTTGTTTGGTATCGCCACGTTCTGCACCACTGCATTGCCTTCGACCCAGACAAACCCAAATCATTGTGTTTAGTGCGATATCTACAGATCATTTGGAGACGCCATTYTTTGTTCTGCTGCGCCACTAACTCTTTCATTCTCAAACTAGTTGGCTGAAAATAAGACGCATTGAAACCAGCATCTACACAAGCCAAGAGAGCTAGAACACTCCACCGAAGAACATATCCAGAACCATGCAGGAACCAGACCAAGCTGAACAAATTCAGACCATCAACACTCTTCCTCGACAGAGRGCCACTCTCAATGTGGACGCTTTGGCCAAAAAGTCTACTGAAGATTTGTGCTCAACAATTGGATCAATCGAGTGCCAAACGCACAAGATCGAGTCTACGAACAATGAAGAGACGGCAGAAACTTYCGAATTACTGAAACCAGATCCAGCGATAGCTTTAATATCACAACAACTGGGAGCGTTGAAGACAGGAACGTCAGGCTGGGATACAAGTGAAGAGGAGACAAGTTTTGAAAAGGCAGGGGGCGATGTAGTTGAACCCAACAAAGCCACAGATTCWCAAAGTTCAGCAGAAGAAGTTAATACAAAAGTTGAGCCTAGAACAGAAAATACAATTCTGGAACAGGGTTTACAAACCCCAACAGACGAGGCCTTTAAATTAACACCAACACTTTCAAACAGTAACTTTGAAAATTCCAACAATGCTAGTACTGACGACATCTTTTTGAAGACTCCAACAATGTCGGGTCTCAATAGATTTGAGTCAATGACCAATATGGATGAAGCGGTTAAAGACATTGCAAACTATCATTTCACCACACCAACCCTTTCAAAGGACYCTGTCTTTGACAACTCTCTGGAAACTAGCAACGATTTYACCCAAMCTGGTATAAGGTACAACAACACAYTGTCCCCTATGATTGGCGAATTTGAGGGAACAAATCTAAGAATTCACGAAGAAGATATGCAATTGTTAACTCCCAAGAGGCAACTACTGTATAGCGATACTCAAACCGGAACCAACAACACAACCAATGAAGCAAACACAATMGAATCATCAACAGTGATCAAAGACAATTTTCAATTGCTAAGCAACACAAATAACTCAAAAAATGGCTTTGCTACACCCCGTGATGTAAAGCAMAGTGCATATCCATCCCCAATATACACGAGCGCATCGTCCGACCATGACTTCAATTCGATTATTGATAGCTATGATAGATTTGACAACAGAAAGTCGATTTCTTCTACAGGGTCTGTAGTAGTTAATGCAAACCTTAAATCTGATAAGTTTGGCAATACCTCCTTACCWCAAATTCCWGCAGCAAGCACCAATAGGCCCCGGGGACACCAAAGAACAACCTCCATCCCGCAAGAATTGAAGACCAGAAAATTACCGATGGCGACCAATCMACCAAAAAGTTCCAAAGACAAAACCAAGAAGAATAACTTGTTCAATGGTATATCCAAAGTTTTCGGAATCAATCATTCTTCTAGATCAAATTCGGATATCAAGATATCAGCCCCGAAAAACGTGGTGCTCAAGACGCATGTCAGTTTTGATTCTAAAACACAAACCTATAAGGATTTACCATCAGAGTGGGCTAAGATTTTAACGGCGCAAGGTATTTCTGTTGCTGAACAACAAGCCAACCCATTAGCTGCGAAGGAAGCTTTGAACTTTTATTCTGAAGCGTTTGCTAAAAGTGAAGATTTGAAGTTTATGGACTTGGCTAACGAAAGATCCTTGTTAGACAACGACTATACCGATTCAACTCATGACTATACACAGGATTCGAATATTGATACTTCACAAGACAATTTTCAAGATATCACAAATGACACCTTCAATTCAAATTCYACGTCAATCGAATCTAATGTTTATCAAACTCCATATTCTGCAACTTCAGAATTCTCCTCCAATTCTTTCCATTCCGTAACTCCAAAAATAGATCACATTTCCCAAAATAATCCAACTGCAATTGATTATATCCCTAAAAGACACGCTCCACCGCCACCCCCATCAACAGTCACAAAAACATCAAGATCTCCACAGCAGCAACAAAGAAGTGTATCGTTATCATCACCGACYACAGACTCACCAAAAACACCYCAGGTGAACAGAACTCCATCAAAAGGGAAATCTTTATCAAGACACGCATCATTATCCAATGCAAGAAAATATATAAGTACTGCTACGGCAACTTCTCCGAAGCAGCCTGTWCTAAGTCCAAAATTGGTGACTGATAGAAGTGCACCTAACTCGCCATCGACATCTATAATGGAATCTTTTTCTAGAAGATTTCATAAAAGAAAATCTTCACAAGCAGAGAAGCCACGAATCGTACACATGGCTGCAGGTGTAAATGATCCAAGTGCACCTATTCAGATTTCATCACCGGCACAAGCTAGTACTGGTATTTTACCTCTGGCTAACCAGATTCAACCGCAAGTTACTGTCAAAAAAGCACAGCCATTACCACCCGTCGAAAAGTCACCATTAAAGGTTCTCACTGGTGATCAAGACCCAAACTTTTTTGAACCTAAAAGAGCTCCACCACCACTTCCAACATTAGACTTAGCTGCCATCAAACCAGATGTAACGGAAAGTAATACTTCGATTGATTCTTCAAAGAAATTTTCAGAAAATACTGCACCGGTGGCAGTATTGGAATCACCTGTTGATTTATCAAATGGTTCTAAACCACTGAGCAGAAATTCATCAAACGAAGAAAATGGTTTTGTTCAACATAAAACGCCGCTAGCTTCCGGTAATGAGTTTGATGGTACACCAATCGTCGATGAACTTGGTGACGAAAAATTAGTTTTACAAAGACCAACTGACGATGACATGAAATCTAAAATCAGTCAGAACTTACCACCTGTTCCACCAAACGAATCTCCTGCTAAATGTGTTCCATTTACGGAAGATCATGGACCACAACCATCACCACCACCACCACCACCACCAGTTGAACAAGACTTAGAACTCAAGAAATCCGGAAACAAATCCAAACCTGCTGTTCCTAGTGCACCAGTTATTTCGTCCTCTACAAGACAAGAAAAGAAAAAGCTTACAGAAGAAGAGCAAGAAAGACGGCGTGAAATTAGACGTGCAAAGGATGCTAAATACATGAAGAAGCTACGTGAAATATGCTCTCCTGAAGACCCTTACCAAAGATATCATGAATTGTCAAAAATTGGTCAAGGTGCCTCGGGTGGTGTTTATACGGCTTATGATGATGTGACACATGAATCAGTTGCTATCAAACAGATGGAACTGGAGAAGCAACCAAAGAAGGAACTGATCATAAATGAGATTTTGGTTATGAAGGGTTCCAAGCACGGTAATATTGTCAACTTYATTGAATCATATTTGTTGAAAAAGAATTTATGGGTGGTYATGGAATATATGCAAGGTGGGTCTTTGACTGACATTGTTACGCATAGTATCATGACAGAAGGTCAAATGGGTGCTGTTTGTAGAGAAACATTGAAGGGTTTGAGGTTTCTTCATTCAAAAGGTATCATCCACAGGGATATTAAATCGGATAATATTCTGCTTTCCCTAGATGGTAATATTAAGCTAACGGATTTTGGATTCTGTGCGCAAATAAAGGATAATGCATCAAAGAGAAACACCATGGTTGGTACTCCGTACTGGATGGCTCCCGAAATCGTCAAAAAGAAGGCATACGGTCCAAAGGTTGACATTTGGTCATTAGGTATCATGACCATTGAGATGATTGAAGGAGAACCGCCATATTTGAACGAAACCCCACTTCGTGCACTATTTTTGATTACTACTAATGGCAAACCTGAGTTGAAGGATTGGGATTCTTTGAGCACAGACTTACAAAATTTTTTGGATGCTTGTCTTGAAGTGAATCCAGATCAACGTGCCAACAGCGTTCAATTGCTTAATTGTGATTTTATCGCCAATGCATCTGACAATTCCAGCCTAGCTTCTCTTGTCGAATTAGCTAGAACTGAGAAAATGAAAGAACAGGAGCAGGAACAGGA
>BCGC01000001.1:116509-187506 GCA_001599115.1 Pichia sorboxylosa | reverse complement strand
ACGTCAATCGAATCTAATGTTTATCAAACTCCATATTCTGCAACTTCAGAATTCTCCTCCAATTCTTTCCATTCCGTAACTCCAAAAATAGATCACATTTCCCAAAATAATCCAACTGCAATTGATTATATCCCTAAAAGACACGCTCCACCGCCACCCCCATCAACAGTCACAAAAACATCAAGATCTCCACAGCAGCAACAAAGAAGTGTATCGTTATCATCACCGACYACAGACTCACCAAAAACACCYCAGGTGAACAGAACTCCATCAAAAGGGAAATCTTTATCAAGACACGCATCATTATCCAATGCAAGAAAATATATAAGTACTGCTACGGCAACTTCTCCGAAGCAGCCTGTWCTAAGTCCAAAATTGGTGACTGATAGAAGTGCACCTAACTCGCCATCGACATCTATAATGGAATCTTTTTCTAGAAGATTTCATAAAAGAAAATCTTCACAAGCAGAGAAGCCACGAATCGTACACATGGCTGCAGGTGTAAATGATCCAAGTGCACCTATTCAGATTTCATCACCGGCACAAGCTAGTACTGGTATTTTACCTCTGGCTAACCAGATTCAACCGCAAGTTACTGTCAAAAAAGCACAGCCATTACCACCCGTCGAAAAGTCACCATTAAAGGTTCTCACTGGTGATCAAGACCCAAACTTTTTTGAACCTAAAAGAGCTCCACCACCACTTCCAACATTAGACTTAGCTGCCATCAAACCAGATGTAACGGAAAGTAATACTTCGATTGATTCTTCAAAGAAATTTTCAGAAAATACTGCACCGGTGGCAGTATTGGAATCACCTGTTGATTTATCAAATGGTTCTAAACCACTGAGCAGAAATTCATCAAACGAAGAAAATGGTTTTGTTCAACATAAAACGCCGCTAGCTTCCGGTAATGAGTTTGATGGTACACCAATCGTCGATGAACTTGGTGACGAAAAATTAGTTTTACAAAGACCAACTGACGATGACATGAAATCTAAAATCAGTCAGAACTTACCACCTGTTCCACCAAACGAATCTCCTGCTAAATGTGTTCCATTTACGGAAGATCATGGACCACAACCATCACCACCACCACCACCACCACCAGTTGAACAAGACTTAGAACTCAAGAAATCCGGAAACAAATCCAAACCTGCTGTTCCTAGTGCACCAGTTATTTCGTCCTCTACAAGACAAGAAAAGAAAAAGCTTACAGAAGAAGAGCAAGAAAGACGGCGTGAAATTAGACGTGCAAAGGATGCTAAATACATGAAGAAGCTACGTGAAATATGCTCTCCTGAAGACCCTTACCAAAGATATCATGAATTGTCAAAAATTGGTCAAGGTGCCTCGGGTGGTGTTTATACGGCTTATGATGATGTGACACATGAATCAGTTGCTATCAAACAGATGGAACTGGAGAAGCAACCAAAGAAGGAACTGATCATAAATGAGATTTTGGTTATGAAGGGTTCCAAGCACGGTAATATTGTCAACTTYATTGAATCATATTTGTTGAAAAAGAATTTATGGGTGGTYATGGAATATATGCAAGGTGGGTCTTTGACTGACATTGTTACGCATAGTATCATGACAGAAGGTCAAATGGGTGCTGTTTGTAGAGAAACATTGAAGGGTTTGAGGTTTCTTCATTCAAAAGGTATCATCCACAGGGATATTAAATCGGATAATATTTTGCTTTCCCTAGATGGTAATATTAAGCTAACGGATTTCGGATTCTGTGCGCAAATAAAGGATAATGCATCAAAGAGAAACACCATGGTTGGTACTCCGTACTGGATGGCTCCCGAAATTGTCAAAAAGAAGGCATACGGTCCAAAAGTTGACATTTGGTCATTAGGTATCATGACCATTGAGATGATTGAAGGAGAACCGCCATATTTGAATGAAACCCCACTTCGTGCACTATTTTTGATTACTACTAATGGCAAACCTGAGTTGAAGGATTGGGACTCTTTGAGCACAGACTTACAAAATTTTTTGGATGCTTGTCTTGAAGTGAATCCAGATCAACGTGCCAACAGCGTTCAATTGCTTAATTGTGATTTTATCGCCAATGCATCTGACAATTCCAGCCTAGCTTCTCTTGTCGAATTAGCTAGAACTGAGAAAATGAAAGAACAGGAGCAGGAACAGGAGCAGGAACAGGAGCAAGAGCAAGAACAGGAGCAAGAACAGGAGCAAGAACACGAGCAACAGCAACAGCAACAACAAAAACAAAAACAAGAGCAAGAACAAGGCCATGATTTGCACCAGCAAAGAGTGCTTGACCTAGCTGCAGAAAAGGATGAGGACGCCAGCACTAAATCGACCGATTTCAAAAATCACAACAAAGATGATGTTCAATCTTTGAAACACATTTCCCAAGACAGTTCTGCATTACTTGATGATATAAATAACTCCTAGAGACGCCGAGCGTCTGTTTGGTACTAGAAATAGAAGAAAGCTATAGAAAATTTTGTATTCACYACATAGACCTAAACTATCTGCCTACTGACCCCCCATTATGTATAATATGCTCGAATTTCATATTTTAGCGAGCGAAAAACTCGCCAAATACACAGAGATCGACCCTTCTTGCAGCAGAAGATACTTTTCAATAAGAGACAACTCAAATGTCACTCGAGGCAATTGATATAGCTAGAAAAAGAATACAAAAGAGTGGAAGAAGTAAGAATGGATGTGCCGGTTGCAAACTCAGCAAAGTGAAATGCGATGAAGCGAAACCACGCTGTGGAAGATGCGTTAAAAGGGAGGACGAATGCACCTACAGCACGGCGACCCGCACCCTCATTGCCGTAGCAGTTTCYAAACAAACGAAACCAACGCCAGTAAAAAATAAGGGTAACTTTTCAGCTAAACATATAGACTCCTTGATCAAAAATAAGCTTGAGGCTCATAAGTTCAAAGTATCTGACTTTTTTTCTTCTTTAGTGGTAGACAAATGACTGCAAAACRTTGTCCTGGAAGGAAGCTGAGTTTGTMGTGTTCGTTTTCTGTCTATTTTATATGCTTTTTTATGTTTTCTTATTTTCTACAAAAAAAAACCGATTATTTCAGTTATAATACAATACAATATCTTACAAACAACACTATAGAACTCRATTTTGTTAAGCTCTATTCCCGGATGCCCGACGACTAGAACTGGAGCCAGAACTGGAGCCAGACTCAGAGCCAGATTCAGATTCGGACTCAGATYCGGACTCRGATTCGGACCCAGAAGACAAATCAGAATCACCAATAACAATATATTTTGCCTGAACAAACATCATCTTAGCAACTACCTTGCCGCAATTGAAGAATTGATAATAATTCCCCATCGGAACTTCAAACGAGCAGCCCTTGGTGACGACAAATTTGTTGTCACTGACAACCACTTCAACTTGTCCTTCAATGACATAGAATAAGAAATATGTGTCATTACTTGATTTCCTGAGTTTTTTTGAGCCAGCACCAAGTTCAATAATACCACCACCACAAAATTCACTATCCTGGTCAAACAGAGTTCCAACTTTGAAATTTTCTTCTTTATTCTTGATTTCAGTTAGGTTTTTATAAGCACCTGGGGCAAAAGCAATGGTTCTTTTGACTTGACTATCGGTGCCAGGACCTTCATACACAAACAAACTCAATGATTTATCCCCTGTTTTTTGCCATTGAKTGTTCATCACATTGGATTCATAAGTTTCAGATGCATCATTATCACTATCAACGTCGTCCRACTCGTTAGAGATAGTTTGAATTTTTCTCSTCTTATTTCTTTGGTTTGRCTGATGATCATTGCTCGGTTTACCCTTTTTCACCGACGGTTTAATAGTTTCATTTGCCAAACGYTTTTTGCTGTTCGACTGACTAGTATTTCTATTTTTAGCTGACGATTTGGTGTGGTTCGTTTCCTTCCCTGTAATTTTGTGATTTCCTTTAGATGTTGGCTTCTTAACAGACTCATTCGACTTCTTTTTCGAACTTTTGCTAGRCAGTGTAAGATCTATAGTTTCAATTTTTTTCAAAGACTTTCTCTCCACTTTAGGTACCACAATGTCATGCGTATCAACACCTTTGACAGTTTTCACTACGACACCATTGATTTTTTCAATATCATACTGAATCTTTTCATTTTTCCAAGTTGCAATAGGAGGAACACGAGTTCTAGTTGATCTCCGAACGGTTTCCCTTGTTTCAGCTATTCCCGGTAGCTTAGAAGGTATCRATTGAGTTGGTTTCCTGCTCGATGTAGATAATTTATTGTTTTGGACAGGTTTATTTGATGTWTGGATTTGCTCTACAACAGCGACATCACTTCTTTCCTTCGTTTCCATCTTAGTATTCTCTCTAATATTAYGGTTYTCTTTGATATTTTCTTGTTGAGACTCAYCCTCTTGTTGAGACTCATTGTCATCACTGCTTTCTGATTCCAACCTTATTATTTTGTCATTTTGTGTAGGCGTTTTTTTGTGACTTCTTGTTATTCGATGAGGAGTGGTTTCTGCCARGGAACTATCYTTTTGCACCSGTACCGCAGTKTCCGTATTMTCTTGTAYGGATTTGCTTTGAGTATCRTTTTCATCRATTAATGGTGTCGCAGAACGGTCTTTATCCACTTCAACTATTGATTGATTATCYGGGAAAGATGCCGGCGTCGATTGGTCAGCAGCATCAACGCCAGCAAAATCTTCATTTATGGAGCTTGAAGATGATATGCTAGAGATATCAATTTCTTCATGTTTTTCAGGAACGGCATTTACTATTGGTTGAGATGCAAACCTTTGATTCTTGACAGATTTATTCAGTGCAATATTCTTAGCCATTTTAGATCCACTGACAGCGGATACTTTTTTTCTTATCTTAGTACGATCACTTACTACACGGTTCTGTATGTTGGCTGGTTCTTCCAGCTCGTGATTTCTGTCGGATTCCTCCAAACTTTTGTTCATGTCTACATCACATTTTGCATCAATTTCTTTTGAACTGKTCGTTGTATCATTTACTTCTATATTGTCACCCTTGGTCGTTTTAGAAGTAATACTATCATCGGACAAAATATTTTTGGCAACTAGCAGTGTATTGGGATTTATAGGAGGACCAGCATCTTTAGCTTCTTTCAAGGCCTTTTCAAGTTCATCTTCTTCGTCGTGGCTATCATCATTGCTACTATGCTGTGTTTTCTTTGGTTTAGTATCTCCWTCATTGGTGGTACTAACGTCGTCGTCATTGCTRCCTACAATGGGAATTCGTATTTCAGATGTTGCCAATTTCGTAGAGTTTGATTTTTTTGTATCTTGCTTGGCGTCTTCAACCTGYGCATGCAATAGCTTACCCAGTGCTTTGAGCGGTGTTGAAGCGGCGGATACGCTTCTTTGAGCCATCAGCATTTTATTGTGTCTCTGTGAAAGTTTATGAATAGGCGACGTTGTGATCTTCTCAACCGATTCATACTCATCGTCAGAAAAAAAGTCTGCAATGTTCTCCAGTCCGTGCTTATCACGGTTGGGCGTATTGGTGACAGTGAACCCAGTTTTTCTACCAGTTTTCCCTGGGATGAAGCTGGTGTCTGCCTCTTCAGAATTCATATAGCGCTTTCAATTTATTCCAGATTRAGTGTTTGCTACTTTTACTCCGTTATGGGACCACCGGTCAATTGATATCTCCCTACAAACTGTGGTTGGCTGTATGTCTTGCAACGTCTGCCAATATATATATAGATAATCTATGCTTGCAGTCCTTCCCTAACAACATCAAGAAGAACGCGAACGCGAGCAGTATGATTCTTCTTCACTTTATCCAGGTTTATTAGAAATATAGTACACAATACAAAGGCGATTCAAGCTGAGTTTGCTGAGGTTGCWGAGACTACGGATATTACTAGTTTTCCTTAGGGGAAATTTCAGTGACTTGACTGGATTCGCCGTCGTGGTAGGCAACCACCTTCACCTTCATTGGATGACATGCGACACCGAAAGTCTTCAAAATCAAGGCTTGGGTGACATCTGCAGTTTGACCTTCTTCGATGACAGTGACCGGCTCACTGAGTGTAATTTTACCTTCCACCATCTTTGTAGGAAGCTTGAATTTGGTTCTAAGAGTTGGTTCCATGGAATGGGTCATTGGGACGTCTTCTTCGATGGAGATCTGTCCACCTCTAGAGTACACAATTCCCTCCGGTAGGACAAACGTTATAGGAGAGACCGACTTGGCTCTCAAAAATTCGGTTCTGACAAAAGCACCGAAATATTCAGTCACTGTTTCAGGCGTTTCATCTGTGAAAAGTAATCCAATCATGGTAGGATCATATTCATTCAATTTGCTCAAACCGTCCTTATATTCTTCTGCTGCGGTGGTACCAAGTGCTAATTGCAAAACCTTCTTTTTACCCATAATCAATTTGGATCCATTCCAGTCTTTTCTGATGTCTTGTAACACTGTAGTTCTGGTGTAATCCAGATCTAGAACAAATGTGTATCTGTATGTATCTAGCGCTTCTCTGATTTTGTCAAAAAGCTGGGTCTTATTTTCCTTACCCTTTTTATCCACCTTGGATAAGGTCACTAATCTGGTTCTCTTGGATCTTGGCATGGCTAGTTGTTGAAAAGACTATCTGCTGGTATTTCTTCCTATAATTTCTGTCTGAAAAAAAATTTCAATATCCATGCAGCTATATACAGTCTCACACAAAAAAAAAAAAAAAAAAAAAACCAAAAATGTAAAATACCTCAATGTAGTAACGTTCCAGTTCGCGTTCTTAAGAAAGGAAATATGAGCATGCTATGAATTATTGCTATTTGCAAAAAGAGATTTTGGAGGGCAAAATTGGATACTTATTCTGATTGCAGCAAGCACCAATCCATAGCAAAAATATATTTGCATCTTTTACAACCGGAAGAATTGCTTTTGTTTGGGAGTGTCCAATAAACGGAAGGAMGGAGAGTATGAGTTCAAATAGTGGCAACGATGCAATACCAAATACCAACATAAAAGAACGAGGCAGTGGAGATGTGTTGATGTCGGAKTCCAACAGGTCGACTGATAATATCGAATCCGTGGATCAAGATAGCAACATACCTTTGAACTCAGATGAGGAGTCCGAAAACGAGGAACAGGCGTTGTTGCGGCTCAGCAACAATTACCGGAGATTTTCTTCAAACCAAATGATGGCTGACGATTTAATTGATGATAGCAGATCAGATATAGATGAAATGGATGTGAACGSCGACGAAAATGCTTTGGTAGAAGAGTTTGATCAAGATGTTGATATAGTGGACGAAGAAGAAAATGAAGACTCTTTTGAGGATGAAGATTTTGAGGATGAGGATCAGGATCAAGATTTGTACAATTCTGCTGCCGGGGTGGATAGAGAAGCCGCCTTGCAAATGTTGGCATCGGCCCTTTCAAATACAGGGGGTGATGTAGAAACTTCGGCATTCAGAAGCTTTTTGAACAACCAATTGGGAGAKGCTAGAGCCGAAGCCAATTCATCACAGCATCAACCAAACAGACGTGCAATGAATGTAACGTCTTTTTTGCAGCATTTGATACCATCCCAGTCCTCTCAGATAGCAGGATTGATGAGAGGTTTAGATACCCATCAAGATCCTTACTTGATCATGGAAACCTTGAATGAGATTTCCAATGCACTTTTGATGATGTCCAGTCTGCAAGCAGAAATGCAGGTTCCAACCAAAGAATTGGCTAAAAAACTAGTCAGTATCATTTATCAATATCCGGACCATCTAGAGCTTCAACTTGTCTCATGTCGTTGCATATATAATCTTGCTGAAGTCAATTTTCAAATGATGGATTCCATAGTCGCAGCAGGTGTTATAGAGTGCTTAAACTCAAAACTCTTGGATTTGAGCTACATTGATATGGCCGAACAAGTTTTACAGGCCCTGGAATTAATCTCAAGAAACAATGGAAGACAAATTCTTCAAAAGGGATCCGTACCMATTTCACTGGCATATTTGGATTTTTTCACCATTCATGCCCAAAGGAAAGCTTTGAAAATTGCATCTAATGCATCAAGTTTGATTTTAAAATCAAAAATGGACGATATCAAAACAGTTTTYCCCACTATAAAAAATGTTGCTATATCATACTCGGATTCTCARTGTGTAGAATCGGCATGGAATTTCATATCCAACACAATATTCAACTTATACCAGACTCCGGACATTCTCACTCCGCTATTGGACGATGATTTCATGAAAAAGTTATGTCAGCTATTACCTGATTATATAGGCGGTAAACACTCCCCTGATATTGTCTCATTCAAAACATGTAWCAAGTTTCTGGAATCGTTTATTTTATTAGCTCAAAATTCAACGCCATTTAGAGTCCAGCTATTGTCTACCTGTAACTTTGGTGAAATGATTATCAAAATTTTTCAAAGCTATGAAAATGATGACAAGCAAATTCACACGACTGAAAACAACGTATCYATACATGCCTTGTTAAAATGTCCAAAAGACTTACTTAGAACTGTATTGCAACTCATTTGCTCAATACTACCATTCAATACCAAAAAATTGAATATTGATCCAATAAAAGACATTGATAATTACACTCATCTTTCCAAAAATTATGAAAAAACTAATCARAAGTTGTTGGAGCAAATCGAAGGATTCGAGGACAAATCCATCATGATGAATCTGAATAGTCAATTTTTTAGGTTGCTTTTGGACATCTATGATGCAACAGTAGAGTATCAAAGTAGAAGACTTGTTTTCATCTCATTGCTCAAAATAATCTATTTAATGTCTGAAAGCGAGTTGAAAAGTGTGGCTTACCAATCAAGAATTACTTCTGTTTTGGTATCTTCCATCACCCATGGTGAATCTTTCTTACAATCCAATAAAGTTGGTCATCAAAAGGAAGCAGAGTCCTTGAAACTACACTCTTTATTGTTTGGTAGCATTTTGATCATAAAGAGCTTAATTAATTCTGAAGTTGGAGAATTTCTAGAAGAATTTAGAAAAGAAGGGCTCGTTTCCCAAATGTCTAACCTGAAATCTATTTTTCAAGAAGAAATCACGCAATTCCACGGTAATTGTGATACAATTTCAACTCCCTCAAATTTGGAGAATAAAGTTCTTGCGGAAGATGGATTCTTCTCTGAAGAATGGTTAGCCGAAGAAACACATTTGAAGMAAGAAATAAATACCTTGGATGACCAAAATGAAAATTATGTTGAAGATGAAGATCTGAAATTRGCCTTCGAAAAGCATCATTTGGCACATTTTAAATATGATGTGTCAAATAAACTACAAAAATTGTCCTATACGACAATTTTGAAATCTTTAGTTTTGCTCACTTCTGAAACGATTGGTTGTTATGACCATTTAATCAATAAGTTAGACTTTAGAAAACCACAAAAGATTGTCACATTAGAACAACTTGTTATGGATATTAGAAATGAATCGGATTTTGACAATAAAGAAATATGGACTAGCATAATCAGACGTCTTGCTGAGTGCTTGGTGACTACTGAAGCCGATTCGAAATCGATAACTAGTTTTGAACTTTTTTCGACTGGCATTGTCTCTGCTCTTCTTGAATGCTTTCAAAATCCCTCAAATCAAAAGGATACAGCCATGATCCAAGCATTTAAGCATTTTATTTGCTCGAGAGAAACTTCCTTTTCTAATAGTTATTGCACTCCTCTTCAGATACTGGTTCAAAAGTTGCAAGAGTATTTAGATAGAAATGAATCATTTGTGATTGTTGGTTCCGACTTTGAAAATGCAACCACATCAAGGCAAMGAGCACAATCAATGACCAAGCAAATGAAGCTTAAATTAATACCARCTGATAATGCTAATGATGACAGTGCACCACAAAGGGCAGTTATTATCATGGTCCATGCTATAGCCACCTTTGAAACGATACAAACTTTCATAAAGAATTCGCCTTCACTTTCTYTGTCAAAAACCTTCAATTTAAATTCCTCTTCAATTGATAATGATTTTCATTATGTTTTTTACATCAATGACAAGCCAGTTCCAAATGATGCTACGGTTTATGGTGCCATTTATAAGTCATTTGAATCAACTGATGATGATAAGTTGAATGAAATGAAAGGGGATTTAACAAGAACGATCCACACCATCAGATATCAAACCGTTCACGGAAAATTGAATYCTAGTAATGAGGCTTTACAATCTACTGGAGAATCTCTTGACGATGCTTTATCAGAAATTGGTGATGTTACTACTATAGAGACTTTGAAAATGCTCCACGTCTTAATTGATATCTTGAAAAMGGTTTCTCTCCCTAATATCAATGAAAACTTGTTTATTAATTACAAACTTACAGCCAAACTTGTTAGACAATTAGAAGAGCCGCTCATTGTTGCTAGTGGAATTTTGCCTGATTGGGCTATTATTCTTCCAAGAGAATTTGCATTTTTGTTTCCCTTGGACACCCGTATATTTTTTTTGAAGTCAACATCTTTTGGTTATTCCCGATTGATTGATTTGTGGAGTGCAAAATCACGTGAAGAAGAACCTGATGATGGATCAGGGATGGGACAATTGAATAATCCACTTCCAAGATCGCTACTTTTGGGTAGATCAGTCAGACACAAGTTGAGAATAGCAAGAGATAAAATGTTTGCAAGTGCTGTTAAGGTGATGGAAACTTATGCTACGAATCCTGGACTWATTGAAATTGAATTTTTTGATGAAATTGGTTCAGGTATGGGTCCAACGCTGGAATTCTACTCAAGTGTTTCTAAAGAATTTAGGAAATTACACTTGTTTATGTGGAGAAGTGATWTGTATGGGGACAAGAACTCTGTTACGAAGGATGTGTATGTTTCYGATAGCAATGGTTTGTTCCCTAGACCACTTAATAAAGCAAACCCTCATTATCAGAGCGCATTACTTTACTTCAATGTTTTGGGTAAATTTGTTGCTAGATCTCTGTTGGATTCCAGATTAGTTGATTTTCATTTCAATCCTTTATTTTTCCAGTTAGCAATGAACCACACTCAGTTGWGTAGAGATGAGTCTTTATTGTTGATGAAGAAAGTGGACAAACATCTTGCTAGCTCTATGAATCACCTGATCAAATATTTTGACGATTTGCAYGATGTTTCGAACTTGATGCTTACTTTTGTTGTTCCTGGTTATGAGGATATCGAATTGGTTCCAAATGGTCGGGACATGAGCGTTACAAACGRCAACTTTGAAGATTATGTTGACAAAATCATTTCTTTCACACTTTTCGATGGAATCAAAGCYCAACTARAATCTTTCAGAGATGGATTTTCAATGATTTTTCCATTTGAATGCATGAAAATATTCTCCAATGAGGAAATCACCAAGCTATTGGGTTTGGAAAGTACAGACGAGATTGAGCAAAATTGGTCAGTAAATAATTTACAAGATGTCATCCATGCTGATCATGGATATACCAAATCATCCACTCAAGTCCAATGGTTGATTGAAATTTTAAACGGTTTCGATTTAGAGAAAAGAAGAAAGTTTTTGCAGTTTCTCACCGGGTCACCRAGACTTCCTGTGGGTGGCTTTAAGGGTCTCTCTCCTCCATTCACAGTTGTGTTGAAACATCCTGAACATGACACCGATGACATTGACGGCTACTTRCCAAGTGTGATGACATGTGCCAACTACTTGAAACTTCCTAAATATTCCAACATAGAAACCATGGCTGCCAAAATTAGCAAAGCRATAGAAAGTGATTACGGGTTTTTACTTTCCTAAGATTCCAGTTTATAGCTTTTTAAGGTGTTTATTCAAAAGAGTAAAAAATAGCATTCAACGTGGCTTATGTCAGCCATACCGAGAAAAAAAAAAGATCGTCGTGAAGGTGATGCTCTTAATCAATTGAATCATAATTTCTGAAAGATGACTAACATCAATTTTTGTTTTTAAACACAACAAGGCCCAACTTTTTTTTTCTTTTGTGTTATTCGATTGATATATATATTGTAGAATACTGTATTACGGGAGAAGCTTTTGACCATGTCTGCAAATATTCCATTTAAACAAATTGATGTTTTCACAGCAGTTCCATACAAAGGAAACCCAGTTGCGGTTATTTTAGATGGACAGAAACTCACAACGCAAATGATGCAAAAAATAGCCAATTGGACCAATCTTTCGGAAACTACTTTTGTTGTGGCACCAAGCAATCCAGAAGCCGACTATGGTGTACGCATTTTTACGCCTGCCAATGAATTGTCGTTTGCAGGTCATCCTACCATTGGTACTGCTTTTGCTTTAATCGAAAGTGGTCTAATTCAACCAAAATCGGGAAAGGTTGTTCAGGAATGTGGTGCTGGCTTGGTGAATGTTTTCGTTGATGAAGATGAATGTGGGATTAACTTATCTTTCCAGTTACCCACACCGGTTATAACCGAAACCAAGCCAGAAGAAGTAGAGCAGTTGGAGTCAATTCTTGGTTGTCAAATTGACAGTGACTCGTTACCTCTTATTGTTGATGTTGGCCCTAAATGGTTAGTTGTTCATGCCAAATCTGCCACAGAAGTGTKAGACTCCAAGCCTGATTTTGCTGCCATGAAATTACATAATAGCAAACTTGACATAACTGGGATTTGTCTATTTGGGGAGCACTCTGAGGATTCTATTGAAGTGAGAGCTTTTGCACCTTTAGTTGGTGTTAATGAAGATCCTGTTTGTGGCAGTGGAAATGGGAGTGTTGCATGTTTTATTCGCCATTATTCTGAACCCAAACTCAATACTCAAGAAAGACRCTTCAAATCATCGCAGGGTGGTGTCCTTGGTCGAGATGGAAAACTTAAGTTGACCATTTCCAACCAAAGAATCCTAGTTRGAGGCAATGCTGTCACTTGCATAGAAGGGACAATTAGAGTATGAACAAAAAGCAAGAATCTGGACGTAAAGATGCTTATACTTAAATAATCCCCTTCATTTACTAAGTTTATATATATATATTACTTTTCACTA
The DNA here is from genome assembly GCA_001599115.1 of Pichia sorboxylosa. Taxonomy (NCBI): domain Eukaryota; kingdom Fungi; phylum Ascomycota; class Pichiomycetes; order Pichiales; family Pichiaceae; genus Pichia; species Pichia sorboxylosa. The sequence continues at coordinate 174,535 of BCGC01000001.1, read as the reverse complement.
TCTATATCTGAACAGAGTTTATTTGTGTAATACAAAATTTGAAGTTACAGAACATAGGCAATGCAATGCTTCCATAATTTTTCCATTGACAGACTTCGGATGAGTCTTTGCATRATATCCATTTATTGTTCGGAATCGCGTTTGTAAGAGAAGTTCTTGTTTAACTGGAAGCGTTTAGTTATGGAACTTGCAAAGATGCTACATTTCCATTTCATTTCCCGCGTTCAGTGATCTCGTGACCGGACAGGTTATGGAATTCACATAGTGAAAATTAGAAATCCACCCAAACACGAAACCAAACGACATTTATCACATATTAGGCCTGTCTGTGGCCAAGGACCAAGAAGAAAATCCATTGGTGGGCATTTGTTTAATAAATAATAGTTCAAAGAATATATAAAGTATAGGAGGGAGTATTGTTGTTCTAAAGTAGAAAAAATATAACCAACCAACCAACTAGAAAGTTGCTAGAAAGCAAGAAAATAAATAGAAGGGGAAGTAAGGAAACATGATATGCGTGTGTTTTATAATTATAATAATGGTATTGAATAGGCAGGCATATGTGAACTTAGTTCTTGGAACCATAACCAAATAAATCTAAACTATTCTTTGGAGAGTTGACGTAATCTCTAAGTTTGTGGATTTCTTCTTTACCATAAACAGTTCTATTCTTAGCTTGGGAAGAAGCCAAAATATGTGGTTTGACGTATTTGTATAACCAATCAGCYAGATCATCAGGAACAATGCCCAAATCCTTGTATGACAAGGCAGATGGGTCGATTTCTTGATGAATGGTTGAACGTCTATAAGTATCATAGTTGAAAGCTTCCAATGATGGGTTCAACTTTTCGTTCAGCATGCACCAAGCTTGAACAACCRCTTCTGGAGCTGGCATATCAAAACCGGATGCAGCTGGGAAAAATCCGTATTGGTTAAGGTGGATCATGTATTTAATCATTTCTCTCAATTCTGCTCTAGAGTATCTTTCGTTACCATACAACTCGTAAGTTTTACCACAGGTAGAGTCATCGTAAACTATTTTTTCCAAAGCTTGGGCAACTTGCTCAACATGGGTAGGATAAACTTCTTGTCTGTAGATGATGTTTCCCCCGAAAACCTTCAAGTTCAGCATGTCGTTCAAGAATCTGGAGTTTCTACCGTACATTGGAGCAGGTCTGACGATGGTGGCATCAGGATAATGTTCCTTAGCAACTTGTTCGGCAATACCCTTAGTGGCAAAAAATTCGGAAGGAGAGTTTGGGTCTGCATTATAGGAAGAAACTTGAACAAATCTGTCGACACCATAATCTTTGGCGATTTTGGCAATTCTGTTGGTGGCTTCAATGTTGGCATCTGCCATTGAAAAGTTCTTGGTGTTCAGGTGAGATCCAAGCAAGTTGACAACAACATCGGAATGTGCGACAGATTCYTCAATCGACTTGAGGTTTCTGATATCAAATTCATGGAAGTTGACCACACCCAAATCACCGTTGACCTTCAAATGTCTCTTGGATCTACCATTTCTGAAAGGAGCAATGGTCAATGTTCCGTGTTTGGCCATTTTAGACACCAAAATTTTTCCCAAGAAACCGGTACCACCGAAAACAGACACCTGGTATCCTGTTCTGGAATGTCTACCACCTGAACCGACTGCAATCTTGGTTTTACCGGACTTGGTGATGTTGATATCGCTTTCCAGCGGAAAACGATACACATTTCTGGATTGAACAACTTGAGACACAGCTCTAGGAGCTGCAGATGAAGCACGTGTGGCAGCAGAAAGCATGTCCGTTCAGTTAGCTATCAACACCTTTGCTAATGTATTAGCCAGTCAGACGTCTTCAAATTGGAGAAACAATCCCTCGCAGTGTCAAAAAACTGCAAACCTGCCATCCGTGCACCCCGCGCCACCCTGTGGGTTTTYGGTATTCTGATGCTGCACATTCAGATGTGGCGGTGCGTATCTGGGAACGTGGCTTGTTGACATCTCGGACATGCGTATATGAAATATTTCACACTATATCTGGACTTGGCAACTAATATGCTACTCTTTTTTTTTTTTTTGGGATTGTATTTTGATTGTTAGACTTGCGGTTTAAACATGTTGGACATAGAAGACATACATGGTGGATCAGAATCAGATTTTTGGAAGATAATATCATCGATGGGGTTGGCCATTATGGGACACATAGCGGTGGTATATTTGATCCCAGTGATTGCACCTTTGTTTGTCAAACGAGGTCTTTTTGGGAAAGACCTATCGAAAACAGGAAAACCGGTGATTCCTGAAACAATTGGTGTGATTCCAGCAGTCACCTACCTGTTTTTGTTGCTTCTGTTCATTCCGTTTTTGTTCAGTTCGAAAAGTTCAACATCCACAACGTCCAACTTACCATCGTTCCTAGGATCGCTATTATCATTGGAGTCAATGATTTTACTAGGATTGATGGACGATTTATTCGATATTAGATGGAGACACAAATTCTTTTTRCCGGCTGTAGCCTCGATCCCGTTGCTKATCATTTATCACCACGAGTTCAACGTCACATCCATATTGATACCCAGATTCATTTCAACGCAATACACATCGATAGATCTTGGTGTTTGGTATTACTTTTACATGGCCTCTGTTGCTATTTTTTGTCCAAACTCAATCAAYATTCTAGCTGGAATTAATGGACTCGAAGTGGGACAAACGATTGTCATTGCAATYCTGTTGCTACTCAATGACTTGTATTATGTGGTGGGATCAATTTCAAGTGCCGCCCAGAATGTCCATTACTTTTCAATCTACTTACTYATACCATTCATAGGCATTTCCACGGCATTATACAAATACAACCAATATCCATCCAAAGTGTTTGTTGGTGACACATGGTGCTATTTTGCCGGAATGGTATTCGCCGTTATTGGTATCTCATCTCATTATGCTAAAACACTCATGTTATTCTTCATCCCACAGATACTCAACTTCATCTACTCCGCTCCACAGTTATTTGGCTTGGTTCCTTGTCCAAGACACCGGTTACCTAKGTTYAATGAGACTGATGGATTGATGCACAATTCATATACAGATTACACRTTAAAAGACACAAAACCTTTGAAGAGTTATATGGTTTCTGTTTTGARAGTATTACATAAACTCAAATTATTGAAAATCGAAACTGATGCAAAGTCGGGAAAGATTTTRAAATCGAGTAATTTTACTTTGATCAATCTGGTCATTATTTGGTTTGGACCACTAAATGAAGGAGATCTGTGTTCYTTGATCATGAAATTGCAATTTTTGACCGGCTTGTTGATGCTGGTGCTGAGACACTCGGTTGCTCCATATTTATTCGGATTTGACAACTCGTGGAGTATGCTTGATAGATTTTACAGTTGAATCGGACAGCTATAGTTTATACGGTTTCCAAGAATCTAAGATTACAAATTATTCTCCTCTATAAATTTATTTCTTTGTTGAATCAATTCATCAGCCAGTTTTTGAATCTCTTGGTGCTTGATTACATTTCTGCAGCCGTAGAATTCATCCATCTTAATCATATTTAATCTTTCATACTCAAAGGTTTGAAGCAACAATTCGTATTTATCTATATCTTTAACAATGGTTGCTTCTATGTTTCTTTGACATTCATAATCGATCCATAGATTTTTTATCTCATTTGAAGTTTCAACGGAGTATTTATTGATAATTTCACACAGATACAAAATTGCCTTGTATTCACGTTTGGATTTTTCCACCTTATCAATGTTGGCATCATGCGGAACAATGTCTCCAACAAGACTTTCAGCTATATCATGGACCAAGGCGATTTTGCAACACTTGCTAAAATCCGGCTGGAGGTCGTGGCTRGCCCACTTGCTAGGATCCAGCACCAAGGTTATTATAGACATACGGTACATGTGATCTGATATGGATTCGGCATCTTTGATGCCCATGTTGATCCATCCTGTCCGTTTCTGCTGTTTCAACAGTGATACCAATTGGAAGAAGAAATTCAACATGGTGTATCTATTTTCGATTCCGYTTCCTTGCACATACTTCAACACCTCTGCTGGTATGTTGATTTTCGGATCCCATTCCGTATTAGCCGACAGTTCGCTCTCCATTTTCCTCAACCAATGATGTCTTCGAAACCCTACTCTGGCAGCAAAACGAAACATCTAAAAAACTAAAAATCCGCAAAAAGGTCAAAATTCCACAAATCATTGAAATTTCTTCTCGAAATGTAAACACTACATAACAGAGAGCGCTGCCAGAGGTCAACAAATTTCTTCCGCGTTGAGATAACACATTAAAACGTAGTTTTAATAATGTGGCGCAAAAACTGTTKATGTGTTTTTTTACTACTATTGTGGCGCAGTTCATGATGACATCGAATCAGTGGAGGCTCAACATCAATTGAAAAATTTGTAGGYCAAGTGGATCCATGAATGAATTGGAAAGCAGCTAAGAAAACAATATTTTGCTTTACCTGTATTTATGRGTGGGACAACTGTGGGAGAGATGTGTGTGTTAACGTTTTTACCCAAAAGACAAATTGTCCACTTTGAAKCTTAGTGRATTTATAGATATATAGCTAGTAATTKGTAGTTACTGTTTGGCTTTGTGRTGCGGTTTCGGAATCTGTTCTTAACAACACCGGTTTCCAGCCTTTAAGGGTATATTTCAAGTGGTGCTTTTTGTTCATTGATGAGAAGGTGGGAGTTTGGCTGTAAGCTTTGCTATCATCATCTCTCAGACAAATAACGAAATAATCCATGACACCTGTATACAATTATTTTTACGTTTCTTTATGATAAATGTAGTTATATATTATACTGAAATTCGAGAACAGGTTGTTTAAGCAATCAATTCAACGACACCACCAGCAGCTAAAATCTTGTCTTCAGCTAACTTGGTGATTTCTCTACACTTAACGATAAATGGAACATTTGGAAGGGAACCCTTACCTAAGACTTTACCGTAACCAGCAGCTAAGGTGTCAATGACAACAGCAGCTTCCTTGGTGGAAGAAGCAAGCTTTTCGTCCTTGTTTTCAACTAAAGACCATAACTTTTCAACGTTGATGACTGGAGCCCAGAAGTGGTTCTTTTGTTTGTGGAAGTATCTCATACCAACCTTACCAAAGTAACCTGGGTGGTACTTGTCTAAGTTGGTTCTGTGGTGATGTTGACCACCGGCCATACCTCTACCACCCGGATGCTTTCTGTGTTTACCAACACGACCCTTACCGGCTGTAATAGAAAAAAGTTGCGAATATTATCATATTCAAAAAAAAAATGTTAGTATTTGGTTCTTGACATGATAGTTTGTTGGAACGGAACAGTTGAATGGTGAATATTTGCAAAGATCTCTGAATATCAAACTTGTTACTTTCCGTGGTTGTTTTTCTGGTAAGATTTTTCTTCAATTGTTAGGAAATKACAACCCGTRAACTWATTTCTCTGGCTAACMGTATGAGTAACTCACAAAAACTTCATAGGTAAAAACTTATCCGTTTCATTATTGATACTACGCCTGGTTAACTATCYCTCATTCTAAGCTGATTTGATGCAATMTTTGCAATTTTTCACTTCCTCTATGTCAAAATAGCCATTATTCACCATTTACGATGCCGTCAAATTGTGTTATCATTTAAAGTACATACCACACACGTTACCTCTGTGCTTTCTAGTCTTAGAGAATCTGGTAGGCATATTGACTAAGCTTTTTTACTAAATGAAGGACTCTAAAAATCTGGTGTGAAATTCCGAAATGTAAAATCTTCAATACTATACCAACGGCCGCGGCAGCTGTTGCTGCAATCGCAGTCACGGTCCTGAGCCCAGCGAGCATYACTGGGATAGCGATACTCACAAACGAGAAAATAAAAAAAWGTTAATTGTGCGCGGTGCAAGGGGTGGGTTTTCATAGACCTCATGRTGTGCACGTGCAAYACACGTGATTTGGAAACCCTCTTTTGCAACATTTTTGGATCTTCTCTGGCTATCTTTATATGGTCTTGCTATCCATATGGCATGTMTATCATGGACACAAGAATGTACATGATGCAGGCTTGTAGTTGATGTGGTATGCATTTTTACAGAAACAAATGATATAAATGTCTCTTTTTTAGACCTGGATGATGTGAAAAGACTTTCACTGTGTTACACACAGAAAATGTAGGTGATTATAGATGCAAAGCATGTAGATGGAACTCATTGCTGRCCAAAGRTAAGAAAGTTAGTCARTTCTGCCGCTCCATACATCAAGATAAGTGGCCTTTCCCTTTGTTTCCGGAACAAACTTATAAACCCAAATAGCAAAAGTAGTACTGACAGCAGCAAACAGCAAATAYGTGTACCCTCCAACCATGTTGTTTAAAATGGGGAATATTATGCCAATGGTGAAGACACTGATCCAGTTACAGTCTGTTGCCCARCTCTGAGCAACATCTTTAATTTCCATCTGTGAAACTTCCGAAACAATCAAAAATGGAATGGGTCCGCAGCCAATTGCAAAGGCTCCCACGTATGTAAAAATGGATAGCACGGCTAAAATGGAAAAATTGTTCAGAATTCCAATACTTAATCCAACRCTAGCAATTGTCATAATCACGAGTGATARAATTARTAGAGGTTTTCTGCCAAATCGATCCAAGAAAAGAGAAGAAATGGAGGTGATGCACATATTGCCTAAGGATATCATAATGTTTATCAAAACTGAGTAGGAAGGAAACACTTTATTTAAAATATCGACRCCRTAGAAAATAACAGAGTTGATTCCTGCAAACTGTTGGCCTAGCATCATATATGTTGCCACAACCCGAGAATTGTAGTACACCTTTTCAGTCAAATARTTCCAGAATCCTAAATGTTTCAAATGTGGTTTGTTGATGATTAGTTTGGAATGTTCTTCCATCTCATTTTTCCAAGATTCGATCTCGGAATTCACATTRAAATAGCCCCGRATCTTGATYAACAACTCCTTTCCCTTGTTTTCCCAGTTATGGTTCTTGTTCAGTATTAACCATTTCGGACTTTCCACCAAGAAACCGGAGAATATTGCAACGAAATTCACAAATCCAATCATACCTCCAATCATGAAGACCGACCTCCACCAATTATTGTCTGAACCCTCCGACYGCTGAATAAAATAGGCAAAAACTTGTGCAATCAAAATACCACAGTTGACGCTAATCTGTGTCATACAACCCAATATACCCCGCATATTAACGTGCGCAATATCATTCACATACAACGGCACATATACAATGGCAAAACCACCACCAATACCACTGATAAACCTTCCTARRAGGAGGAAAATGTGATTCGGGGCTTCTGCCTCGATAAATGAGCCAATTGTGTAAGCTATCGATGTCACTGTAAAACTCGTTTTTAGACCATGTTTGGTAGATACCTTTGAGGCAATGGTAGAGGAAACCAAYCCCCCAACACTGAATATGGAATTTGCCAARCCTAAMTGTGCATCACTGATACCYAAGGACAACTTAATGGCCTCWGAAGGTGCATTCAATTCCGTCATATGGAAACCGTATTGGATTCCTGATAAGCACGCAAGGAAAACCGACGTAACTAACGTCCATGTCCAATGRAAATGGTCATGAACAAATTCYGACTCTCCYAATAACGGTGCAGATGATCCGGATGCCATTTGSGGAAACTTTCCTGTACGATATTGGTTATTCWRTATCTTTGGTGCCGTGTTTTGATTAAGAAAGTAGATCAATAAACAAAGCACGCTGAATATCAATTTCTCATTTCGCCCAAAGAGGAAACTCAAATTTCAGTCTTTGGAAATACTCACACTTGGTCTTGACAACTACTGCTATCGAACGCCACTCCACTCGCTTGACCAGTCCTACAGAAGAAGAGAAAATGAGTGCTATTGATCCAGACCAGTTGGAAAACAGTAATATAAATAGAGAAATCACAAATGATCATATAGAAGGTATTTATCATGATATTGAAGAAATGCACAAAGAAAGCTTCAACTCCCGTCTCGGATTGCCTGCAGTTGCAAGAGTTACTTTGTTCACTATAGGAGCAGGAGCTATTGGGGCAATGGGAGGTATGCTGGGAGGATGGACAGACGCTTCTTTGAAGTACCTAGCCGCTAATTCACATAGGTTACCAACGTCTTATAATGGGTGGTTTTTCTACCATAAGCGTAAGACATACTATTGTACCAAAAATGCAATGGCTACAGCTTTCAAATCTGGATTTAAAGTGGCTTCCTTTGTTGGTATAATATTTTCCATTGAAGCTGGCTTAGATTATGTTAGGGGACAGACGGATTTTGGTAATACCATGATGGCAATTTGTTTGCCTGGTTTTCTATATGCATGGAAAAATAACATGTCCAAAGTACAAGCTCGAGACTTTATMAATAAAGGTGGTAAAATYGGGTTGTTGTTTGGATTAACACAAGATGGACTGCAATATATTAGAGGGGTCGATGTTTGGTATTTGAATCAGTGGTTTGGTATAAAACCAAAACGTTTGAGCGATAGATTAAGAGAATACGCYGATGCCAAATAGATCATGTTTAGCTGATGCAAATAAATGTTATCAATTATAAACAGCTTGTAATATATGCATGTATATATATATAGATATCTATATAAAAGAATGTCTTGAATAATAGTTTGTACATAATCTAAACTCTCAGAAATGAGTGCTAGAGTAGGGAATTTCACACACAAAAATTCAGTCTGAAAAAAACTCTTCATCACTTTCATCATCTTCCAAATCGGGCACTGGGTAATTGAGAATAACAGCAATACCGGTCAATTGATCCAACTGTTTTCCTGAATCATGCAAGCTGGAGAAAAAACTAACTTCTCCCCCATCTTTTTCCACGGTATCCACTAAATCAATGAAATGTTGACGYTTGTTAACGTCGTCACTTTTAAATAGAGAATCGGTGATCATCAARACCTTAACAGCACCACCCAATTCTATCGCCTTTTCAGYCTCTTGCAAGCCGTAAAACGCCCTATGGTCATCATCATTCAAATGCTTGGAAAATGAATCAAAAATTGCAACATTTCTTTGGACTTTGGTATCGGATAATTGTTTGCGTAAGGTTGGMGTTTTCAAAACTTCTTCCAATCCTTGTAAATAACCAGTGCTGCTTACGGCTGTCAAGAATTTGCTCTTGGATCTTATCAAATCTTTGTCCCCACTTTTATCTATTTGTTGGTTGATTATCTGTTGAAGTTGTTTAGATAATGTACCTGGAGATGCAATGACGATGGCTTTCAAATCGGCGATTTTCAAAACTCTGAGACAAGCTTGAGCTGTATTTTCCAAAAAGGTCTTGAGTCCCTTATCATGGGCAGTAGAGTCACCACGTCTTTTTTTCGGTATACTTTTTTCATATTTATTTTTCAGAATTGTCATTGATTCTGTAATCAGGCAAATATGAGCAACTCCCTCTTCAAGCACAATTGCCCCAACTTCGGCCTTAGCTTCTGCACTACATGAACTATTAATCAGGTCTTCCACGTGTTTATCCCAAGACTCTTTGTGGATGTGTATTTTTTCGTTCAACTTCACTGTGGCAGTGTGGTGAGAACCAAGAGGTACTTCTTCCAATGCATTGGTTGTTCTACCTTTGATACGCAAAGAGGCCTCACTGGCAATGAAATTGCAATCAAGCACATCTAACGTCAAAGTAACGATTTTCTTTTGTGCTGGTGCACCATTGATGGGTATACCGTTAGGTCCAAGCGGTTTTATATTTCTTTGTGTTTTAAGTGTGATTTTATCATGTTCATCGACAAGATTGTATATTGTCCATAAATCGTCGCTATCTTCTGGAACCAGCACAACAGAACCTTCGCCTTTCCCTGGAGTCAAACTAATCAGCTTCATGTTCACTTTTCTGTGCCTAATGACTCTCAGGGCCAGAAAAAACAATGTGCAACAAAGGCCGGAGAGATAAATTTTTCAAATGCTTCTCCGAGTGCACAAAATTCATGACTCTACCAATCATGATGAGATTTTTGGTCAGAACAACTGTTTGATATATGGTAAAGAATACGTAGAATTCGTTGCATTTGGGACAGAGTATATAGTATTTGTTATCACACAACATTTTCTGTGGTGTAGCAGCATCCAATGCAGGAACAGGCATCTCAGGGTGGGTCCATTTCTCACTCACACCAAACAAGTATGTAAACACAATGACCAGCCGCTGGTCAGCCTTATTCAATATGGAAGATCATTAATTTATAAATTGAAATGTATAAAGGTGAAGTTTCGGCGGTGATTAACGCACTTCGGCATTGGCGATACTGGAACATTTACAAATGACACCAGCCTTGTTGACCAAGTGTGCATCAGGCTTACCTTCTTCCTTGTAGACAACGGAGAAATCGTCCAAAGTGGTGAAATGTGGTTGGACAGTTTCCCAGATCTTCTTCTTTGGATTGAGGACCTTTTCTGGGGTGCCATCGAAACCTTCAAAGAAGATCTTATCACCTGCTTGGCTGTTTGGTGGTGGGTTGACAAATTCAACCTTACCTTCTGGGTTTGCAGCACACAAAACCATGGCACTGGACTTGATACCTCTCATGGTGACTGGCTTCAAGTTGGCAATGACAATGACGTATCTTTGTTGCATTTCTTCCAAGGCAAAGTGCTTGACCAATCCTGAACAGACAGTTCTAGGACCTTCTTCGTCACCCATTTGAATGGTGGAAACATAAAGGGAGTCTGCATCTGGATGTTTGATGGCTTTTTCAATATAACCAACACGGATRTCAATCATTGCTGGGTTAGGAGGAAGCTGGGCGGCAGCAGCTTTGGCGGCAGCTTCGGCATTGGCCTTGGCCTTGGCGGCCTTCTTTGCTTCCTTAGCGGCCTTGGCCTTAGCAATAGCTTCTGGGTCGGTTGGTTTACCCTTTGGAGGTTGAGATTCCTTCTTGGCTGGTTCGGCGTTCTTCTTACCGTCAGCAGCAGTAGCAGCAGCAGCAGGAGCTCCTTCCTTGGTGTCTTTCTTTGGTTTTTCCTTGATTTCTCTTTCCATGGCGGCATCCAAGTCAATAGCTATTTTTTCTGCAGCACTTTGTTGAAGCAAGTCGTACCATCTGATGATGTGTCTGAATTCGGCGTATTTCTTTTCGGAAACCCATTCCTTCACCAATGGTGTGACAGCAGTGAATAATTTTTCATCCGCTTCGGTCGCCTTGTTACCAGTCACATAGGTAGAGACTCTGAGAGCGTTGTTCAGTTCAGCGGTGTGGTCTGCAACATGTGCAGACACGGATACCCATTGCGCAATAGTGGCAGCTTCCATTTCTGATGTGGTTTCAACAAAAATCACAAAGAACCCTCCTCTTCTTTTCTCATCTTCAACTTCTTGACTTATCCAGCCAGTCTACCACTTTTTTTTTCTCGGGCACCTCACCACCTCGCACGAACGATACAGAGCACCGTCACGGTGTTGCGACTGGCGCTGTTGAACTGGCGGAGAAAAGAATAAAGGAGCAGAGCCTAGATACAGCTGGTGGAGACGATGCCCGAGGTGGTGAAGAAGACCCGTAGACCGCCGGCGTCCAAGGTGTCAAGGGCATGTGTCCATTGCAGAGACAAGCACCTGACATGTGACCAATCTCGGCCGTGCATGCGGTGCCGCAAAAAGGGTCTCTCGGGGTGTGTAGACGCCCCCAGAAAGGCAAAAAAGTATCTTAGTAGTGTTCCAATGAACGGTGGAGCCAACTCCAGGCTGTCTGATGATGGGAGAGACTCTACACTGTCCAGTCTGCCTCCGATATCATCTATTGCTTCCCAAATACCCAGCACACTGAACGACAGTGTTACGAGCACGCTTTCCAACACGCTTTCCAGCACGCTTTCCAGCACGCTGCAAAACAGCATTGGCAACATGAAACCAAAAGCAATGCTTGCAAATGGACCCAGTCTGGTGACCAAAAACGAAAAGTACAAAAACTTGTTCCCTAATCCTAACGTCAATATACCGTCACTAACCGCCAATAACGACGAACTGAACTTCCTGTCTTCTGCGGCTGATCTGGAAGACGCAATTTTGGGTAACATCATTGAAAGTGACTACCGATTGAAGCTATCGTCAAACTCTCCACAGTCCCATTATGGTGTGACTCCTTCGACCAAGTACATGAGTCCAGCTTTGAGCAGCACTTCAGACGAAACGGAATGCATGACGTACCAACCGCTGATGTCACGAAACAGTCAGACCCCAGACTCGCCGTTTGTCAAACCATTATTACCAATCGAAATGAACAGGTCGTCATATGGCAAAATGAACGGTTCCGGATCGACTCTATACAATCACGAACCATTGTGTGATGAATCCACAAACCAGTACTTCATTGGGGGCAAGTCGGGACGAATATTTCCCGACATTCTTAAAGAAATTAGTCAGTTCAAAAGAGCTAATCCAGCCAAGTTTAAGGAACAGAACAAACGCAGCGTTATCTCGTTTTGTATCGGATTAGATGACGACGACCAGCAACAGCAGCAGCAGCTCAACCCATTGCTTCCTCCGATCCAAACTGACGAGAGTAGTAAGAACTCGCTTTCCAGCTTGGACTCCGGCTTGGGAGCAGTGTCCAACTCGATCATAAATAAAAGGTGTGGTTTGTTGTACCAGGAACCAAGTGAAATATACTCGAGAGTCAATCAACCTTTTCTCTACGTCGAACCATACCATCAACTCAATCTCTATCTGAAGTCCAGGTTTTCCAAGCAAGACTTGGTCCAAATTTGTGAAAGCATTGCCGAATATCGTCCTTCTTTCATAGCTGGAATGTTAAAACTCAAGGAGGACGATCTGATTTTTGCAGAACAGTGCTTTCAGCGTACGTTACTCGAATACGATTCTTACATTGGAATCAGTGGAACCCCAACATTGGTGTGGAGAAGAACTTCCCAAATAGCATACGTTTGTGATGAGTTTTCCATTCTTACTGGATGGAATAAAGATGAATTGCTGAACAAATCCACCTTTGCCGTTGAAATTATGGATGATAAAAGCTGTGTTGAATACTTCAAAACCTTCAGCAAAATTGCATTTGGTGATGATTCTGGCCAAACCATTTTGGACTGCACTTTACTCACCCCTAAAGGTGAAGGAATTCGAACGAGCTGTACGTGGACTCTAAAAAGAGACGTGTTTGGTATTCCAATGATGATTATCGCTACATTCTTACCCATCTTGACCTAAGACCCCTGACCCCTGACCCATATTTCTATTTTCCAACTATTCCTTTGTTTGTACTATTAAATTAATGCATATATATATGTTTATATACCATTTATAATGACTTTTACGATTCTTATTCCATCTCAAAAGGATATCAAATTTATAGCATTATAGAGTAACCTAGTGGATATACACAAACAAAGTATACAAAAAAACACCATTATTGCGATAGAATACTCTTGACAAATTCAGTATAGTCAACAGACTTGTCGTCAGTGATAGGCACGTTTTTCAACAGTTCATCCACTTCTTCATTGGTCAATTTTTCTCCAATGGTGGTCAAGATATATTTCAACTCACCCACACCAATAAAACCGGTCAAATTCTTATCAAAAATTTGGAAAGCTTTCACATAATCATCAGGTTTTCCTAGCGCCTTGTATCCGCCTTCTCTATTGACCACAGTCTGGAAGGTTTCAAAGTCAATTTCGGTACTATTAAGGGATTCTTCGATGTTGGCGATTTCCTTCAATGATGGGTTCTGTCCGACAGCACGAAGCAGGTCGCCTAATGCCTTGATGGAAACTGTTCCTGAGGCTGTTTTATCAAAAAGTGCAAATGCGTCGTGGAGGTTATCAGAAGACATCGTTAACAAGAGAAAGGGGTACTTGACCTAGATTCCGTCACTACTGTTTTCCTATATGGGTTGTTGATCTGTAATACGAAACACTCTCTACATGTAAACACGCGCGATGGACATGAGATTTTCCCAATTGGGTAGAGCTGCTGACATGCAAGAAAGGAAGCATGAGATAGTGTGTGAAATTTGGGTTGAATAATGTTAGCAGGAACAAGGTTATGGAATGCGAGGSGTGATTATATATTTAGCATCTGGCGGATGCGTTTAAGATAGGTTAGGAAAAGGTCTTTCCGTTGCTGGAGGTCTAAATCCATATCACCGTCTAGCAAGGTGCGTGTTTTCTTGGTGCGTATAAAAGAATCGATTTTACCAGGACTGGTGAACAATTGAAACATTGATGGCATGTCATCAAACTTGGGTGTGTTTATCTGTATGTAACTGATAACTTGCTTCATCTTTTTCACCGCTAGAACGTTGGATTCGCCGGCAGATTCAACAAGCATGTCTTTGAAAGCGGTCTCGAACAATTTGGCTACCGCACGGTATCTGTAATGAGAACCTTTTGCAGCACTCGACCCCAGTGGGAAAAAGGGAGTTAGTTTGGGTGTGTAATACAAAGACTGGCCGTTGAAATAATAGCAGCTGACAAACCAGTACTCCAAAAAAAGGTAGAAGTTTAAATCATATAGATACGGGTGCTCTAACCCCTCATTCTCCACATGGTGCTCTTGTRGTGCATTAGAAACAGTTTTATGGGTTCCTGCTTCTTTTGGACGATTGCTTAATATYTCATCCGTTGAAAGYTGTTGGCCCAAAGATGAAAGCTTGGACTGAGACTGAAAAGCTGGAATATCTTGTTTTCTACGTTTGTTTTGCTCCCTTGTAACATCATCCATCAAGGTGGAGTTTTCAATTGCCGATATATCAAAAACAACAGCAGGGTCAAAGCTAGGCTTGTAATCATCCATTGTTTCTAGTACCAGCGGGCCATTAGTCAGACCTCGGGATACAATAAAAAACGGCAAATCTTCATATATTAATTGTCKCTTTCTTTCGTAGCTCGCATAATCATGCATGTTTGTTTGCAAATTAGTGCTTCCTAATGTTGTRTTATCAGTGGAGTCTGCATTTTCAGTCTGAACTTTACCTATAGTAGCTTCCTTGGTCGGAATCTGGTTGTGTGAGTYGCTACTRTTTGAACTCTCTTTACGTTGRGTRGACACRTTTCGAGTTGCTAGCTTATTTTCAGCWGATTTGCTTCCACTCAATAATRAGTTTTGTAAGGGTTCTTTAGGAGGARCTGGTGTTTTACTGGGTAATTCTTTAGAAGGCTGAGGAATTGGCGGTTTTGGTGTTGACATTGTATCTTGTCGCTCGGGCTTTTTCGTYACCACCTGATTTATRCAAGGGTTTGCATCTCTCGTTCCCTYAACAGTTGAATTKGTTGTTRTTTGGATCATTTGRGGAGTTTGTGAATCAGCAACATTCSAGGGAATATGGGTATTCATCGGAGAAGGACAAATGTTTTTCGGCAGACTTGCTGGTAGTGCAAGTTTGGTAGAAGGGCGTGCTGGTGGAGCATATATTTTGTTTGAAAGTACATTCTGCTCAAAAGCAATATATTCCTTRCTGTTGAATGGGGATATATTTCGCATAGGATGGTTTGGGTATAATCTGAAAATGAATGGCATATCTTGAATCATCAATTTGATCAAATAAAGAAATGTCTTCTTGACAATTTCAGGTGTATTGTTTAAAATGACTGTRTCGTGCCCGATTGATATCAGTAGTTCCCGGGGAATTTTCAAYTGGGAACGAGGAATATAATRTGTTTCGTCCTTTCCAAATCCGGTTAAATTTTGAATGAAATTGAGTTTTTCATCACTGGAAATGTCTCTGAAGTTAGCTTTTGGTAAATAGTTGTTATTCAAAGCCAATGAGTAGGAGATTTTATCAGCRTTTTGTACTTCACCACTGTCTAATTTAGAAAGCAAGAGATTGAATATTGTCTGACCTTCTGTGTAAACTGCATCGCTGATCAGCTTTACATCGGAAGTAGTATTTGAAAACCCACTATTGAGAAACCTTCGTGTTTTCCAGAACAAATTACTAGCAATCGAATGTAAAGGGCATTTTTCTGGGTCTCTGTGTCTAAACAAAAAAAGGTTGTTTGTAATTTCTGGACTACTGATCATTAAACTATCAAGTTTTAAGTTGTTGGTTATTTTCACTTCGGTGACTTGGAGRTTTGACATCATAATTTGATGGCGTCTCTCAAATGTGAGAAATGTGGCAACTGCCAGATGAAGATCRGTTATTAAATCAAACTGTTTGACGTCTTGTGACTTGGTTTCTAACGATGAATATAATATATCTTTCATGTTGTCCAGTTTGAACTTGGAATTTGACAAAGGGGCGGCTTGCTTGATGAGCCTTTTTTGCGCTTTGATGAAMAGAATCATCTGGTGATAGTCTGGATCGTCTTGCATAAGTTTCATGAAATTGTAGTAATAAAGGATACTARAGAAATTCACCAATTCCGACAAAACGGGTATTGTAAAAGTGGTGTGCTTCTCAAAAGGGGYAGAAACTCTCGCAATTTTATTTTGCTTCAAGTCCAAGACACTGTTTATATCCATCGAGGCAAATTTATCCAATGCAAAACTATCATTCGTACTGATGTATGTAAGAAAGCTGATTAAATTAGAAATATTGAAATGCTCCCTAGCTTTAAACACCGTCCCTAAAAGCGTTCGAACGTAAAGTTTAWAAACAGCCAAAATGAAAAACAAATGCTCCAATCGATCTTTGATTTTCCACAACTTGCAACCTATTTGGTAGCTTAATTCTTTCACATTCATAGTTCTACATTTTTCAGCATCTACATTACCTGTCAAAAGATCTGCAACTAGCCTGAAATTTCGCAGTTTCCGTATTTCTTTCCATGGATCCACATCACTCATATTTGCCTCTTTCTTTTYCACCGTTTTCTCCGGAACTCGTTCAGAATYTTGTTGCACCCTCTTCYATATACCACGCTCAGCAAGATGGAGAGCGAAGCAATTCCGAGTTCTTCTGAAATAGTGATGTAGATATTAAATAATTCAGATTTAGTGGGTCGATCGACGCACGGAACATATAGTGATGATCAATCCAAACTCTCGCCTCACCATCAGAAATGGATTGAATATTGGTTTTGTTTGAGGAGACAGTGTAGSTGGTTGCTGTAGCTGTTGCTCTGTGTGGACAAGATGTCTGCTATTTGGCCATTTTTCAATACGACGTTTTCTAATGCGGCTATCAACCGAATTCTTGCGGAAATAGAGCAAGATGCTGCCAAGGGGCCGCCGAAACGGGCGACTGGCGCCAACAATGTGAGTAAAAACAATGCTTCGGCAGCCCCCATTGCTTTCACCAAGTCCAACAGCGGAACTTCAGGGCTTGATAACTCATTGGCATCGCTTTCGCCACATGTGGCGTATTCTCCGAATCGGACCAGCTTCAACATCACCGCTTCGCAGTTGTTGCATTCCATCCAGGAGGGCGGGAGCTCACCCTCGTCTTCTCCGTTGACTACCAGCACGCCGCTCCAGATCTCGTCCTCTCCGCCACCAATAATAGAGTCGCAGYTTGCACCATCAAGTCAGTCCAATACAAATACGGGGATTCCAACAAACACTCGAAATAACCCACCCTTATTCCCTCAAAATAACATCAATGTGGCCTTGTTCAATAAGCTTCTGGACCAACCCAACCTAATTGACGAAATCAGCCAGTCCAAAAATCAGAAACTCATCAATTATTTGTCTCAAGAAGATGTGGTGAATACGATATTTGATTATATTCTTTTTTCTATGAAGATATCAAAATTCCCGAACTTGCAATCAATGCCYACAGAATATCTAACTCATGATATTTTTGCTTCAACAGACAACAATCAAAATCAAAATGGTTCTTCTGAACAWGTCAATGTATTYAAAGATGAGGATGATTTAATAGATGACGACAATGACACCGATATTGGCCAAGACGATGATTTAAAATTGGCCCCACGCAAAGCCAATACAGAAATGAACCCTTCAACCWCACAAAATTCAGATCATGATAATTCCAATGAGAGTAACACTAAAGAATTGAATCCACTTGAAGTGGCGTTGCAGAGAGCTGCTGTTTTATCAGAAGTCATTATTTTAACAAACTCAAATATCCATCAAACAGTACTGTCAAATCTCGAAATATTCACAAAATTTTGGAGGGGTTTCATGAATACGGATCCATCATTTTACTTCAAAAATGTAGTACTTGTTGAACATGGCTTGCCAGATATAGATAAATCAGATCCAAGCATCGATTTCAATGAAGAAATTCAAACAAACATGACTGATCTACAGAAATTATCTGAATTAGAAGAATCGAACGATTATTCTAGTTTAAGAGATTCTCATGAGATTATGATGTTYAATAACTTTCTAAAATTTGTGGACGATTTGGCATCAATCAATATTGCTGGGTTTATGAATTTTATAAGATTCGAACAAGAAGTTGATTGTTTCACTGATCAGTTCATCAAGTTCATACCATATTCCCAGACAATCTGTGATCTACTGGTAAGATTGATCTCGACTGATAAACCATAYAACTCAAATGGTCTGATTGATATATTGATTGACCAAGATTTGATTTTGAAATTGTTGAAACTTTGTAAAAGATATTACCTAGATCATCAAGTTCAAGATAATATTTGCAACTTATTAAATGGAATTGTGGGAATAAGTTCAAATATTGGTTTTTGGGAAGATAATGTTCCAACAAATGCTGGTACTGGTACTGGTGGTGTTGGTGTTGGTGTTGGTGGAATTGATGAACAGAATGATGTGAATTCAAACAATCCTAACATTGGTCCAAATGATTTAACAAGACAGCTGGTTTCKCAAATTTGTATYGAAGAGATGCTGAGTATCATCTTGACTTGTGGTAATTATGGTTTGGTCACCATAGTTTCTGTTATTATTGAAGTTATTAGAAAAAATAATTCCGATTATGACGAATTTGATTGGATATCTTCGGTCGACACAGCAACTGGTGAAAATAATGACGAGAACTCTTTACCAAGTCCTAGAGACCCTATCTATTTGGGAAATTTGTTGAAACTGTTTTCAATAAATTTAAATAAACTCATAGAAACTTATCTGACAGTAGAATATTACAATTTCAAACAGCATTTTGATCTTGATAGTGCTATTGGTCATAAAATTGAACCTCTGGGTTATGAAAGATTCAAGATTATGGAACTAATTGCAGAATTGTTACATTGTTCAAATATGATTTTGATGAATAAATCAGTTGAGTTGGATAAATTGATTTACAAGAAAGACCTATATCGTGATGTTAAAAAGACTGAACAGTTGGTCAAYGATGCCATCAATGAACTAATAATAAACGATAACGCTTCTGAAAATGACAGGATATCGATACGAAGTGGGACGCCTTCAGTTCCTTACATACCAACAGAACATAATTTATCCATWGGAAATTATTTCAAGTACAAGCTACTAGATACCCATGCTGTTCCTTTAATTGCTCTGAAGTTAATCAAATTCCCATGGAATAATTTTATGCATAATGTTGTGTTTGATTTGATACAACAGATTTTTAATGGCAGGTTGGCAAATTGGGATGAAGATAGAGCCATGAATCAAGAGGAGACTGTATTTGACGATAACTTAAGCTTAAACAAGATTTTAATATGGTCGCTTTTTGGTTCYTACTCGGATTTTACCAATCCTGACGATTATCAAGATACAACTTTTTACAAAGATTACCACTGTGACGATGATGATGCGCCTGGTTATTTCAATTTATCTTCATTCATACTATATTGTTATAAAGCATCAAACGAGTTGTATGAAAAATCCAACTTTAGATATGGATATATGGGTCACTTGACTTTGATTGCTGAAGAAATTCACAAATTTCAAAGTTACGTTGAAAACTTTGGCTTAACTAAAACGGAAAATGCTTTTGGGTTGCACAAAGAGGAAAATGATGATACAAGTCCATTTTATTTGAAGAGCAGTTACTACATTTTCAATGAATTGTATGAATTGATATTTGAAAATAAGGGAGATTTCCAAAAATGGCTTGTTTTTGTTAATAATGATTTGAAAGAAATCAGCTCTATGTACAACAAAGTATTGGGTAACCCTAATGAAATAGATGGTGAGATTGATAACATCCAAGGAAATGACTCTCATCTTGGACTCTCAAGTGACGAGGTATTGGCGAATATGACCATTGACGAACCACCAAAAGCGCAGGGTGCAATCATTTTGGATAATGGTGACAGTGAGGAGTTTAGAGAAGGTGTTGATCCTTGAGAGAAAAAACTGGCAAAAATTAGATGAAAAAACTTACGAATAATTAACGAGTTAATGAACAAAAACTTGAAACCAACTTTGACATTTGGTTTCAACGATAAACGAGAAAATAATGATAAAATATCAATTTTATATAAATTTGGCATACACACAATTAAATAATCACAGAATGATGCAAATGGTTACATGTGAACATTTACAATATATAATATACGCGTGTATAATACTAATACAACTTTTATTTCATTTCTTTTGATTTTTTTTTTTTWATTGTGTTTGGAAASTGATCAGATTACTATAGGCACCACCGCATTCAGGAAACAACTAAAAAGTTATTTCTTCTCCAAACTGCTCTGTCAGTTTTCTGATATTTCTAGTGATCTCATCTTCAGAAGCTGAACCTGTTTGAGAAAGTAATGTTTCTTCTTCGTGAGAAATGTTTAACTCTCTATCACTATTTTGATTTGGTAACATTCTTGATGATTGGCTGTCGCTGTTTTTGAAAGCGGAACCTTCGTAAGATACAAAAGATTGGGTGTCAAAGGAAGAGTTGGAAGGAGGGAAATTGTTGATTTGTCTTCTTTTTGAATARCCAGTGGATCCATTTTGATTAATTCTTGTTAATTGGACATTTGATAATTGTAAACTGTTCAATTGACCTTCAACTAGGCAACCGTGAGATCTATAATAGGAAAGCAATTGATTCCATAATCTATCTTTATTAAGAGACTTTGGATTACCCAAGATAATCATACCATATTTAGCTCTGGTTAAAGCCACATTCAGACGTCTTGGATCTCTTAAAAATCCAATTAACTGTTGAGGATTAGCTCTAACACAAGACAAAATAATATAATCCTTTTCACGGCCTTGGAAAGCATCAACACTTGCAATTTCAATCTGTTTATAGCTCTCTTCATCTGGGAAAACGTTACAAAGCTTCAAATATTGAGAAACGTAAGTTCTTTGACCTTCATAAGCTGTAACAATACCAATTTGCGARGCCTTGACACCTTCGGAAGTTAGTTTTCGTATGATTTTTTCTATGTTCAAAGCTTCAACTCTGTTCAAATAAGAAGTTCCACTCGAAGATATTTCTTCACGGCCATACACACACCAAAACATTGTTGGCATATCTTGTATTGGCCAAGGGAATGTTGAATTTATGATTTTTCTATCTTCATTGGACACACCATTCTGTAAACTACCATCATAAAACATGTTACTAGGGAATTCACTCAARCATGGGTGCATCCGATATTGAACCTCTAACCTGATTGGCGTATGGCCCAACACAATTAGTCTTTCAAATAGTGACTGTTTTAATCCTGCTTCACTAGCTTTTTTGTTCAAAATCACAGGACCTAATTGTTGATGATCACCAACAAGGACAATTTGTTTGCAACCTTTAACRATRGGAATTAGAGTTTGTGGCTCTGCGGCTTGTGTTGATTCATCAATTAAAACTGTTCTAAATTGGTACTGAGATAATCTCGAATCACCTGCTCCCACACAAGTACAACAAATGATATCTGCATCATCCAGGATTTTTTTCTCACAGTTATGTAGTAACTTCAGGTACTTTTTATAATCTGGTGCTGAAAGCTCACCAACTTCTTCTTTCAATCGAATGAACTTTTTCAATGCATCACCCGCACGAGATTTTACCAATTCATGTAAACAATATGCTTCGACAGTGGCATCAACATCTTCTCTTGCCTTTGCAACCAGTCTGACGACTTTTAATTTCATGGAGATCAACTTTTGACATAAATGATCAACAGCAACATTCGAAGGAGCACAAACCAGCATTTTTTCTTTTGGATACAATTTGGTGATGTGGTGAACAATTGTAGCTGATGTTACAGTTTTACCGGTTCCAGGAGGACCCTGGATTAACGTTAAAGGAGATTTGAGGGCTGATTCGACAGCAAAAGATTGTGATTCATTCAATGGAGACAATACCGACAAATTTGAAGGTACTTTGATGTTGAAATATACATCTTCAATATCATGACCCAAAAGCTTGTAATAGAGGTATTCGGAAATGGAATCTGAATCGACAGCAAACTTCTTCAATGAATCTTGCATTCTCTCATAGGGTATCCCCTTCCAAACAATCTCAGCTGTGAGTCTGTTTACATGAGTTGGAGGGTTGTTTGAGCGACCAGTATTCATCAATTCTAGTACATAATCTTCACAGTTGGCGTCGGGCAAACTGATAATGTATCCAGTTCCTTCCCACTTAGTTTCATAATCATCGTATCTCAATAGCATTTCATCACCTATGGAAATATTCAATTGGCTGACATCCAGAGAAGTGAAATAGAAAGAGGCCAATTTTTTACCACTTAAGGAATTTGACCATTCAACAGTAACGTACTTGACTCCTTCGCTTTCCTTCATCAATTTGTCGTAGTCAGCCTCGATTTTCACTAAAGGAGCAAACGATCTTTGGTATTGATAAGCGTCTACGTACCTCATTAGAATCGGATCAACAGAAATTTCCTCTGGGGCCTGATTTGAATCTTGGTCCAGTAATTTTTCCATTGTGATATTCTTGTTGAGTTTCCAGCTTTTCTCCAGTTTGAGGATGGAATCATAACTGATGTTATTTGAGTTCATCATGTCTCCATCGTCAGGATAAGGAGCCAGCCAACTTAGCAGTTKTTTATCTTCAATCAAGGATTGCCACTGTTGGGTATCCCAATTTATGTCCTTTTGTTGAGCACACGGCAATCTACATAAAATGACCACGACGTTTTCTTCTCTAGCAGAGACAAAGCCCAATACAAAAACGTTTCGGTTACCACAATTATAGCATTCCAGTACTGAGTCGCCAAGCTGGCTTTCTGGATGTAGGGAAATGCTATGATGCTTGGATAAGACCAAATGGGTGATTATGTGTGACCCTTTGCTCCCGCTTTTGGCGTTACAAAACCACTTGTTGCAGAACTCGCATTTCACCACACAGGAGGTGTTGGAATTTTCGCAATACGAGCAAGCGTACAGTGGCTTGGCCTCTGTAGGGTCTACTGAGGCGATACCATCATCTTCGTGATTGTGGTTATCTGTTAGTTCACACATTCAATAAAAGCTCCTTTTCACACTTCAAAGGTCGCATTCACCGACACTTGGCTTTGAGTATTAGAAGATTCTAGAGCTGTTCTTGTCGAAGCAAATTAACTGCACCACGAACCCAATCTGAAGCAATCCTCCCACAAACCAAAGCCGAAAAGAAAAAAAAGAGCATGGGCACATGAGCATGAGCATGAGCATGAGCAGAAGCAGAAGCAGAAGAACGACGCGCAACTTGATCCACAACTGAAGAGATTTTTGTTTTGGCTAGATTTTCACCATTTTCACTAGTGTGCAACAGTTAGCGAAACCCTTTTCGGCTCTCAATTTGCAAGAACATCAAGCAAGCGCGGAAAATCAGCGAAAGAAATCCAGGCTCACGTCCCGCGCCCCTTCTTCCCCCTTTTTCCAAGCAAACACAATATGGGGTGATAATTGTGCGAGTTGGCGCGCGCTGGCAGTGGAATCAGGAAAAGGAGGAAGAAAGCAGACAGCAGAGAGCAGAGAGCAGAGAGCAGAGAGCAGAGAGCAGAAAGCGAGGAAGCGAGAGCAGGATGGATAATAGCTGGAAGAATTGGTTTATATAGAGGTATATATGGTGAATTTATCAAGTGGGGGTAGTGATGATGGTGCTAGGAGTAGTGGAAGTGGGGACATCAGAATCAATGGTAGCAGTGACAGTGTCGGTATCCGTAACCGTAGGCGTAGCCGTGGAAGTGGAAGTGGAAGTGGTAGCAGTAGTTGGGTGAGAATGTATTTTATGATTTATGTAATCGGTGGCCGAACAGACCTTGATTGCGACAGCGGGATGGGCAGTCAAGTCGAGTTCATCTTCAAAGTAGGAATTGATGGTGTTGCAGCTTTTCAAACTGGCCATTTCGTCAATGATGCTGTGGCGTCTTGATCTCGGTAGTGGGACGGAGCTGGCGTTGGCGGTGTCGGTGTCGGGGTTCCACATTTGAATGCCTTCTTCCTCTGCATCWTCGTGGTCCAGTYGGTCGTCGAGGATTGCCAGGMTGGAATTGGAAGTATGCGAGATGGAGTCGGTGAGTTCCTGGTCGATTCTGGCGGAGCTGTCGACGGTGGARCCCTGGCGGGTCAGTTTTCTCGTCAGGATGGGGCCATGTTTGGGGCAGTCGATCAGGGTGGTGGTGGGAGGCGTTGACCGTTCATAGTTGACCAGGTCGGTATAGGAGTATAGAGARATCGATTTGCGGGGGGAACAGTCCTGCGAACAGGTACAAATGGTGGAGTCGACGGCCTGTTGCGATGGCGACGCCACCAATGCAGGTTTGGAGAACGACGGCGATCTTTTGGACAGCAGGGAAGATTGCGAGGGGTTGGACGAGTGGGTCGAGTGGGAAGAGCATGTCTTGAACAGGTTCAGCGTCGCAGGCTGGTGYGGTAGATCCACCACCTCGGTGTGTTGCAACGACTTGGAGTCGCTGTTGAGCAGCTCCACCGTCGAATCCAGCGCYGGACAAACAAAGTCCTCGGGCAGCACATAGGCCTCGTCCACAGACACGCTGCGCTCAAAAATATCACACGGGTTCATGGCACTAGCACTTGGATACAAACGCTGCGATAAAAGTCTATAAAATRTAKAAAAACAGGATACTTCATCGAAGCATTTGGAATTTATAGTTTTTTCTGCGACTCCGAGCGAATCACGGAACCCACACTCATGAACATACCGAAAAACGCTGCGGATCCCAAAATGTACTGGCCGAGCGTRTGAGCGAAACCTCTAGGACCAGCACCACCTCTGAGGATGGCGTATCCACCGAACACGAACCCCGACACTGCACCGACGGTGGTTCCCATGAGGAATCCCATCTTGATCTTGTCGAACGTGGATTGTGTCTGGTATTGAACAACAGGTGCTGGAGGCATTTTGGCGGTGGCTTGACTGCGCTATGTACTATGCACTATGACGGGAGTGCAAGGTGGAAAGTGGAAATCCAATTTTTCAGCGCACAGCTTCACAAGTAATGCTGTCTCTGCGCGGGCGAGAGATGCGGCTTGGGAGGTAGCACGGGCTGCTGGCCCTGCCGCTGCGGCTGGAGTGGCGGCTGGGACAGCTGGGAGGGSTGAGAGGGCTGGGRGAATTGTGAGAACTGGGAGAACTGGGACGGCTGTGAGAACTGGGAGAGCTGTGGAATCTGTTGACCAGAAAGTGTGTGCTGGAATTGGGGAAACGGCTGCAGTTGSGGGACCGCAGAYTGAGATGTGGAGGGGGAGAATTGCGGCCGCATAGGCGCAGAATCACGCCTGCTACGCGGTGGCGGTGGCGGAGGAGCCGTGCGCACGGCCCCCGTCGGTTGCGGAGACGCAGCCAGCGCTGGGAAGCCGGTAGCGGCGGAGGGAGCAACCGGTGCTGCTTGTAGTGAATGCAACGCCTCTATGCCCTGGATGTTGAAAGTCTGGTCAAATTGTTGCATGAAATGCTCCTTCATGGATTTAGAAGCGCTTCCCGTAAGGTTGGGCTTCATTGGTTGTAGRGGRTTGGAGCCCATCTCAATCTCGATCGGGTTATGGGCCTTCTGCGTGATGTTCTGGAAACTGTTGATTTGCATGTCGGCAAAAATCTCTTCTTCTTCCCGTGTAGGTGTAGTGGGTTGTGGCGTCGGAATCGAGTGGGACTCCGGGTTCTGGATGCGGTTCAGCAGATCCGTCATGCTCATATTGTATTCAGGAACTTGACCCGATCCAGACGCATAKGCGTTGTTATCGGCAGCCAGCACGTTGATGGTAGGCACGATGGGCTGGTCGTCCAGTTCCGGAGGGTCTGAGAAACTCACCGTCTCGTTGAATTTCACCTTCTTRTGGGCGTTCTTCTTGCTAACTCCCTTGGGTCTTTCGCCAGTCAATAAAAACTCCGTAAARGAATCRATGTCCAGCTTTTTCTTCGGCTCCGTAGCACCCCTTTCTTCTTCTTCCTCTCCCGAATCATTCTCTCGTTTTTTATTCAGAATCGAAATYGGTAACGGAATTGGGGCTGCTGTTTTCAGCAGTCGGCTACTGAACTTCTCCCCCCTCAACAGGTGGGCCAGTATTCTCATCAAAGCGGCAAACTGCCCAATGTTCAGTGARATGCTCCATTTTCGGAACATGTTCTTCAGTTGGGCTTGAATATCTGACGAAATCCTGAAATTTCTCAGAAATTCAAATACCTTATCGATGCTGATGGTACTGCTACCACACCTTTTCATGATATTATCGTACCATCTCAAATATGTCTGGTATTCCACCTTATTCAAGTCGTTCAAGTTGACGGACAACGAATATCCGGCATCTTCACCTCTTTTCAAATCGGCTAGACTGTCCGCACTCTTACTGTGTGCATTCAATCCTGCAAGTCCGATGGTCCCTCTCGATGGAGGCACCAGCGGCATCCCCGATGCATGCGAATTTGTACGTAATCTTTTCAACGACTCATCACTAAAGCTGTGTAGATTTCCATTCACATGGACCCCGCCTCCKTTTATATCCCAGCTGCCGTTTTCCGCAGCGGTTCCATTGCGATCTGTGTTTCCAGGGTTGAGATGCAACTTTGAAAATACGTCCTCTATCGGTTTATCACCCAATTGGCTATTGAAGTAATCATCAAAATGATCCGTGCTGTGGCTATTGCCGTTATGGGCGTCGTTCACYCCTGGTATATTGTTCCAGTCAAAATTCATCCTGTCTCTGGCCCTTTCAGTACCTCTGCTGGGATAGTAGCATAGATTCCTGTAGAGATCCAAAGTGGAAACTCACATAAGCTAGCGCGTGCCTGGCTAGTCGTTTGACTGTTGATCCGCTCGCTTTTTTTTCTTTGAGTATGATGCTGGCGACAAAAGGCTAGTTGTGTGCAATATAGGTATATATAGATAGATAGAGAGACATAGATTGTATAAAAATGACGGTAYAAACCACCGACTATTTCCAGATCTCCTTCACATCTTGGTCGGACAATGCTTCGCAAGTGCTCCAGGAAGTGGTATCATTTTTGAAAGTGTTCCTGCTCTTTTTCTGGGCTGGGGTTTTCAAGGCGTCTAAAGCTTTGACGGCATATAAATCAAACAACTCATCATAGTGAGAGTCTGACTGGGCGTTGTTGCTTTTCTTAACTTTGATCTGCTTCTGTAGTTCTTCTTTTTTCCAGGCCCGATCCAAAACTAGCGATGCATCTAACAATGTGCTTTCATCGGGTACATTACCTTCGTTGCTCACAAACCCTTCACATATAACATCATCGGTTTTGTTATCTCTGGACAGCGCTTTCTTGCTTTGTCTCTCGTTGACTAGAATGTTCATGGAGTCGTAAAATTTTCTCTTGGATTTCATAAACTGTCCATCGGTTTTGCTTATTTGCAAATCAATCCACTTGAGCTTGGTGGACATATCAAAGTTCTTATTAACTTCATCTACAGGTCTGTGCAACTTTTTTTTTATGTTGTATGTGTGTTGACTTTCAATATTATCATCCAAATTGTTTAGCATATCCATAACATCCGGCTTTTCCATCAATCCATATATATCCAATGATTCTCCATGWGGAATTGCTGTAGTCTGCGAAGGTGTGATGCAATCAAGATCAACCTCTTTACGTAAAACGGAATCRATGTCAATGGCTGAGAAGAAAGCACAACTTTGTGGTACATTTTCGATTCCTAGTTGAAAACAAAACATACTTCGTGTCCATAAATTCGCAATTTGTAATAGCATTGCACATTTATATYTGTCCTCTTCCTTCGTCATGTATCTCACTTCATCATGAATCGTGATGATTAATCTAGACTCRACAGAGTATAAGTTGCATAGATATTCCATTGATACAAGCAATAAATGCAAGTAATCAACACCAGATGACTGAATTGCCCAATTGATTCTGGATGTTAAAAATGAATTTCTATTCAAATTTGTACGTTTCAAGGCAGCAGTAATTCCTGCTCCCAATGTCGGCGTCTTTGGTTCATCTTGTTCAGCAATGCCTTCGAGCATATTGAAAACCACACTTTCAGATCCTCCATACCATAATTTAACAACTTTATTTTCCTCTCCTGGTAATTTGACACCATTATTTTTACCTTTCGTTTCAGCATATAGCTTCTTCCCAACTTCGGTGGCTTCTTTTTCAGTTACCGAAGGATTGAATTTTTTTAGCAATGTGATTGCAAACTTCAATCCTGCACCATATATTCTACCATAATTGAAAACTTTGGCCTCATTACGTGAGATTCCCAAAATATTCGCCGTCTTGGAATGTAGATCGGTACCTGCATTTTTGGTACCTTCTAATGTCATCCATCCAAGAGCGGTACCTCCGTGYAGTCTAAATACAGAATCGCCAACAACTGACGCAATCCATAATTCTTCACTRTCGACATCAGCTCCCACAAAACAGTATCCTTTTGGTGCTTTAATCATTGATTTGAGTTCCGATCCAAGTCTATTTTTTTTAGCATTTGACGCAGTTAACCATGTTTTCTCGACCGATCTTCTAGTAATGGTGCCCATAGGAACGATTTGAGGAATAATGTAACCTAATTTCTCATTGTCACTGTTACTATTATCATAAACAAYAAATTGATCCATTATCCGTGATCTTGATGAGACCCAATAACTACACATTGCATTCAAGTCAAATGCATCYTTTGCAA
The DNA here is from genome assembly GCA_001599115.1 of Pichia sorboxylosa. Classification (NCBI taxonomy): domain Eukaryota; kingdom Fungi; phylum Ascomycota; class Pichiomycetes; order Pichiales; family Pichiaceae; genus Pichia; species Pichia sorboxylosa. The sequence continues at coordinate 145,597 of BCGC01000001.1, read as the reverse complement.
ACTGRTGTGATGAGGTTAATATCCCAGATTCGAARAATTTTAAAAATGGTTTAGCAATGAGAGATGTAACTCTTGAAGATTCCCCATCCGCATGTGGAATTTTAAACAGCAATTTTTCTTGAYTTAAAAGCTTTTTTAAATTATCCCTAATCAAAGGGTCATTTTCAAATTGAGTGGATCGTTTCTTCCGTTTTGGTTCCTGAACTTCATCTTGATTCTGAGAATGATTGACATCATCATTGACGATATCATCGCTTACTGCTTCTTTTGCTTTTTTAGCTAATCTGCTCTTTCTCTTTGGTTTGTCTCCTTCTTCTTTCAAAATTTCCTTTTTGGCTTCCTTTGGTGATTTTTTCTTTTTTTTAGATCCTTGGTGTTCTGTTTCTCCTTCTTCAAGCAACAATTTGTTGATATCAACCAAAACATAATTCTTATCCGTAAATGATTTCATTTCATTATTATCCACAATGAAACACCACCCCTTACTGTCTGTCCAAAACACGGGCTTATKTTCCCACAGTAAATTYAACAATAGAGGACATAATCTTGATTTTATAGTTAAATTGAGCTCCCCTTTGACTACCAACTTCTTGTACCATTCAGGATATCCTGGCAATTTTTGACTYTTATATGGTGTTCCTGCTTTGGTCAACTTTAATGGTTGGATAGTCCAATCTAGTTGGGATAGCCATGGATCATTTTCCCATTTGCATGCAGCGTCGGTTCTAAGTTTAACAACTTCTTCACAAACAGCATGAACTTTTTCTTCAACTTCAATTCTGGCTTTTTGATACATTGTTTCACATGTGTTTATGTAATCTTCCCATTTAGTGGTAGTTGGCAGAAATGATGTTGTAATGTGTCTTAACGCAGCAAAACTTACTGGGTGGGGTATCAATTTTGTATATTCAGGATAGACCTTGTGTAGGACTCTATAGGTGGCAGTTACATCATCTGCACAATAGGCCATCAAATCTTGAAATTTGCTTCGTATCTCTTCTATACTACAGGTACCAAAATAATCCCTTATAGTTTTATCCATTTTTATTCCACAATGAAATTCTGCAACGTCACTTAATTTATTCATGCTGCTGGCATTTAACCATGGATCATCTCGAACAGCCGATTCCGGATCTTCGTCATCCAAAGCTTCTTCGTTCAACATAGGATTGGATAAAGTGAATTTCAGTGCATCAGTTTGAATCGATTCCCTCAAATGACTCAAAGAATCTTCTGAGGGTTTCACATTAATGGCCTTTCTGTATTTCATCCAGGCACCTCTCTGTCTAGAGCACATTCCACTGACAGAAATATGCAACGACATTGTATCCAGAAAAAAAGCTTTGGAAGGTTGAAGTTGATATTCCTCTTTAACTCTAGCCCTGTCATACGACACGTTATGACCAACGATAACGCAGTCTCTTTCGTGTGTTCCCAATGGAATTAAATGGTTATTTGTATTGCTTTCTCCTGTAAGATATGGCGATGACCACGAGTACCATGCCAATGGTGTCAAACATGTTGCCATGATTGGATATTTAGATTCTTTGTACAAAACCTCACAATCAAAAACCATTTCATTCTCAAGCGGATAAGGTACTGCAACGGGTTCTTCGTTTGGAGCGTATCTGGTCCATCCTGATTTGAACGACCACTGTTTTGGTTTTGCCATGGGTTTGGAACCTAGTTTACATAAGTTTTTCATCAATGCTGAATATTTTTCAGAGCTTTTATGACCCAAATACTGGAAATGTTGACTTATATTTTCCCCTTGTAGAACAGGTAATTTCAGATTTATAGGTGGCGACACAGAACAAGGTTTGCCATACAAGTCATTGTTTTCAAGGTATCTTTTTGATAATTCTGTCAACGCTTTTGTGGGTCCTGCAAATTGTTTTTTTGGAAACAGTTGCCTATGGAGGCCATCTGAAAGTTGTTGTATTCCACAAGCATTTGTGTTAATTTTTTCATTTAGTTCAGCCCATCGTATTATACTTGCATGGAAACCCCGTATCAAGAATTTCTTATATTTGACATCGTTTGATATTAGCATTGTAGTTGATTAATAGCTACTGCCTTTTTTTTTTGGAGTATTTGATAGGTGTCCAATGGATTGTATGGCACTCTGCAGAGCTTAAACAATAAAAATTATAAATATTAAAAGTTTGCAACAGATCGCTGGTGCGGCTTGGCTTGTCTTTTGCTATACATATTTTCAGATATTTCACGACAAGGCTCGGAAGTGGCAAAAACACGGACAAAAACACAGACACAAAAGCAATGGCTTCAAGCAAATGAAAAACATGGCAAGAATTCCAAATAACGGTGAAATGTTGATGGTTTTTATGTCATGTCTTTATTTGAATAAAAATGCTCGATCAAATCGTGTTTGTAAATGTTAATTGATTTGACTTGTGACAGAAATGAAGTAGCAGGACTCTCTTTAATTACGAATAAAAGGAATCTAATAAAAAACAAATGAAAGGACGTGATGTAGAAGATGGTATCGGATGATGATATTCATTCCTGATACTTGTATTGTATAAAGGATTAGGTCCTAATCATGAGAAAATCATACAATAAATCAATCGCTGGATATCATGCTTGCTTTGTCCGTTTTTATTAGTCACAAACAGACATTCTCATCATATAGTCCTTTTTACCCTTATTATGTGACTTTACGTGTCAGTGTGATAATTTCACACATATAAAAGGTAATTATGGAAAACCCAACTTTCAAATCACAAGCCATTGGGAAAAATGATAAAAGCTGAAAATTCTTGGTTCACCCATTTTCACTTCTCCTTCAGGATTCGGTACCTACTTTATAAATACTACACTCTCCACCAAAATTGATATTCCCTTCATACTCTATCCATACAAATGAAATCACGTTTTCCATTGCTCTACATTAATGATCAACAAAACCATCAATTCAAACCAAGCTCCTCATCGTGCAACAAACCCATTGTCGGGATTCTGCTATTCTGCTATTCTGATTTCTCTACTATAAAATTCTGAGTTGAATTTCTGTTCCGCTGTTTGTCATCCACTATTTTTTTTTGTCCGCTATCCTTATTTGTAATAGCCTGCGTTACAACCGTCCGGGTCCGTCGGAAGCGCGCTATTTTTTTTATCGCCGAATTTTCACGGGGTTACCAGTTATTAGTTTTCTGCCGAGCCATAAGTAATTAATACATAAAAGGAAGAACAAGTCTAAGTAGAATATCTGGAGAGGGAAAACATAGAAGTTTTGAGATTAGAAAATTTCATTTTCCTAGTTTGCATGGAAACTATTTGAAACTAGAGTGTTGGTACAAACTAGTTTTGGTCAAAAGTTTTCGGGACGTGATTTTTTGTTGCTACTCAACTGTCAAATCGACTTATTTTGTTGCTGGCCATTTTTTTCTATTTCTTGAAATATGTTACTATTGAAAAGATCGACATCCGTAGAGTCTAGTGGGTCGGCAAAATCATCAGTCTTCAGTCGACTGGTGAGACGGAAAACCAAAATGCCAAAACTGAATACAGACCCGGAACTAAACAGCAGCTTTACTAATGCTACCGGGGGGAATAATAAACAAGAACCATCCACACCTTCATCTCCTGTGTTGTCCATCGACTCACTATTCTCATCACAACAACCCTCAGAACACCAGACATTGTCAGAGGACTGGGAGCTGCGATATGATCCCATTTTATGCGAATTCTACTACGTCAATTTCAAAGAAAATCTAGTACAATTCGACTCTCCTCTGGAGGTTGTTCAACACTAATGCCTAATGCCTAATGCCAAATTCCAAATACCCGGTCCCATTTTTTGGGTCACAGCCAACTAGCTGCCATTCTTAATTCCATTCACAACCTTCAAAAACCCGAAAAAAAACTCCCTCTCAAATATATAATATGTAATATATATAACCCCCCTAATGATGTAATGTAAAAAATACAAAAATTTGTATCTCTCGGGAACTCAAATGGGTTTCGTTGCATCCTTCAACCATTCAATCGCCTCGTAATCTTCAACTTCCTCAAGTTTAACTCTCATGCTATTGAAAATTTGCAAGTGGTATAGATTAACAAATTGAATCTGTTCGGACGTGAGATATTGGGTATCAATCAACTCCCTACAAAAGGGAACCAATGTTAAGTAGTCAAATTGTAGCATATCTTCAGTCGATCCTTCAACAACCAGTATATCGCTCTCGATTCTTATTCCATATTCGTTTTCCTTATAATATCCAGGCTCGTCGGATATAAAATTGCCAGGCTCTAGCGGTTTATAATTGTATGATGTCTCACTAGGAGATAATCCACATGGACCCGAATGAACATTGATATAGTTATCAATTCCATGACCAGTGCCATGGCCATAATCCAGTCCGTACTTTCTCAAAGGCAGTCTTCCAAGTTTATCAATGTAATAAGACGAAGTACCTCGTTCAAATTTGAGCATGCAAATATTCAAATGACCTTTCAACACCAAGGTATAATTTCTCTTCAACTCCTCCGATGGTGTGGGCTTATCTTTGCCAACATAGATAGTTCTCGTAATATCAGTTGTACCTTCAAAATACTGCCCTCCTGTGTCTAACAACAATACGTTGTCCATTTCAATTTTGGAATAATTGTCTGAGGTTGGTTCGTAGTGAACAATTGCAGCATTAGCACCAGATGCTACTATTGGTGCATAACTGTTGCCTTTGAATTCGATGGATTTGGTCCTAAACTCGTATATTTTATCAGCCACATCTATTTCAGATAATCCATCCATAAGCTTGTTCTTTTCAAACCAATTAAAAAATCTTATTAATGCTAAACTATCCAGGCTTTGTGATTTTTTGAGGTTTTGAACCTCGATTGGATTCTTTATTCCTTTGAGTTCTGTAATTATAGACCTAAAATTGACTGCATATATTGAAGGAATATTGATGTAAATTGAATAACTGGAATCCTTCTCCAGACACACTTTTCTACATTCTTTATCTGCTGATGAATTTCCAATTGCCGGTAAATCGTCCCATATTTGAGCATACGCCTTAACTTCAATATTGATTTGCTTGAGATATGATTTGACTTGTTCATTCAACTTTGTTTTGTCAATGTAAAGTATCACTCTATCCATGTATATGATCATATAGGCAAAAAAGACAGGATTGAATTCAATATCATTGCCTCTCAAATTTAACAACCAAGCAATAGAGTCCAACATATTTGATACATAAACAAAACTGCCATCTTGCTTCATTAAGAGTCTTAATTGAAGTATTTTTTCTGTAGCCTCCATCCCGGAATATTTGTAAGGAAACATGAAAACTTGTGAGCTTTTAACTGTTATTTTGCCTCTGATGGCATCAACCAAATTATAATCCAAATCGTTAACTAATTTCAAATTATGAGAATGGGCCAAGTTAACCAATTTCTCGCCTGTTTTCCATGTAACTAGTCTTGGATCAAGACCAATGTCCCCTGTTTCGCCCTGTTGGTCCATCAAATAAACACACTCGTCAACCATCCAATCATACCAGGCAGGAAACCCCTTGACACCTTGTTTGATTAACAACCAGTTAGAATCCAGTTGTTCTTTTGCCTGCAAAAAATACCTGGAGTCTGTAGATAGTGCTGCACTAGTCGAAGTAATTATGGCAATACCTGCAGAGCCTGTGAAACCACTAATAAATTCTCTTCTTTGATCTTTCACTGACGTATATTCACTCAAATGTTCATCCTCTGATGGAACAATATACGCTGACAAACCATTGATTTTCATGAGTTTTCGAAGAGCCGCTAATCTAGACCCCGAATCAAACATCTCATATCTCATTTCAGCTTCCTTATTTAGCTTATTCAAATCCCATAAAGATGGTGTTTCTACCGAAAATCCACTAAACAACGATTTGATTGTTGAAAAACAAGACACCTGGTAGTCCGGTGATTCCACAAGCTCCGTATGTTTCTCGCTGGCCTCGTGTTTCTCCATGTGTGTGGTGAAATAAGAATCAAAAACCAGGCTTGGAAGAAAACAATTTGCCTTCGTACGTTTGTAAGGAAGGGATGGGAAATTATTGATTCTGAATTTCTTGTCGCTCAGGTCATTTATCCGGACTTGGTATGATTCAACGATAAGATGATTGTGATTCAAATTTTCGCCGCTGGTGAGTGCCGTGGAGAGCGTGCGAGCACGCAAAAAAATCGGGAAAAGTCAAAGCTTGAAGCATGTCAAAGATGCTACCTGCTTTCTTCTTTGCAACAAGATTATTGTTGTAAGAGTGATATATGGATTTATCAATATATATATATGTAGAGAATAGAAAAGATGGTATTTAAGAAAAAAAAGCGCAAAAGAGAAAGATCAGAATGGGAATAGAAAGGGTAGAAGTCAAGCTTGAGGGGAAACTTTCTCTCCCGCCACGCCAGATGGGCATGGGCTCTGTTCAATGCCACTGGTTCTTTCTTGGTTCTGTAGCTCAATATCGGAAGAGGAATCCTGGAAACCGTTGACGTCAAAAAAGTTTCTTCTAACTTCAACATAATCGTAGGCGAATTCACCAATTTGATCTTCGTCCAAACCAACTTCTTCCCCATACTCATCAACCCTAAGTTGGCAGTAAGGAATTTTGTCAATGACAACACAAATGATGGCTGTCACCACGCAGCAATAGCCAATGACGGCAAAAATGTATGCTAATTGCTTGTACATTTGTTTCCAATTGTGATTGATCCAACCACCCTCGTGGTCACTATAGCCATCGTAACCAATGACATAGTCGGCAGCAAATATGGCGTTGAAAAATAGACCAATAACACCGGCAATACCGTGCTCCGCTAGCACATCTAAAGCATCATCCACTTGAAACCACACTTTGATGATGGTAGCAAAGTTACATATGAAACCAGAGGTGATTCCCAAAATTACCGACGCCCATAATGGAATCACGCCGGATGTTGGTGTGGCAGCCACTAAACCAGAAATGATACCAGAACATAACCCAACAGTTGACCAACGATTGGTTCTCCAGAAATCCAAAACCACCCATGTAAAACCACCAAAAGCGGCACACAAGTTGGAATTCATTATGGCATATACCGATTTTAACGATGGAGTCAAACACGTCAAACCGTTGAAACCTAGCCAGCCAAACCACAATAGCATGGTTCCAATTGTGACTAAAGACACATTATGAGGTCTGAAATTGATCATTAAGTGTTCTTTTCTAGCTCCTAAAAAGTAGGAGATGACAAATCCCGAAAACCCAGATAGAATTTCAACAGGTCCACCACCGGCATAATCCAACACTCCCCATTTATAAGCCCAGCCTGATGAGTTCCAAATCCAGCAAGTGACGGGACAATACACTAAAGTCAACCAACAGAATGTAAATGGGATAAATGGCAAGATTCTGCCTCTTTCACAAATTGCACCAATATAAATACATGCCGTGACGGATGCAAACATACCTTGAAAGTTTGCAAACGCCATTTCTGGTATATCCACGGCAGAATCCCCATCACCAATGGTCATGGAATGCTCCAAATTCTGGTAACCAAAATTATGCAGATTGCCAATGAACTTGTTTGTTGCTGTGGGAGAAAACGCCAATGAGTATCCCCAAAAATACCATTGAAAGATTGAAATCAGCAGAATAAAGAAGACTGAAAAAATCAGATGGAGGGCCGATTTACGTCTGGCCAACCCTGAATAAAGATATGCTAGACCAAAACACATGATCAGCACCAAACAACTACCAATCACTAGCGTGATGATCGTAGTGGTGTCATACAACGTGGTCCATACCCTGTCCGCCATGGTTGAAGATATAAAAAATAACGAGTCTTGCAGACGTGAATGAAAACTGCACCTGGATAAATCAATTTACACCAAAATCTACCACAGATCTTAGCACAGCACCAGACCAGAACACCACCCCTGAACAACTAAACAGAACCAGGAAAGCAAAATTTGACTTGTCCTTTCGAGGATTCAAACAGTATAAAATAATGCAGCTACGAGAGTTTCCTATTTAGCAAAAAAAAAATCATCCTACCTTCGCCGATACCAGCCAAAACGGTTAAATTTTTGTCGCATTGATTTTTCAAGCCTAGATCCGCATCTACTGATAAGTATAATGCCTTTCTATTTCGGGGAAAACCGCCGATGTTACACCTCTACTTTACTCTGCTCAACCCCSCTGACAAACTCCACCAATGGCGAAAAACCCTGGCTTCCCCAGAATTTCCAACTCCCCATTTGACGTGACGTGACGTGACGTGGCATGGCATGGCGTGCATGGCCATCACCGTTTGACAGCTTTTTCTATTAGCCTATCAAAAAACCCTATTATTGCAATCAGTTCTGCAAAAAAAGCTAAAAAATTCCCAATTTAGCGCAGTTTTTCCGATCTTGTTATCGTGGCCAATCAACGACGAGTTACTTTTTTGGGATATTTTGTGTTTTTTCCATTTAAGTGTCCCAAAAAAGCGCGCGTCGGTCGACGCGCGCTCTTTTTTTTTTGTTTGTTTATTCCAGGGAACTGATCGAAGCATGACATAAACCAACTAGACAGAGTGCATATTTCAGAGGTGAAGGAAATTTGAAAAGCAAGCAAGATGATTCAGTGGTATGTGGTTTGGATGTTTGTTTTGACACAGTTTTTTTCCGGAGTTGATGCCGGAACAGAGTCTTCACTGTCGAAATTGAAGAACTTGTGGTCGTCCAAGCACACTTTCAAGGAAGGTGATAAGGTGGACGTGTTGGTCAACACGGTGACGTCGCCTAACTCCAACATCCCATACGCATACTATAGCCTGCCGTTCATCTGTCCAGGGTCCAAAAACGTCAAGCCAGTGCATTTGTCGTTGGCAGAAATCATCAATGGTGACAGATTTTGGCAGTCAGATTACAAACTGAGTTTCGGCAAGGACGAACCTTGTCTAAGAATCTGTGACAGAATTATCCGTAAGAATGCCATCCAGGAAACAATTGATTTTATCAAAAACGAATACATTGCAGACTGGATCATTGACGGTATACCAGCCTCCACAACCTTCATCAATAATGACGGTGTCCATGATCCAAAGAAATATTACATACCAGGCTTCTCCCTGGGCTATAAAGAAGGAGACGACTATTATCTAAACAACCATTTGATGATGGTGATCAGGTATCACAGAGAAAAGACAGATTTGAACACATTTTCCATTGTCGGTTTTGAAGTCTATCCAAAATCAGTGGAAAACTCAAACTGTCCTGGTGCGTCTAAAAACTTCCAACATTTTAGGTTAGACCCTGATGCAAACGACCAACTCATCCCTTTCACTTACTCTGTGTATTGGCGTGAAGACACTGAGCTGGAATATAAAGACAGGTGGAAAATGTACATCGATGCGTCCTCAATTGATCTCTCAACAGGTAATCTAAAGTCAATCAGCACCAAAAACTCAACCACCATTCATTGGGTTTCGTTGATTAACTCCTTTGTTGTCATCTCCTTTGTTTCTATCATTGTTGCATTTGTATTGTTGGCAACTTTTAAATCTAACTTGGCAACCTCTCAATTTGGACAGACTGCCCAACTATCATTCAAACAACCCAAGTTCCTGGACCTATTGTGTATTTTATCCGGTTCCGGTATACAATTGATCTTCACACTTTTGGGCTTCTGTCTACTCTCAATTTTCTTTTTCCACAAATCAATCGGTAATGAAACTGCTATGATTTCTGCCACCGCTGGTACCTTGATGGTTGGTGGCTTTTTTGCTGGTTTTTCTTCAATTCAATTATACAAACTTTACACTGATAAAAAGGGCTCCGTCGAAGATATTTCCTATGGTAAAACCGCTATTATTTCATCTTTCTCTGGAAGTTTCTTGATTTCTGTGATTTTAATTGTCATTGTTATCACAAACTCATTACTCTTCAGTACTGACTCTCCTAGATCTATCAAGTTCGGCACGTTTTTGCTATTGTTTTTAGTTTACATCATTTTCCAATTTCCAATATCAATAATTGGTGGGTTATTTGCAAAGAACTTCAATGTTTTTGTAAATAGATTGAACAAAAACTTGAACACAAATGAAAAATCATCCAAGCCGATAATGTATGATTCATCAAAGAAAATACCAGTATACATGAGAATTCCGTTCTCTCTCGCAATTTTTGGTCTCTGTCCAACCAGCATTGTTTTTATTGAGTCAAGATTCTTATATAACACATTGCTGACCGAACGTTCTTCAACTTCGGGTTTTGTCTATGCTTTCATCATTCTAGCTGCCATTTTCTTGTTATTTATTATGCTAGAAATTGGTATAATTTCTTCCTACCTAAGACTGATCAAATTCAATTCTCCAATCAATTGGCAATGGTGGACTTTCCTAACTTGCTCTTTTTCAATTTGGGTTTATCTGGTTCCTTCCTCGATCTATCATCTAGTATTCAAAATGAAACTTATTGATGCAGGCTCTCCTGTATTATATATGGTATATTCCACCATTTTGAATACAATCATATCATTGGCATGTGGTTCTCTGGCTTTATGGAGTGCAACAATATTTGTTTATGCCGTTGTTTTTTTCTCTGATGTGAAAAAAGATTAAGTTGGTCTATGGTTTTACTCGACTACATTTACTAATCTATAGAATAGCATTTAATAACAAAAAAGCGTATAAACTTTTAACAACTTGATTCCTTTCGAAATTAACCTTAATCTTTAACGAGAATTAAAACTATCAAAATACACAAAATCAATGTACAAAAATATAACAAACCTTGGATCACACCCTTCCAAACTCAGTTTGTTTTGATGTATGCCTTATTGAGATTAAAAATTTCTCTGCATAAAATATGCCAATCAACTTCTCTGGCCAGGTTTGTTGAATTACTCTTAATATTATATTCCAAAAATTCTTCTATTTCAGCGGTATCTGCTTCTTCCATGTCAAAAACTTGTTCCTCCTGCTTCAGTATATGCTCAATTCTTTCAGTATTTTCAATGCTAGGGTCTTTGATGGAACCAATTTTAATCCTTGGTCCATTGTTTATCATTGTTGTTCCAATGGAGGCACCGATGGTACTTGATAAGCTGTTACCTCTGGTAATTGAAATTGAAGATCGTTCACTTTTCATTGGATTAGTGAAAATGGTTGATGCAGATGATATGCTATCATTTCGTGATTTGTTTGGGAATGCTTTCTGGTGTTTCAAGTTATCAACAAGTTGAGTTACATCATCGTCAAAACAAAACGCAGAATTTTTATTTCTGTCAACCAATGAAACTCTTCGTACTTTCACGTTTTCCTCAAGTAACTTCTCTTCCCATTTGAACAATTCGTACATTAACTTCAAATTAGGTTGAATTATGACATTCAAACGGCGCACACGCACATACATGTACGCTCTTGCTAACGAAATATTCATTCTTTTCATCACTTCTGCAATACATATTGTAGCAGATCTTGAAACACCAACTTGGCAATGTACCAGACATCTACTAGATCCAATATAAGACTCGTCAATAAATTTGATGGCATCATCAATTGTTGCTGTAAGTGTGCCAATCCCATCATCATTGATATTAGGTAAAATGAATACTTTCTTCACCTTTAGAATATAACTTGTATTTTCGTCCATTTGATCTGGTTTAAAGGTGATAATTTCACAACCCGAAGGTAGAACCTCTTTCTCGTGCTTATATAATTCACTCCAAGAAATTCTTTCACCCACGCTGATGATATACTCAATACCCAATCTTGATAACAAAGGAATATGGGTGGCATGAACCAAAGATCCTAGATACATATGATTCAGGATTCTTGACGGTAAAGAGCCACTCACTTCTTCCAGACATCCTTCCATTGTTGGAGTTGCTTTCAAAATCGATTTTGGTTGATAATAACTATTGTTAATACCAAAAGAACTAAAGGTTTGACTAGATCCAACAGCATTAGAATTATGCGGAGTGGATCCAAATGAGCTTGAACCTCTTAACTGAACAACATGATGACCAGTGGGTGTAACAAAAGACGTGTTCCCATTTAATCTCAGCTGATTTTGATTACCGAAACTGGAAGCACCAACTTTTCCAACATTACCTTTCTTTTTACTGAACAAGATTAGAAATCTTATCATTTTAGAATCGTCTTCGAATTTAAAGTTTTCCCGAGTCTCTTCAGAATTTATTGGTGAAAATTTTCTAATGATTGATTCCAGTTTTGCTAAAAGTTCATAATCGGTTTTAAAAAGAAAGAATGGTCTACCATATTTATGGTGTAAATCTAGAATAGCTTCATCAAGACAAACATCTTTCATAAACATTATGTAACACAATGATAATAAAGAAGATTCAGTATAACCATCAGAGCAGTAAATCAATCCTGGAAATTGTGAGTTGCAAAGATAGTAACATATTTTGCAAATATTTATTATTGACAAGATGTCATTATCAGACATATCAATCATAGAAACAGATCCAGAAGGTGGAAACTCAATATTAATATAGTCACAATCATGAAAGTTATCATATATCACTTTTAGTTGTTCCAATGAAGGGAATCTTGCACCTTCGATACACTTAATGTAAAATTTCCAAACAGTTTCGGGAAATGTTATAAGCATCTTATCAGACTTTTCTGAATTTACACCCTTTTTTTCAAAATCATCACGAGTAAGCTTGACAATGGTGTTTGATTCGTTACAATAAATAGGAAATTTGGCCTGATTTCTCAAAAAAGCTGAAACCTCTTCTTCATTCATTTTCTCAACATTCTTACTATTCGTCATTTGTATCTGCAAACATTCATAGTCAGTGATATTTCCAAGCCATATCCCTTGGGATATTGGTGAAGCAGTTGACATTTTTGAAATCTCCAATCTTTCTCTGTACAGATAATTGGAATCCCAATTATTGAAAACCTTCAAGTCGTATTCCGAACATAGTTCGCTTTCCCCCTTGACAGAGGAAAGTTCACTAAGACTTGGAATGGCAAGAAGATTGGAACGTTTTAAAGCGTCAATTTCAGCATCTGACAAAATAAACGTATTATATTTTTTTGCATTCAGAAAATCATTTACATTTTTCCGCCTTAGTATTTCCGGATGCTGTATCTGATATATCAGTTGTGCAATATGCAGTAGTCTGGCTATTTGAACACATTTACACCCCTCCCCCAGAGAACAGGCGTCGCCGTCCATTATTGAATCATTGTGGTCTTCACTATTGAAACAGTAAACAATAAAATCTGAAACGTTACTAATCTTGGAAACTTGAATATGAAAATTTCGTAGATTTATACCCATTTCAGGATCCAGGTTTCGAAACACAGGAAGTAAGTTTGTAGCAAAGCAGTCAGCCAAAATTGTGTCCATATCGTAATGATCGAAAACCTCATTTGGTAGTGTATTTTGTAAATATATTTCGGGGTTCGTGAATGCGGAGTATGATAATAAAATATCATTTGCAGCCACTGAACTTTTTATCAGTCCTGTTGATTCCGTTATAATGTTTGAAAACTTGGTGGAAACCTCACCGTTTACATTACATGATCTTATAGGCATCAAAAATCTAATATCCGGTGTCTGAACTAATTTTGTAATATTATCAATCTCAAAATCATCCTCTTTATCACTATCGTCGCATTCGCTGTCTGAAAATCCGTCTGATTCATCTAATGACTTTGGTTTTTGAAATGATGTAATTTTGGTTTTATTAGATGCCGTATTGATGTTGTTACTCAGAAAACTGAGCTGGGCATAATTTGATCTGTGAATACCATGAAGCCAGGGAAATACTTTTTCAACATCTGGTATTTTTCTATTTGAAGCACTCTGCAAAAAAAAAATCATTTCATTATTAGATATTATCTTACAATGTGGTAATGTGGGTATAGCTGAATGATTCTTAAAATATTGTGCTTGTGTCTCAAATACATTGCATTTCTGGTGTTTTTTACCGTTCAATAAAAGACGATCAATTGCATTGCCTGACTGAAAAGAGTTAAATTCCAACTTTGGAGTATGATAATCAGAGCTATCTAGACTGTGTTTAGCTTTATGTTTGGCTTGTTCATCTAGCGATGAGCTCATTGCTCTTTTCGAGCTCCTTCTTCTATGCGGGTATTTGGAGTATATGGGTATTGGGATTGATGTACTTTTGGTTTCTGTATTATCAAGCTTTGAAAGTGCTTTATTTTCTGATTTCGTTGTTGGCTTGGCATCTTCAAGCACTGGCATAGCTTCGTGCATACCAAAATCGTTATTTTCTAATATTGACGGCTGTATTTCGGCATGGAGAGAAAGTCCTGAATCAGTCGAGCTCCGCTGTGAGTCGACATTTTGAAGTAGGACACTTTCGGAAGTAGATTCTGGTGTCATCCGGATATCCCTAGGCTGTTTGTCTAACATAGCATCTTTGGAAAGTATGTTGTTAATAATAATATGCTCATCGACTTGAGACTCTGTCGTGTTCATTTCCGAAACTGACTCCTCATACACTGCACAACCATCCATCAAGTCAACTGCTTCTGACACCAATACTATAGGTGATACCACCAAATCTGCAGGCATCAGTATATCTCCAAAATATAGGGGAAACCACCGAAGGCAAAAAAAAAAGCTCAGCTTCAAATCCCCAAGTAGATGCCTTTTACTGATATCGATAAGAGATTTGATGTGCTCGCGAAGCTTAAAAAAAACGTTAACAGATTTTTTTCTTCAGTGTGGTATTTATGTCATAAAGGAGCCAAAGAGGTCAGACTCAAAAAGTAGAGTGATATAAGCAATGAAATTTGAGTACGCACACACAGACATGTGCATGTGTTTATATATTTGTGTATTTTATATAAAGATTTTCTAACAGTTACAAGATGAAGGTATTATTGATACAGAAAAAAGAAAAAAGTTGGGGAATCCTTGCTAAATGAAGGCTCGGCCTAGAGAGCCACATAGAGCAGGGTCATATTTTGGTCACCAGGTCAACCAAATACTTCATGAAATGTCTATCAGTATTTGTGACGAGGGTCTGAATTAATTGGTTGGCGACATCTGCAGGAAAACCGAAGTTACTAATCAACACATTGTCCATTTGCTGACACTTAATCTCGTTAAAACCACTAGGCTCTCTACCAGAGCTGGCCTTTTTGCCCAAAGAGTTAGCATCCGGGTATTCAAAACCAATATGTGCAATGGCTTTCATTAATCTGCATGCCTCTAAAATAGCATTGTTTCTAAACTGCGCATCTTTCAGTAGCATTTTATTGCTGGCTGGGGCTTTAATGGCAAGCTCTGTGGATAAAAGAATACAATTATTAACCAGAATCTCATCAACTGCTTCAAATTTCATATTATTTTTAAACAAATCTTCTGGGTCAGTAACAACTCCACTTCCTAGTCCTTGACAAAGCATGTTCAAAACAAGTAAAGACAACTTCACAATGGATAAGTCGATAGTTTGGTAATTGGAAGCATACCCTAACATGGTTTTGATTACATTAACCAGCATTTCCTTATTTTCTGTAGATGCAATCCATAAAGAATTTAAACTGTCATTGGATATAGAAATGATCATTGACAAAAATGCCCTTTGTAGATCAAGAGTTTCTTTTCTGGTAAAATCATCAGTTGCTAATTGCTGATCTTTTTCAATTTTAACAAAAACCTTGCTCAAGAAAGGTGCCAATAAAGAACTCAAGAGTAAATACAAAGTTTCGCTTTTTGAACCTTGATGCAAAAGTTGGGAAACAAAGTTGATAAAATTGATAACCTCCACGCTTTTCAATTTCTCAAAATTGATCATAATAGTAGAAATGAATTTACCAAGAATCTCTGGGGATAGGCTGCTTGTATATTGAGAAAATTTGTTTAAAATAATGTATAATCTGACAATACCAAATTGGCAAGCTTCTCTTATAATATTGAAATCAATGAAATTTTCTAGTGTGATAATTATAACTTGCGAGACTTGGTTGAAGATGTTCAAAAACTTTGCATTCTTAAATGTTTCTGCTGGTAAGGTGTCGAAACCTTTCAAAATATTACCCAAACAAATGATAGCATGATGAACTTGATTCAAAATATTCAGGTTCAAGGTGAATGAGGAAATTGAACCGATTCCTGCTTCAAGAGTTGTGAAGATTGGCTGTAAAATAGTTTCCAAAATGGATATTTTTTCGTCTCCGTTACCAATCAAACTAATCAAAAGACCTACACTTTCAAAAAGATAAAGTTGACTTTCAAAAGATCCTGATTCTTCAATTAATGATAAATCCAAATCTTTAAAGTTTTCTGTGTTAGATGGATCTGCAACCTTATTCTTGTTCTTATTTGAGATTATTTCAAACGATAGTGTCAATAATGGGGCTAAAGTTTTGATTAATTCTTCAATGACAAAATCACTGATTTTTGGTTTAACCATTTTGATGAATCTGTGAAATAAAAACCAAGATCTGTATTTGACTTTATCGTTTTCACTAAAAACGCCAAAGTTAGAAATAAAAATATTCAAAACTTTCATTAATATATCTTCTTTATTGACACCCTCGACTTGAATGTTATTATTGGTAAAAAAAGGATAGTGCTTCAGTACCAATTCTAGAAACAATAGTTGGATTAATTGATGATTGATTAAAATTTGATCCGAGTTTGTAATCACTTTACATAACATTTCATTGAAGACAAAGTATGGTCTTGAATTGTTTATCATAGTTTTTGGTAAGTTCATCACATTATTCCTCAACATGTCACTATAATATGTTAAAACATATAAGCCAAGTTCAACTGTTCTCCAATCGAGGTTGGCAGTAGAAGAATTTGGTGTGATATTGGAGAATAAAAACTCATTGATACAAGAAATCAAGACATCTAGCGCCAACGTTTCATTCAAAAGAACAATGGAATCAATAAAAACATTTAGTTTGTTCCGAATTTCAGTGAATTGTTCGATAGTTTCATCATCTTCCCCGTCGTCATCTTCATCAAATTTGAGTTTTAGCACTATGTTCTTCATTAATGTGGAAAGCAATTCATCATTATTAAGAGCAGAAAGATCAATGGCTTCATTGGTAATATTTTTTTTCAAAAACAACAGAAAGCTACCAATAAACGGAAATATTTCCAAAGAAATATCATCAAATTCACATGCTAAAAACTCAAAGACCAAAGGAAAAATTTCTAAAACTTTTGAGGATGCTAAAGATCTAAATTCATTCGATGCTAGCTCTTCCGGAGATGCATTGTCTAACAATAAAATTGATTCACTTCCTATTTGATTAATAAGCTTTGTTAATGCCATAGAAACATCAAACTCTAAAACTTTACAGTTGAGATTCATCTGATTAAGAATAGATCCTAAATTCAAAAAATTGATTAGCTCTAACTTCTTAGTAGAAGACATTTTTTTATGTAATATTTCATTGAATGTATTTGCAGTGATAACTTTTCTTTTGGAGTTGTCATTAGCACTCAAAAATTGGTACAAAAATGACATGTATTGCTCATCTAAAATTAAATTGATTTCAATCCATGACACGTAATTACCAACACAATTGATGGTATTGTTGATATTTTCATTGGCCAGAGATTGATCTTGGGTATTGTTGGATGTATAGTGAATCAGAATTTTTTTCCAAATGTTTGTCATATCAATCATATCTGTAGCTCTAATGGCATCCTTCAAATTATTATTGTGATCTTGAGAGGTATTGTTACGAGTAATCATTTGGTCACCTATATCTTGGTGAATCATTAACAAAGTTCTCAAATAATAGTCAACTGCAACATCATTAAAAGAATCAGTGGAAGGGTCGTAGGCAAGTTTGAATAAATCCTTAATCAAAGTGGTGTATCCATCTAAAGTGCAGTAGACAAAAATAAGGGCCAGAGTTTTGGCCAGTGCATTTCTTAGAAACAAAAGATCGACTTTATTAGCTGCAATGAGTAGTTTCAAGTAATCAAAAACTGCGTTTTTCAAGTTCAATTTGTCGGCTGTACCTAACGTCGCAATCTTGCCATCAATAACTTGGAAGGCAAAGAACTTCGCATTTGGGGAACTTGAGTCAAGTTGTAGCAATTTCAAACATGATTGCCATCCATCATCCGATGTTTTTACTTGCTGAATAAAAGACAATGCCTGTTCTTTCAAATTTCCATCACTAGAAGGGCTACTAGCAATTTCCACAGCTTGTTGAATCTGTGCTTCCATTTTCTGATAATATTAGAGGTCTGTACTCTACAATAATATGATAGCTAGTACTTATCTTGTCTACAAATAAAACTGACACACTGTATATGTATTGCTATATTTGTAAAAACTAGCTCTTTTATCTCAAAACACTCCTTGGGAATAAAAAAAAACTCTTCAGTGGGCTCAATCAGATAGATCAACTAGTGTCTCTCTGTCAAAAACTCTGAAATTTTTCAACTACTACCATAATCCTCGCTTTTGCGTCGAGCAAATTCTGAAAAAAGTGGTAAAAAACAAAAATAAAACTGGGTTAAGAAAAAAAGGTCGTATCCGGATTCGAACCGGAGTTGGTCGGATCAAAACCGACAGTGATAACCACTACACTATACAACCACCTTTAATTCTTTTAGTAATGAAGTTACTTAGATTGTGTTTATTAAAAAGATTGAGTTATAAGATATTTAATTTGCTTTCTTTCAAATAATCATATATTAATATTTGCTTCCTAAATAAGTTTTATACGACGGGTCTTATCTTTGAGATTGTCGAAAATATCGTTATTTTATATCAAAATGAGATTTTTCATTTTTATAGTAAAATAAACTTTTTTCTGGAAAAGCAAGTTTTCTGAAATTTTTTTGATAGATCATTTCACCAARATGCAGGATTCATTGTGATAGTCATTTCGATGAAGTCGAATAGAAAGTTATTGTGTTTCAATCAGCTAGAGAAATGATAGTAGCACTTCACGTGCCAGGAGGTTTACTGTCCAAGGACTTGTGATGGTTCTGTTTTTGTTCTCAATAAAGATGAATCGATCAGACTAACAAATGCTAGTGATTTTTTTTTTCTTAACCTCTCTTGTAGCTCTTTTTTTCCACATAAGGGAGGATTCTAGAGCAATGGCAGAATAAAGAAAATTCTCCCAAGGGGTCTTGAAAAGGGGTTGCCACCTCAAAAAACTGAAAATTACTTAATCTATTGCAATGGTTTATTTAAAATCAAATGGTACCTTTTAGGAATCTACCAAAGTCTTGCATTATTAAGATATTCTTACAGTTATGTCAATTTTTGAATTTGTTTAGTACATAAAAAAAAGAATCAAAGAACAACAATGTTTTAATACCGTTAGAGTCCAATATCATTTTTAATCCACAATTAAAGCTACATCGTAATTCTGTACTGAAAAAAAAGTGTATCTACTACAAAATTCAAGAATAAACTTTTGTTAATGAGTAATCTTGAGACTTGTGTTGAGTTGAAAATGAAATGGTAACAAATATTGACAAATGGTATTACACACACTTGGTTTCCGTATCTTAGAAACTGACAATGTTTTGATATTTTTCGCCACATGTGCAAGCTAGCACGCACCTCATTCTTTAAATTAGCGCTGAGAGTTGAATTTCACATGCTGCTAACCACAAATAATTTCCCTAAATTTTTCTTCAACTACTATATATATTAAAGGGCAAATGGGTTTGTTTTCAGGAAAAATACTACCCACTTCTTCCAACAAAGAAACTCCCCAGGAAGTATTGGCAGAGAAAAAGGATAAGAAAATGGGCTGCTGCTGTAAATCCAAAAAAGACACCAGTAAAGAGTCTGCTTTGACGTGTTCTGGATCCAAAGTGTCCACTGTCAACGATTCTATTTATGATGAAGCACTGGTGAAATCCAATGATTTAGAGCACCCTGCTAATTTAATTTGTGAACTGTGTAGAATGTTCTACAATAATGGATGGGTCACAGGCACGGGGGGAGGTATTTCAATCAGAGATCAGGATAACATTTTCTTGGCCCCAAGTGGGGTTCAAAAAGAACGGATTGTTCCGTCYAATATATTTGTCATGTCTTTTGAGACCCAAGAATATATCAGAAAACCTTTGAATTTGAAGCCGTCGGCCTGCACTCCCTTATTCATGGCTGCATATTCATTGAGAAACGCAGGTGCCTGTATCCATACCCACTCACAGAGCGCCGTCATGTGTACTTTGCTATTTGATGAGGTTTTTGAAATATCTTCTATTGAGCAAATCAAGGCCTTGCCTAAAGTCACTGAGGCCGGAAACATGTGGTATTCAGACAAACTAGTCATTCCAATCATTGAAAATACTGAACGTGAAGAAGAGCTAGAGAGTTCTTTACGAGAAGCCATTGAGAAATATCCGTCTGCTACTGCAGTTCTGGTCAGAAGACAYGGAATTTACGTTTGGGGAGAAACGGTTTGGAAAGCCAAAGTTTATAATGAGGCCATTGACTATCTATTAGAATTAGCGGTCAAAATGAAACAGATGGGTCTTCCAACCGTTAAGGAGAACTGACTGTATGAATTTCTATTAAATATTTGACGCCTATATATGATCAAACCTTTTTTTTTTTTACATATGTTATTCTATTGTACACTAAACTTCTAGATTTTCCTTCTAAAACAAAAATACAGRAAACGAAGACGTTTTATTTCAGCATCTATTTTTGGTATCGTGTAGTTCTTTTGCTTTAATCTTGGAAAAATCCACCAGTCCTTCTATAGAATCGTCTATGATCCCTACGCAGACAATTTCAGCACCCCGGATTACTACTGCCCCGATGATATTATCCGTTGCTCCACTGGAAGTTGAAAATACTCGTTCCACCGTATGTGTCAGTATTATATTTGTATTCTGGTCGCATCCTTCAACTATGCCAAGGTAGTTCTTTCCATCCGATGTGACTAACTTCACCTTTTGTCCAACATATTCACGCAATACTGACATTGATAAATCTTATTTCAGTGTCTAAAAACTATAATCCACTTGGTCTTGAAATCTTTTAACCCATGC
This sequence comes from Pichia sorboxylosa, assembly GCA_001599115.1. Lineage (NCBI taxonomy): Eukaryota > Fungi > Ascomycota > Pichiomycetes > Pichiales > Pichiaceae > Pichia > Pichia sorboxylosa. Next base: position 124,605 of record BCGC01000001.1, on the reverse strand, counting down.
GTAATATATTAGGCATAGCTAAAATATATATTGTAGCGAGCATCGCAAATTCCAAGGAAAGCATCATAGACTTGTCATTATCTGAAACACACAACATCAATACTGTGACATACACAATATCAGAACAAAATAAAGAACCCAAGTGATGGGTAAAACACAAAGGGTTAATTGTATAGCTAAAAAAACAAAAACAAGAATCAAATCAGAATTGCCACCATAGAGGTAAATTGCCATGATCTATATATATATACGCGTCGACTATTTGGGACAAGGCTCATCTCTTTTTTTCTTTCTTTCTTTCTTTCTTTCTTTCATTCATTCTTTCTTTCTTTCTTTCATTCATTCATTCTTTCTTTCTATCATTCATTCATTTCCTTCACTTTTACTATCTTACAAAAAACCAGGTTGGCTTTCTTGCAACATAATGCCCAACACAGATTTAACGGAGATATCAAGTGATTTTGATATCCATCATGTAGACCCTACCGATTTCGACAAAACTGAGCTTATAACATGGGCCAGTAAGCTTGAATTGGAAAGCATTGAGTATCGACAATCAAGTGCCGAGTTGATGGCCGAACTTTCGAGTTTATCGAAAAAACTCAACGACTCTTTAAAGGATGCAAAAGCATCATTTTATAAATTAAATTTGAGTAAACARGAGAGAGAYAGAAAAACTGCAGAGTTAATTTCGGTAATGGTTTCAGAAGAAATCAATGGATCATTGTATAAATTCAAACATTTGACCAACCGATTTTCGGAATTGGAAAACATGATATTTGAAATACAAARCSTKAATCCCAAAGGATTYATGACCAAACTAAACAAACACATAGAGRTTGAAAAAGTGAAGATGCAAAGTCTTCAAGATAAGATTGAMGACTTACAGAGCTCTACAATTTCTTCACACCCAGCCAACAYCAAATATGACACRAATATCAAAGAGCTTGGAAATTCAATAGATTTTCTAATAAGTAGAAACTCAGTAATGGAAAGGGAAATATCTTTAATGAAAAGTGCTATCCATATCAAGGTGCAGAAAGACCAGGAACTAGAAAGTAAAATAGAAGATTTGGAAAAAGCCATAGCAGAACTTACCAAACGTAATCCYACCAAAGATATACAGGGGACAGTRRGTGTTCTTAAAACACAATCTGAACGGGTCRGAAAAGCWCAAATTYCAATTTTAACACCAATGAGTAGTCAGGCTCCAATCCAAAGTCAAGTTTCCATTGRAAGTCAAAATCAATTSMCTAGTCAAACTTCAATTTGTCATAAAAAGCTARCATACAAGAAAATCCCAGTCTGTAAAGAAATACCAAAAGAYTTGCAAGTTCAAAATAACATACACTTTAAACCATTACAAAACTAYAAAGAAAAACATCAGGTTATAAAAGCACAGATGAAAACACAAGCAMCCAATARAAACAAGGGAAAACTTAAAAGACATCAAACTGAAATACTAGGAAAACCATCTATCGAGTCAACCAAAAGACCACTAACTCCCATCGCATCYAGTGATATCCAGATTAATAACATTTTAGAGTCAACAAGAAGAAGTCGCCCTTCAAYTATAAATTACAGGTTGGGGAAACCAAAAAAAACGTCACTCAAAACTGGCAAAAATAAATTTTTCAGCCAAACCATACCAAGATCTTCGAATCTAAGCCAGGACTCGTGGAAAGATCTRATGGAAATAGAGAGCGGAAAGAAAGACGGAACAACCAGTTTCACCATTTTTAATAATGTTGAAAGAAACTCTACCCGAAAGTTGTTTTTTGATTAAGCTTTCATAACTTGCTTTCCAACAAAGTTCTAGTTACGTCAATGTTCAAAGTTAAACATTTGATTGAATTTTCAGGTTTGGAAAGATTTTCAAAAAACAGGTAATACATTGGCATGTATCTATCAACAAACTTTTCAACTTCCACATCTGTCATTCCGGAACCCCTTTTTTTAATTAAATCATGTTCTTGTTGCAATCTCCATTTGTAAACATTGCTTATATCCGAAGTTTTTAGACAGACAAATAGATCAAACCTTTTCCAWATYAATTCATAATCTTTGAGATATGAATTGATTTGGATAATTTGGTCMACGGTAATTGCATCAAATTTAGGCTTGAAAGAATGTTGAATTTCCAGCCATTTGGATTTCAAAGATTCCACATTGGCTACAGATGAATATCCGTTGAACCACCCTTCAAAAAGAATTACATCAATTTTCCTCTCAACCTTTACCCAGTGCTCTTTCAAACAACGATCACCTTGACCATTATGGAGAGATTTATCATAGACAGGAATCAAAACYGGACTTTCAATATCTTCATTGTAGTTCAATAGCTTACCAAAAACATCCCCAAGAAGATTCAAATCGTGTGTTCCTGGCARGCCTCTACCACTCAGCAGAACATTTCCTCTATTCAGCTCATTCAATTTTTTTTGGTCTTCATTAGTTAGATAGAAGTCATCCATTGARAATTGTATAATGTTACAATCTGGATACTTKTCAGACAATATGTCTTTAATTCGAGACGTCATGGTGGTTTTACCAGATCCCTGAGGTCCTTCAATTCCCACAACAAGAGGTTTTTTCTCATGTGTGGATAGATGYTGCTTTAAATAGGGTTCAATAAATTTAACTGTAGTATCAGTACTGTTCATCACACTGCAGGTATTCTACATTCTAAAAAAATAGGTTTTAGCAGGTGCTACGTGGGTCGAACGAGTTGATAGAGAGAGAGTGAGAGTCCGAGAGTGAACAATTGAAAAAATTGGAAGCGTAATTTACGGATATTTTATGATATGGATCAAAAGTCAAAGGGTGTCATTGAAAAGTGTATTTAAAAATAGTTATGTAAATAAATAAATAAATAAATACATACATACATACATAAATCTCTCTACATATATACTTCTATGTAGAGAATGAGAGGAATGTTTATATTGCCTTCAATTCCTTTAGTTTGGAGATCAATTCATCAACATCTTTRACCATGACACCAGGTTTTCTTGCCTCAGGTTCGGTCAATGAGATMACCTCAAGTCTTTTTGTCAGTTCAACGTTAAGATCGGTTGGCTTGATGACAGCCAAAGGCTTCTTTTTGGCCTTCATGATTTTTGGCARAGTTAGGAATTTTGGTTCGTTCAATCTCAAATCAGTAGTAATGACCATTGGTAAGGGAGCYTTGACCACCTCTACACCACCATCTATTTCTCTTTCCACTTCAATGACACCGTCTTCACCTATAGTTATTTTAGCAGCGTTGGTTGCTTGTGACCAACCCAACAAACCTGCAAGCATCTGTCCAACTTGACTGGAATCGTCRTCGATGGCCTGCTTACCCAGAACCACCAAATTACTGCCTTCCTTTTCCACAAAAGACTTCAATATCTTTGAAACYACCAAAGGTTCAACYTCCTCATCTCCAACATCCACYAGAGTCGAGTTGTCGGCACCTCTTGCTAGAGCGGATCTTAARACGTCTTTGGCTTTGGCAGGTCCAATGGAAATCGCATGAATGGARTCAACTAGTGTTTTATGTTGTTTCTTCATCTTACAAGCTTCTTCCACGGCAATATCATCGAACGGATTGATACTAAATGTCACACCCTTGGACTCAACACCATTTTTAGCCGCATTGATTCTAGGCTTCAGGGCCGCATCTATAACCCTTTTAACAGGAACTAAAATCTTGATCTTGCTAGACATCTTCTCACCGACAATACCCTTGGAAAACGTTCAGTGACACTAAAAAACTCCAGCACAACAATACCAGCAATATTATTAGAGTCTGGTCCAACTAGAGRATGGAAATATTTCATGCTCGCTACGCATATAATGTGTTATTATCCGAAAACCGAGAGCAGTGCATAACATATATCACCACGAGCCAAAATATTGCGTCAGTGAAGACCCATTGGGAACCATTTTTAAGGTRAAAGGTTAAATGTATAAAGATTGAAAAACTTGAAAAAAGTTTCAGCGTTAAAGGTTRCGGAAATCTTTACATACTTCCTCAGATAGCTAGTTTTTGGATTGAAATAACTGTCAGAAAACTATTCATAGCAATATTTTGTTGTGATAAAGTTGAAGTCATCCGATTCAAAAATGACAAAATAACTCTGACTATAGTTGTACTATTCTATAGATGASTCCRAAATAGGACTCTAGATTATATATACAACATCGAGTCAATACACCCAGAGTGGTATATAACATGCGAAAACTACCTATTTTCAGCCTCCGAAGAGTCCAAAACTAAACTACGATTTTTCATTCTTTCGATTTTGGCTCGAAGATCRTTAGTCACAGCAGTTGCTCTTTTCCAACCATCATCAGAATCATCCAGATTGAATAATGTGGTTCTGTTAAAGTCAAGTGTGGGCTTACTCGGTTGATCAGATTCCTTTGTTTCTTCATCTATACTTAAAATGGATAGCCTTCTATTGATATCACTCGATTCGCTGCCCTCTGTTGCAATATTCTGACGTGAAAGCATAGGCTTATTGCTCAATTCAAGCTGTGCCTCCAGTATTTTGACTTTTTGGTGTAATTGTGCATTTTGKGCTTTGAAAGATTCAATATCACTTCGAAGTCTAAATATTTGGGTATCTTTGGATTTTAATGTCATATTCATAGTACTAATTTTATTATAGTAGTCTTCAAGTTTTCCTGTCATACTCATTACGTCTTTGAGAAGTCCCGCATTGTTATTCCTTAACTCTTCAACTTCATTGTCCAATGTCTTTCTTATATTCAACCAMTCCTTTCTTTCTGCTCTCAGGTGTTCCAGCTCTTGCAATTGCTGRGCAGCCAAGCCATAAGACCCCACAGAAACAGATTTTAATGGTTTTGATGTCAAGTTTGCCTTATGACTTGGGATATTGTCCTTTAAAGGTGACGTAGCTTGTCTTTTCGATGGAATAGATGAAGATGAAGATGAAGACAAAGATGCCGAAGCTCCAGTTGGCCCTATAGATAAAGATTTCTGGGAAGAAAGAGATTGGAATGATGACTTTGAAAGAGATGATTTTGAGTGAGTCAAGTCGGGAATACTGCTTGTAATAGACCCCGAGTTTAATGTCGCAGTTGATTCAAGTTTAATCTTTTCGACACTTAAAGAAGCTTTGTCGCAAATATCTTGAACTTTTTTCAAATGTCTCTTATCTATTTTTTCAAGATATTTTTTYCTGTCTTGTACATTTGTTAGTTTCAACAAAATCCCAATCAATTCAGATGCTGCATTTCTGACAGGCAATTGCGGATCTTGCAAATGTTTGAYTGTGCAGCTCATCATTTGGTCAATTTCATTCTTGGATGGTAGTGAAGTAATTTCTTTCAAGCATCGGACAAGAAAGTTCATACTTTCGACTTTCACTAAAGGCGAAATATGGCCAATGAAATCAAGAGCTGGGTCCATTATTGTCGACAATGATGAATATCGAAAACAAACATCTAATACAGCATTCAAAGCGTCAAGAACAGATTTTTTTTTCTCCTTTGTTCTTTCCAGCACGGGGGAAATGATATTCAAAACATACTTATCAAAATGTTTCTTCAAGCCGTTGGCCAAGTCCACAAGAATACCACAAGAAAGAGTGACAACTTGTAAATTTGCATCTCGTAAGCAACCTATCATCAAATTCATGAAATATGAATAGTCGTCATTTTGGATTTTCAAAGTTTTAAAATGCGGAGTTATTTCATTCAACACTTCCACCCTTTCTTTCCAGTTCGGATCACCTATACGGGTCGCTAGATCATTTGGCAATTTACTCAAAACATCTACAGTTTCAGCCAAATCATATGGGTCAAATATGGGAGCATTGGACTTTGAAGTCTCAGTGGTTTCTGACATTTCAACATCACCATCTACCAATGTTTCACTGGCTGATTTGTTAACAACAACATATTTTGCCAGTATTCTGGTTGGCTGTAGCGTGGTTGAAATTTTGTCAAACAATTTTGTCAAATCTTTTTGCTGAATAGGCTTCAGTTTTGGAAAGACTACAGAATCAAATGATTCACCAATATAAGATCGTAAAGTAACAGATAATGCCGTTGCTTCTGCTCTTACATTTTTATCTGCGTGCGCAAAGACTTTTGGTAGGCAATCTATAATCAACTTTGGATCAACAACTGAGCAACCAAACTGCAAATATATCTCATTAATTGCTTTCAATGTGGCGGCAACTAGTTTTGGCAGTTTTGCACTCAGGAAAGGCGTCATTAACTCGAGGACAATATTAGGATCATCCAATTCGACGTACAAAAGAATTGCATTGATAGCACCATTTTTGACACTGGGTCTGGTGGAGGTTAGACATTTTTCCACCAACCCYGGAATTACAATTTCTCTTGTTGAAATGCAACATTTTTTTCCTTTCYTATTCAAAATAGAAATCAAAGCTTCAACTCCCGATTCTTGTGCTGCTACATTTGAATCAGTAACTAGGTTTTTCATTTTTTCTGCRTTATTCATCAGCATCTGTACCRCTTCATTTTCTCCATCTTCGTTGACTACTTTTGCAAGTTCGTGGTATCCATGAACTCTGGCCTTCCAAAGTTTATGGGAAAGTCTTTCTTCCAAATTCAAGCTTTCATAATCCTCCTCTGACATGTTTCCTGTTGATGTGCCTTTCTGCAAGAATCAATACTATTTACTCCTCAACAAAATATTTAAAGACCTCACAATCAATATTGCRCAAGATGTATAYGGATCTTTCACACAAAAGCAGAAAAAGGAAATTGCTMTCGCAAATAAAGCGTTTTCAGTATAAACAAAAACAAACAAAACACCATTGCATCACTTCATGATTGTGTAAGRAAACARGTGGCGCAGCAARAGTGGCGCACCAACAAATTCTGGCCTTTTTTCAATTTTTAATCACYGCTACAGATTACAAATTTGGCTGGGCGTATATAAGAGGAGCCAGTGAAGCGAAATACAGGCTGTGAACAAAATATGTTACTAGGGTAGCAAGACAAATAGATCAGATATAGGTTTATACAGTTAGAATGTCATTGCAGACTAGAAATATAGGAAAAATAGAATATGTGCCATTAAATGAAATTATGAGGCCGATAATGCCAGTACTAGACAAGGACAAAATTGACACAATGGTCAACACATTGAACAATAATCCCACAGCATCTTCAACATGTAAAATTGAAAATATAGTGGCAGGGGAATTGCCTCCTATTGACGTTTTGTGTGTGTCSCATCACGGTAAAAAGAAGTATTTTGCTTTTGGAGGATGCCATCGTTTTCAGGCGTACGAGAAATCAGGAACCGCTATGGTTAAATGTAAAGTCCTGCCCTCCACCCGGCAACAATTGAAACTGTATCTGGGTAGTTCAGTGGATAATTTTTTTGAATAAATGAGAAATACCATTTCCCTTGTGTTGATTTGAAGAAGAAATTGATGTGATATATAATGTATATATCACCATGCTACTTATTTATAAATTAGGCTTTTTTATGTATGCATTGTTTSGAATCAGAGCCTCTTCTTACAAATGGCTTGATGTCGGGTTAGTTTGATTTCGGTGTCAAAACTTTTCAGACAAACCTCACATTTGAACTTCCTGAAATGTATTTTCATGTGTTTGTTCAGGTTCGATGACTCGTTGAACCGTTTACCACATATTTTACATTCCATTGGCTTATCTCCAGTGTGTGTTCTCATATGAATAGTCAAGCTCGAGGAAGTTTTAAAATCTTTAGAACAAATCTCACATTTGTATGGCTTTTCACCAGTATGTGTTCTCATGTGTTGTTTCAACATCAGCTCTAATGAAAATTTCTTTCCACAAATACTACAATTGAAAGGTTTGTGTTTTGTGTGGGTATTCAAATGTCTAATTATTTTCTGTTTTTGAGTAAAAGGTTTACAATTTCTCTCACAACCCTTCCAATTACATGTATAAGTTGGCTTACCYGACTGTATGTGGACTGCAACCAAATGATCTGTCAAATCTTGTGTGGATCCAAAGCTATGCAAACATTCAACTCCATCTTCATTGATCCAATGACATAAATGTTGCTGGTTTCCTTCTTGTTGTTCGTCGCTATTGGAATCTTCATATTCAGT
>BCGC01000001.1:94216-110002 GCA_001599115.1 Pichia sorboxylosa | reverse complement strand
AAACATTATAAGCAGAAAACAAAACCATTTTTGATTGTTTTGAAAAATATAATAAATGGGAAAGCTGAAAAAACAAACTCTTTCAGTAAGAAGATATTGCTAGCAGGCCTGAGTGCAATTTTATTTCAAATCCAACAAAGGGATTTACAATTATTTTTTGGCTTAGACAAATTCACTAATACTATTAATTACAACTGGAGAGATTTGCTTACAGCAGCRTTTGCAATTTGGAGAAATGATGTAGGGAGTTCATGTTGCTCATCCAAAACAGCCATTGATGATTTAAACTCTTTAGGAAATTCATCCCAGTTTTCTACTTCAGATACCAGGTGCAAGTGTATTGCTTATCACGTAGCACACATTTATATGTCAATATCGCATTACGACATATTCATTGTTTGCGGAGCACCATGGCGAATGAATGTCAAACCAACGAACGAGCAAGAGAGACTCGAAATAAAAAATAGAGTGGTTGAATGGAGCCAAACAAGACACTGTGAAATTTGCATTGTTCAGATCTATTTATGTTTGTTTGAAATGTATTTATCTCCACAGGATTCTAAAATGGAATACCAGTATGATTACTTACCAGACCAAGATCTATTTTTCAGAACATACTCATTAGGCTACATGATTTTAGTTCTATGGGCTTATTTGAATGTGAGGGGAGAACTAGCTGATGCAAATGTYGATTCCACGGAGGCAGCTAATAATAATGATGGATATAACTACTTGAAAGAARTGAGAGAACAGTTCCGTAAACACTCCGACATTAGTATTCAAACGTGGTATTCTAATACTAGTGGATCCGATTTTTATGGGAACTTAATGAAGTGGGTGAAGGTTATTGGTCAAGTGGAGGGTAAAGGTAAAGGAATATGTGGGCTTTTGAGTTTGGTGGGCTCCAAATTACTTGAYGCCGAATATTCCGTAGCCAAAGAAGCAGGTAAACTGATTTTATTTTGCCGGGACAAAAGTTTAGGACTTAAAAAAGAAGATGCCATTTTAGATGATATGTATGTTTTCGAGTGATTATGTGGATGAAACACAAAATCMGGTTTACAYAAAATTGTAATAGATTTATTARTATATTAGAAAGTTACTTCTGTAAAAGTTAAAGACTCAATTATATGTATGACTATATACCCATTTCAGCTTGCAGTTCTCTAAGGGCTTGCTCATCCTCATCTTCTTCTTCGGCCTCCTCAGTGCCACGATTAGTTTTGAGAGATGTGTTTGGAGCGCTAGGCATTGATATTGGATTGGACGCTTGGTGCTGGTATTGTGGAAGTTTTTGTTCTTGTTTAGTGCTTGATAGCTCTTCGTTGGCTTGTTCTTGTTGCAGTTCGGCCAATTCATCTTCTAGCTCGTCATCATCTATCAAATCAGTACCCAAAGGTCTYGAAATAGCGTCTGAAATTTCTTCACTAGCTTGGACTTGGTCTCTAATGTCATCCATTGTTTCGTCGACTTTATCTATATCRAAATCCTTGTGAATTTGTTTAATGGCGCTTGAACCTTGTTTCATTGCGTTGATGGTTTGCAAGTTCAAATTAGCGGACTCTATGGCATTCAATTGCGATTCCAAAGACTCAATTTGATTTTGAATCTTCTCCAAATCCGATTCCAGTTTCTTCTTCTTCTTCAATGCCAACTTTGCTTGTGTAGTGTTGTTTTGCGAGACATACTTCTTTGCCAATGTYTGCTGGTCGGAGATTTGGGACTCCAAATATGTGGTTTTCTTATTCAGTGTGGTTATGTGTTCTCTGAGAGACAGAATGGCCTTTTTAGGCGTGTCTTTGGTTTTGGACGAGCCAAACACATACGACCACATTACTATTTTCAACTAGACAAACTATTCCTTGATTTGAACGGCGGTTGGAGGCGTTTTCTGAGCTGTTGCTTCGACCACCCACYACCAAAAACAATCTCTGCGATACAAAAAGATAAGCCTGTCTCAGGGTATACATCTAAAAAGCGAGGGTATTCCGCATACCATTTTTTTTTACTGTCAGTTCGTTTTTCCTTCTTTAGCTGAAAACAGTAGTACAGGTCAAGAAGTAAGTGGCACACGATTCGGCCACATTCCGTACACACGTAATAATATGAGACAGACAAAAAGATACATCGTTGCCGTAATGGCTGCCATTGTGGTGTTAATGCTGATTAGCAGCAGCAGCAGCAGCAGTAGCAGCAGCAAAACAGCGAAAACTACGGCGCAGTATAAAACTGCGCCAATACGGAACGTCTTACCTGCTGACCCGCTGGACAGAAACTATGCGGGCGCAGAATCCCCCGCAGCTTCCACTGCGAACACGCAATTATTAATCTCTGCCCCTGGGGCAGACGCGCAGTGGGCGGCTTTGATTTCGTTGCGACTCATGCTCTCTGCGGGCGAGACGCGTAGCCTGGCCATTGCAGTGACCAGCCCCAAGGCTGCTAGCTCTGAATACTGCTTGCTTGTGGAGAAATTGGGCGGCAAATGCGTGGAGTCTTCAGATTCGAATATCCAAGAGGTTCCTTTAGGTCTTATTGTGGAAACACCCGACTGGTCTCTCCAAGGGGAAGGGGAGCARATCAGCACCGTGCACGGCGTTYTGCATGARCGCAGCGGCACACGGTGGCWGCATTGTTTCCTCCCCTCTACCCTCTCTCCGGCCGAATTGTTGGCAGCGGCAGCAAGATCCAACGGCGACCGGGTTCGCGTGTGGCCTAGCACRTCGTTCGAAATTGAACACAGGGTGTGGGCCGCAGCGGCCGACTTTGCYTGCCACTGGGGGGAAACWCTTGCGGCGCAACAGTGGTGCGCCCCACTGAGCGAACATTTATTATGGCTGGCCAATTCTCAGTAGGTGGCTGAGCCTGAGCCTGAGCCTGGGACTGGAGCTGGGACGCGGGCTGGGCAGAGACTCGGCCGCACTTGGTCCGCGACTTCCCMGAGCGTTTTCYGCGAGGTGATTCTTCTAGAGAAATGAAAAACTATTGTGTCGTTCCCAGTTTCGGCCCGTAATGCTGTCYTCACACCCCCGGCGCGGATTTGAGTGATTGTTGGATTGTGGAGACAGACGCCGTGYTTTGGGGCAACCGTATTGTGGGCTCAGTAAAATTTTTTGAGTGGCGAGCAGTGCAGGGTTTCGTTTGAAATGATTTACCCCGGATTCGCTGGTTGATCGTGAAAGAATGACTGACAATGATGTATTGTCTTTGTGTTCGTTGGAYGTCTATTGGCTGTTTCTTCACCAAATTCTGCGACACACAAAACCACATTTTACGATGGACGACTCATGGAATATCATCAAGAATCCGATGAATGGGAGAACAAGAATCTCTCAGGCATGTGACAGATGCAGAGCACGGAAAATTAAGTGTTCTGGAAAGTCAGACACTTCTCCCAAGTGCTCCAATTGTGAAAAAGACGGGTTCCCCTGCGTGGTGTCCGATAAGTTGACCAGAAATTCCTTTCCAAAAGGATACACCAAGAATTTAGAGAAAAAGTTGCTTGATGTTGAGCTGAACMGAAACCAGCTTCTAATCCAGTTGGACCAGCTCAAACACAAGCTGCAAGTATTGGATCCCTCGTTCTCCATGAAAACAGATATTGTCTCCGCACCTTCCGGCATGCATTTCCCTACTKCTACTACAAAGGGTACYAGTATCAGCCATCTTACTAATGAGTGTTTTCATCGTGAAAACCATCTTTCCCTTAATTACCACCCTACTCCCATCAAGGTGTCGGCATCTGGTTTATTAATACTCAACCAGAATTTGTCTTCTCCTTTTGAAACTATTTTGAAGTCTTTGAATTCAACACCATTYAAGGGATATTCATCAAACAGTACCAGTAGCTACCAATCAAACCCAGCACCAGTTGCTTCTTCTATAACATCMTCAGTTTCACACTCAACAATAGATCCTCAAACTTCCAAAATATTGTCCAACTATCACATGAATTTGAACAGGTACCTCAATTTGATATTATACAAACTAATTTTTCCTCTTTTYAACTCAACCAAAGCTTCAACAACCAATCTTGACCACTTGATAAGTTTATTTTTTAATGACTACAATAAATTGATTCCTATCTTGGATTTCGAAATCTTCTACAATGACTATTTGAACTTTATCAACACATTCACAATAAAAAATTCAACATACGTTGAGAATGGGGTTTCCAAAAAAAAATACTACGAATTCAATAAAAAACACGAAGCCACTTTGATTAAGTTGATTTTGATTCTCAAATTCACTCTATCTAACCCTAAATCATCTTCCGACTCCCTAATTGATAATATTATACCAGACAAAACTTCCAATTCCTTTGATGAATCCATAAAATTGATTCATACAATACACATTTCCCAAATGTTYAAAAATATCAAGTTTTTCAACTCTCCTACTTTGGATAAATTRGAAATTTCCCTATTGTTGTTTTATTATCTAATTAAATTTCAAAATTTTAGTTTRCCCAGATATACCAACACGTTCATGTTTGATTCAAATTTAAACTTGCTTCTGGACGTGATCAATYTATCAAAGTATCTAATCAACTCCTTAAATGTTAATAAGTCAAATGACATATTAATATTTCCCCAAGATTCAACAAATTTGATTCAAATCCAAAGATTGAAACTATATTGGACCTACAAAATTTTGATGCAATTGTCTCAAATTTATTTCAATATACCGTTACTTGAGGATGAAGAGCAACATCAAAAGGACCTTTCAGTGAGTGAGACTGATAGTGATGGAAATGATACTAACAACAATCAAGGAAATGATGCTAGCGGTGAAGAAAATGATAGAAAAAACGAAGAWGAAGAAGAAGAAGGAGGTGAACAAGAAGAAGAAGAWGAWGAAGAAGATGATGAAGAGCGTTCTTTGATGCCTTCTTTGAAAACTATAGTTTTAATCAACAAAGATTTGAAAATCACTCTTTGCTTGATAAATTTACTTAAATTGATGCCATGGAATTTAATGTCTTTGCTTGATAATGATGATAAGATGAGGAGATTGGACAAGATATTGATCAATTGGAGATCAAAACTAAACAAAATTGAAGTATCGGATAATTCCATAAGTTTGAATAAACTGAAGTCTTATTATCTTTATTTTAAAATTTTAGTAAACATCAATTCTGAAATTGAACTAGAGGTCTTCACTGAATTCATCAACCTAGTTTACGATTTAACATTCCCATCATCCAGCTCTAAAATCAACAATCAATCCATTGAAAGTTTGTGTTTACATTCTTTCAATTTTCACCTGATCACRYTGATTTCCATTTTGAATTTAAATAACCAGGAAGTTTTCAACGATAAGGTTTTGTCTCAAAGAATATACAAATTGATTCAAACATATCAATATTTGATAAATCTCAAAGAAGTYGATGAAGCCATCTCCAAATTGGTTATATATATCAAAGAAAATTTAATGTTTTCATTTACAGATGCAAACACGATTCATGACGACACACTCAAATTATTTTCCATGAATAACGTCTCTAATGCTAACGCTTCTGARACTAGCGGGTTTTCTTTGTTTGATAAAAAAGTTCAAAAACCATCTTTTGATTTGAATGCTTTTTCCTTRCCAACRGATTCGGGTTTCTTGAATTCWATTGATACRGACGCCAATGAATTGAGATCCAAAAGAAGGAGAAAATCAAACTGTTCCATTACTGATTCCAACATGTCTCGTGAATCTTCCATCTCAACCAATTCTCGAAGATTATCAATATCTTCCAATGACTCCTACCAATCCAATTCGAATCTATTCCCATCTGCCACCATTAGTCCATTCAATCAAAATAGTATTGCACCACCACCTACGACTATCAATTTCAATGATTATTCCATGTCTCCATCATCATCGTCTCAGCGGATTCGGAATTTCCCAACTAAYCGTAGCCGCTCCTTATCATCAGATTCTCGAATCAGAACACTAGACCGAAGAAATTCTCTATCTAGAGAGAATTCAATTAAAAAAAATTCCTCAATTCGAAACAGCATTAACGATGTCACTGATGATGAGCAAAGTAATCATGGCTCTGTTMTGAATGATGACTTGGAAGACGATCAATTGTGCCAATTGAAAAACGTAGGTTTTCCACGGAAGAAAAACGCCATTGGTGTCTTGCCAACTATACCATCTGAAGGAAACTTGATGAAAATTATGACAGCCTTTGAGCCATCCAGTAGCACCAACAATAACTTTCTAGATCCCACGACAGATTTTATCAAGGATMATTCCAACACTCTTGATAGTAGCCTCAAATCAAAGATTGCTACTATTGTTCACACCACCAATCCCGAACCATCTGCTCCCGATCTAGATCTGGATTTAGACCTCGACCTTGACAATTTGGTTGATCTGAATGTATTCAAAAACTCTCCAAATTCCCATGATAATAACCCCACAACTAAATTGATTGATGACGATGATCTCATGCGATTGAAGGAACACGTCCTAAATATGAAAACAAAATAACCGACTCAATGCTAGCCATATATTAGGTTTTGATTGTTTTACTCGGTGATTATTAAGGATCGCGCCCGARACTGRAAAATATAAAAGAGTGGCGTTCTGCCCCACACTTTTCCAATTTGGGAGTGGAARTGGAGAAGAAGAGAGTAGAACATTATTGTGTTATAGGTTTTGATACAAAGCACAAGAAAAGGAAACTACCATCATGTCTATTAAATTGAATAACGGTATTGAAATCCCTCAAGTTGGGTTTGGATGTTGGAAGGTTAACAATGACACAGCTGAACAACAAATATATGACGCAATTAAGGTAGGTTATAGATTGTTTGACGGTGCAATGGATTATGGTAAYGAGGTGGAGATTGGAAAAGGGTTCAAGAGGGCAATTGAGGATAAGCTGGTGACCAGATCGGAGTTGGTGGTTGTTTCAAAGTTATGGAACAACTTCCACCACCCKGACAATGTCAAGAAGGCAATCAACAAGGTTTTATCTGATTTGGGATTGGATTACATTGATGTTTTCTACATYCATTTTCCAATTGCCCAAAAGTTTGTTCCAATTGAAGAAAAGTACCCTCCAGGATTTTACTGCGGTCCTAATGGCTGGGAATTTGAAGATGTGTCAATTGCTGAGACTTGGTCGGCAATGGAAGGTTTGGTGCASCAAGGGTTGGTCAAATCCATCGGTATTTCCAATTTCAACGGTGCGTTGATTCAAGATTTATTAAGATCTTGTAAGATTAAACCTCAACTTCTACAAATCGAACACCATCCTTATTTGGTTCAACCAAGACTAGTTAAGTATGCTCAAGACAATGATATCCAAGTTGTCGCGTACTCTTCATTTGGTCCCCAATCCTTTATTGAACTTGACCATCCTAAAGTTAAAAACGTTGTTTCTCTATTCAAACATGACCTAATCAMCTCTTTGGCCACCAAGTATAATGTTTCTACAGCAAAGGTGTTATTAAGATGGGCCACTCAAAGAAACTTGTTGGTTATTCCTAAATCCAACAAACAAGAAAGATTGGTTGAAAATTTCAAAATTAATGACTTTTCTTTGTCTGATAGTGAAATCCATGACATTTCGAATTTGGATATAAACTTGAGATTCAACGATCCTTGGACTTGGGGTTTTGAAATTCCAACTTTCATCTGAGGCCAACCCAGCCTGCRCAACTATCACGTTTGTTTAGCGTAATCGTCTATGTTTTTATATAGTACTATGTATTTGAAGTTGGATATCAAGAAAAAAAAAAGAAAAAAAAAGACTTGCAAAACTTGTTTAGTTTTCAGGCAAACTATTCATCACTCTTGGTGATGATTTTTCATTTCTTATGTCCCATTTGTGCTTGGTAACGACAGCCTTTCTGATCATCAAATGCACTAAGAAGGCAGATGAGGCCAAGAATCTGAAACAACTAAAACCGAAAACTGACCATAAAATAAATGCAAGGTACTTATTATTGCTAATCGAATCAGGTTTCCAAATTTGTGTAATTGTCATAACAAGAATCACATTTGCAATGACCCAAAACAAAACCACTCTTGATCTAACATCTCTATAATAATCTTCTTTAGTGATTTGAGTTTTGGCCTTACCACCTTCTTCACTCTTTTTATCTCTCATATTTTCAGGCTTCATTCTTCTAGCTCTCAGTTTTAAGACAATCTTACTGTACATGGAATCAATATCTTGCTGCTCTAGAATTCCAGATGTGGTTATCATTTGCTCACCTTTTTCGTTTGTTTCAATGATTGCCGAACCTAAAGACGTCGTCACATCTGTATCTCCTTTTGTTCCCCAAGAAACATCATGTGTATTACAAAATGCGTAAATTTGCAACAAACATGTATAAGCTGGTAACATTAGGAAATATTGAATTGAAGAAGAGATTATATGCCAAGGATCCAAGTATAGAATTGACATCAAGGCGTATAATCCATAAGTTGAAGCTAACGAAACACAAATTGAAGCAAAAGATAACCCACCAACACTGCCTGCGTTTTTGTCTTTGATCATTAGGCTCAAAAAGTAAAATCCAGAGATAATAGCATACATTCCACACAGTGTTAGCAATATAACACAAACCCAGAATAGCATTGGGGCTCCGGTTGGCTTATTACCCATTGAAATGACTAGCATTGCCAATAAAGTACATATGCAGATGTAATTCATAATTTCAAAGAAAACCTTACCACCTTTTCCACCAATTGTTATCAATGAACCTGCTAAGTAATAGAATGTGATGTAGAAATTTGCAATTGAGAAGAAACTAAACAGTAAAGTCAATCCTTGATARAGAAATTCTATATGGAAGAAGAATTTTCTTAAGACAGAATGGTTTGTTCCTGAGATTTGATTCACTTGTTTTAAAGAATATAAAGCAGCAAAAAAGGCACCATTTAGCCATCTTCTTCTTTGCAAAACRAATTCGGAAAGTGTTTCTGGAACATCTGTTTCTCCCTTGGCATCTTTACAGTACTTCAAAACCCACTGTGCATTTTTCTTAGCAACCAGTTCCCAAGCCAAAATTCTATCTTCTGCTAAATACATATTTGCCGAAAAGATATTTGCCATATCGGCATTATCTTGAGATTCTCCCTGGAAATATGCCTTCAGTGGACCTGTACCATCTTCATGGTTTTTGAGAGCAGAGTATCGATACGCTGATAAAGCACCAGGTAACACACTAATATAACCAAAAACAGATTCACACGGTTTGTCAAGAATATTGGACATCTTATATTCAAAATTTTGCGAAGCAACGAGTGGATTGAGTAGCTTGGACCAATACTTACCTTTCATGGCAATGATTTCACCTGCTGCACCAGCAACATTTGAGTCTAAATCAAAAGCTTTCCACAGATTATACACTGCTGATTCGTTTGGTCTTGTACCGACATCAAGCAAAACACACACGTTTGGATCTAAAACCGGACAGATAGCATTGAATAACCATCTATGAGAGTTGATTTTCTTAGCATTTTTTTCCTTCAGACARAATGCTATCTGAACAGGAGTTGAGTCTTTATTGTGAACTACCTTCAGATTTTCATCAATTGATAATTGTGCTGTATACTCAAATAAATGTGCTTTCACTTCTTTTTGGTTGACAAAAGATTTRGCTATTCCTTCTTGGAAAACCCCCATGGTGGCCAAAACTTCTAAAACACCAGGACTGACTTTGTTTCTTCCATCYGAAACAATACACACAACAATCTTTTTCCAAGAATCCTCACCCCATGCAGAACTCTTGTTCCGTTTTGTTAAATAGGAGATGTTTTGGAAAACTGAGTGTAAAGTTCTTGTGAGAGCAATTTCGTCTTCGTTATACATTGTGATGCAAATCACAATTTCAGTTTCTCTTCTAAGTTCYACTTGTCTCAAAGAAAAACCATCTTCTTGGAAATTGTCTGGATCTGAAGTGACGGCAGAATACTTCAAGAATTTGAATTCATCACCTTCTTGGTCCGGCAATATTTCCCTTAGTAAACCGGGAACTGGGGTATCTAACACAAGATTTCCCGTCTTRGATCTGTACACTGTTTTTTTATGATAATTGTTTCTGCGTTCTTGATAGAGGGGAGCCTTTTCCATAAGATTGTTATCRAAGAAGTCCGAACCAACGGAATCAGTGAATTTCACGTTACCATCAGGATATTCAAAATTCGAATCAATTGGTGCATTAATGGTGGACTGATCTGAAGAAAAATACGATACATTATCACTTTTTTGTTTTATGCTACTSGAATTGATTGATGAAGTGAAAGTCTTTCTACTGCCAGCTGAAGACACTCTGGAGTCATTTTGTTGTTGATGAATTTTGAAACGAGTTGGTGACTCTGGATTCAACATTGGRATTTGATTCAAACTATCTAATGAGTCAGCGTCAAATTTGGCTGCTTTATATGATACATCAGAGAATATTGGTTTAGCAGCCTCCAATTCTGTTCTATTAGAGTTGATTGATCTCTGAAACTCATTATCGACAGGAGTTTGATTGAAAATGGAATAATGACTAATTATATCGTTTCGGTCATCATTGTCATCATTATCGGTGGTATCATATGGATCATTGAATGGGTCTATGATTGTTGGTAGCGTTTGCTTTTTTGGAGACTCATGGTCTGTGAATAACTTCCGGGCCGTTGGTCTGTTAGGGGATATCTGACCTGCCCTGTGAATGAAATCACGACCAACCTCACTGTTCATAAATCCATTGGATTCTCTTCTAAAAGAAATAGCCGGTGAATACTTCATTGCTGCTTTAGARGGCGAATTCCTTTTAGGCGAAACATTCGGGGTATATGAGTCCTCTGGTTTCACAGGAGACTGAAACACATGGAATGGATTTTTGGCAAATGGATCAGTCATTGTAAACCGGACTTCACTTGCAAATCAATTTCTATCTAATTTTTCTCTTGTAGAAAAGAACCTAATAGCCACCCGCCAACATTTTGTTCYTCTAAGATAAAAAAGCTATCCATGTCAAACTTCTCGAAATCGAGGTGAGAACACTTTAATTGCCTATTATGGAAAAACATAAACAGTACGCCTGTGTGGCGTAGCAAGGTGGCGCAGCGTTTTGAAGTCTGTATCACGTGAACACGGGGCTCAGCACTTTAATGAATGAAAGTGCATGCATTGCATGCTTTCATTTTTTTTTAGGCCTGAATATATAAACTCAAGTAGRTGCTATGGTTGAAGGTCGGCAATATGGAAAAATATAGTTTTTTACATTACAGTGGCAGATATAATGGTGTATGGAATAAGTSGACTTTAAACAATGTATTTGTTGTTTGTTATACAAAAAGATACAAATCTTGTGTATATTAACATGGTATCGAAAGTATTTGAAAAAGAATATAAAGCACGAGTGTTTAGTGAGTAGTTTAGTTGGAGTGTTTGGCATCGTAAGCAACTTTGGCAAGACGAACCAACTCATCAAATTCCCCRGTGTCTTGACACATGGATCTAAATTGAGATTCTTYTTGCAAAATCAAAGTATAAGGATGGTCATATTCTTTAACATTACCATGGTCAAGAACAAGAATTTTGTCATAGTCAATGATGGTTTTCAAACGATGCGCAATTGTCAGTATAGTGCTATTGGAAAACTCTTCTCTAATAGTGTTTTGGATCATCGAGTCAGTTTCATAATCAATGGAAGCAGTGGCTTCATCTAATAGCAAAATCTTAGGATGTTTTAAGAGTGATCTGGCTAAACAAACAAGCTGTCTTTCACCCTGAGATAGGTTTCCACCGTTTTCAGCAATTTCAACTTCCAAATCGGAAAATTTGTTGATGTTTTCATCACCGTCTACAGCATTMTTAATGGCTTTGATCGATTGTCCACTTTCAATTGCATATTTCAAACCTTGAAATTCAGATTTGGAGATTAAACCAACACGCCTCAAGGACTCATAGATATCAAGATCTTGGCTTTCATTGAACATATCTAAGTTCGACCTTAGAGTTCCAGTGAATAACGTAGGYTCYTGAGGAATAATGGCRAGTCCCTTTCTCAAAGCGTTAAGACCAATCTTTCCAATATCAACACCGTCAATTACAATACTACCACTTTCAGGTTCAATAAATCTGAAAAAACTAGTAATGATGGTGGATTTACCAGCACCTGTTCTACCAACAACACCAACCTTTTCACCAGCATTCACATGGAATGAAATTCCTTTAATTACTAATGGAAGATTTGGGGCATAYTTCAATGAAATGTCCTTAACGTCGATTTCACCAGATTGAGGCCACGATGATGGTGGATCAAATTCAGGAATCTCGGTGGCACTTTCAGGTTTAACATCATCAATATATTCTTGAACTCTTTCAACAGCATTAATATTAATTTCAACATCAGCATAACAACGTAATAACCACAAGGCATTATTCGCAAAGGAAGCAGCAAATGATAACGAAATACCAGCCAAACCGGAATCAATGATATGCGCATAATAGACAGCTAGTGCGGATGAAATAGCAATAATCAAAGAACCAAGCACCTGGGTTCTAAATGACATCCATCTGTTATTAGCCCAAACAAAGAAAAATGGTCTATTGTTGTTATCGATTTTGCTCATGTTTTCCACCATGAATCTTCTCTCATCACCATAAGCTCTAATAGTAGTGACACCAGATAGAGTTTCAGTGAAATGTTGATTGATTGGTGATCTGGTGACCGATTCAAAACGCTTCAACTCTCTTGACAAARTCAAATATAGTATACCAACATAAGCAACCACAATACCAACCAAAATACCAAAAATTAGGAATGCTGGCGTTATAAATGTGATTAAAATGAGAGTAGTTAAACAACCCAACAAGGARATAATGAAAGCTTCTGCATATGGYGCTAAATCTTGGTCAATTCCCTCAATATCCTTTGAAAATCTGTTCATGATACGACCAATTGGAGTAGAATCAAAAAATCTAACTTCGGCCCTTAAAACACCTAATAATAACATTTTAAACATCTTACGTGAAACACGCATACCACCATAAAAGACTAAAACGAYTCTAAAAGAACCAAAACTGGAATAAACAAAACCAATCAAAGAGTACATTAAAATGTAGTACATCGAGGAATGAATTGCACTCATAGARGAAACATCAAAATTATTGTACTTGGTTTGTAAGATKGGCTTGTGCCACTCAATGGATTTCAAAACCGTCAAGATATTATTCCATGCAAAATCAGAATGAGAATAGACCTTCATTTGGATATTGGAAACCATATTGGATACAACGCCAGCTCTTTCGTTTTCTGCCATAGACCAAACCCGTAACCAGTAAGATTGAAAAATGTTTGTCAGCTGTGTTGCAAGAAAAGCAAAGGCCAATCCTAACCACAAGAAAGTGTTACCAAAAGAGGTAACATATGTTTTATAAACATCAAAACTAACAACACCTTCAGACTTGGTCTCCTCTTCAATCAATTTACCAGAGTCATCGATTTTGGCACAACTCTCGTTTGCATCGACATCCAAAATATCCGCATTATTATCGGAGGCCAGGGCACTCAAAGTAGAATTCAAAATATCATGATGAGTTCTTTCTTCTACTGTGTTTAAAGAAGTCAAATTAGCAGTAGAGGCATTACGTGATTGCATAACGCTAGAAACAGTATCTTCATCAAATGCATTCTCTTTCATCAGAACATCAACCGATCCTTGTTTTTTGACCCTACCATTTTCCATCAAAACAACATGTGACGCCTCTTTTATCGTCAAGGAAATGTTATGAGAAACCAAAATACAAGTTCTATTTTTCATCAAAGGTCCAGTGATACAATTTTCATAAATGTGAACAGCAGTATGTGAATCAACAGCGGAYAAACAATCATCCAAAAGAACATATGCAGCATTGGAATATAGTGCTCTAGCAAGAGAAACACGTTGCTTTTGTCCACCTGATAAAGTGATACCCTTTTCACCGATTTCGGTTTTATCTCCTGCAGCCAATATTTCAAAATCACGCTGCAAGCCGCATGCTTTAACAGTTTCTTGGTATCTTTTTTCATTAAAAGGAGACGCAAATAAAATATTTTCTCTGATGGTACCATTCAACAACCATGCRGTTTGGGAGCAATAGGCAGCAGAGTCGGTCAATCYTGTAGCTGGGTCAATGATCAAATCATCCCTTGGATTAAAACCAGGTAAGAAAACYTTACCTTCGGTTAAAGACATTTCACCCAAAAGTGCAAGTAGTAGCGATGTTTTACCAGATCCAGTTGGACCAATGATGACATTCAGTTTTCCCCTTTTGAAACTGATATCAATATCCCTTAGCTTAAAGTCATTTTTACCAGTAGACCAGGAAAATGTAGCATTTTGAAACCCAATATCTGGAGAATTGGAGTCTCTTGGTAGTATCAACTGTTCATACTTAGTAGTTTCTGGTTCATTTAAAAAGTCTTCAATTCTATCCAAAGAAACCTTTGATTGAACAACAAAAGAGAGCATATCCGCAAATTGATCAAGTGGTGCACGTAATAAATTAAATAGAGACAAGGCAGTAAATGCAATTGGTGTAGTCAATTGCTTTCCTTCTACAATAGTGTAGCAATAGAAAGCAACTAAACAAACCGCTGTAGGTGTGACAAACCACACAAAAGAAGCTAAAATCCACACAAAACATCTTTTCCATAAAATATGCAACTCCTTTTCTCTTATTTCCAAAATCTGTTCCGCAAATTTCGTTTCCCATGCAAAATATTTGATTATTCTAATATTCTGAAAAGTCTCATTCAATTTTTGAATTCTAGAATCTGTAACTTTTAACATGTCCTTTTGATACTCTCCTAACAGCATACTCAATTTATAATTTAATGGCAACATAATGACAATGGTGAGAGAGCCCGCTAGAGCAGCCCAGCCCAATAGGCCATATAAAATCGTGATAGCAATGATAGTCATGACAAAGGAATTMACAAAATAGTGC
Organism: Pichia sorboxylosa; assembly: GCA_001599115.1. Taxonomy (NCBI): domain Eukaryota; kingdom Fungi; phylum Ascomycota; class Pichiomycetes; order Pichiales; family Pichiaceae; genus Pichia; species Pichia sorboxylosa. The sequence goes on along the minus strand of BCGC01000001.1, from coordinate 95,064 downwards.
AAATAACCACAAATCTCCGAGACCTTAAAAGAATCCACAGCAATAAGGTTAATGATTGAACCCATATCACGAGCTTCTGGTACAGCCTCTGTAGGTTCTTCATCTTTTGAAGTTGTAGAAACTAGAGTATCAGACTGGGAATCCTGAGAAGCCGGAGCGGATGAATTTTTATCAGTTTCTTCATTTCCTGCTACAGCATCTTTTGTAATTCTTCTTTTTAAAGCTTTGGCGTAAACTTCTCCAATGAGAATGGCCCTCATTCTTGTACAAATTCTTCTTCCAAGAAATAACCCCCTACCAGAAAGTGCGGAACTAACTGGGGAACTGAAGACCATTAGCAAAACAAAAAGCCAAGCAAGACTGCTGGATTCCGTGTCAGGAGATTCCACATATTCAAGAATCTTCTTCAATAAAATTGAAGGAAAAAACAACAATACTGCTTCAAGGGAAGTTAAAACTGACTGATAAAAGAATAGTTTGCGGAACTGATAGAATAAATTAACAGAAAATCTCCGATGCCAAGCAACCTTGTGGAATTKTGAAATTGCAGGGAACGCGTTATCTTCCAATTTCAAACTGTAAATATCATTCATTGTAGGCAGTTTCTTTTGTGCGCTCATAATCATTCCGTTTAACCAAGAAAATGAGATGACACTGAAAAAGCATGATTGCGATTCTGATGATGGTTCAAGTCCYTCAGATAAATAAACGACAACAGGTCTATCAGTAAACTTATCAAATCCTTGAAAGATAAATAATAAAGTAATGCAGACAAACTCGGAAATGTAATATTTCTTGGAAAAGTCGTTTAACGAGTGATTCAATAATGCAGATCTGACTAGAAAAAA
>BCGC01000001.1:25971-63649 GCA_001599115.1 Pichia sorboxylosa | reverse complement strand
CGATGGTAGCTGCAAGAGCTACTCATCTGTTTTGCAGGATTTGACTTTGATTAGATCCAAAGGTATTACCAAGTTAAGAATTTATGGTACTGATTGTAACTAYTTGACCACAGTTTTAACTGTTTCCAAGTCTTTGGGTATTACYGTTAATCAAGGTTTCTGGATTTCAAGTGCAGGTGTGGACTCAATTGATGATGCTGTTACTGACTTGATTAAATATGTCACTTCTGGTGCTGCAAGTTATGGTTGGGAAATTTTTGATTTTTTCACTGTTGGTAACGAAGCAATCATTAGTAACTACTGTACTGTTGATGAATTGATTGCCAAAATTGCCAGTGTCAAAGCGCAAYTAAAGGCAGCTGGTTATACTGGTCAAATAACAACTTCTGAACCACCTGTTTCTTTTGAAAACAACCCATCTTTATGTACAGCTTCAGAAATTGATTTTGTTGGAATAAACCCACATTCCTATTTTGATGTTTATGCAAGTGCTGATCAAGCAGGTTCTTTTGTTGCTGGTCAAATTGAAATAGTCAAACAAGTTTGTGGATCTATGGATATTTCAGTCACAGAAACAGGTTATCCAAGTGCTGGTGATGTTAATGGTTTGAATGTTCCAAGTGCTGAGAATCAAAAGATTGCTCTGCAATCAATTTTGGACATTGTTGGTACAGATGTGACTATTTTAACTGCTTTCAATGATTATTGGAAACAACCAGGACAATATAATATTGAGCAATATTTTGGTATGCTTGATCTATTACCAACTGCTTAGATTAGTTTTTTCAATTTTCAACATCACTTTGCTACACATTCTTTTCTCAGACTTATTATATTTACTCTTTCACACGTTTGCTGTTCATTTTTTGTTTTGTTTTTCCCTCCAAATGTGTATTATACATGATTATGGTTGATTTCATACAGTCAATTCATTTGAATTATGTATTCGTTTATATACAAAAATATATTAATGTATTTTATACTAATTATAATAGCATTGCTAGCGATAATAACATTGATTGACGAGAATAATGAAGATATGAGATAATGTTAACGGTTAAAGCAAATAGAAAAGATACAAAGTAAAACATACAAMKATTAGAAAAGAGCACAGCTAAAAAGAAAATCGATACTAGAATTCAACAATTTTATTAGGGAAAAACTCATCAATCAATTCAAGATAATAAGGCTTCAGTTTTTCTCGATCACATTTGGTATCCGTTTTGGAATACAAATCATATGGGTTGAAAGCTTGAACACATTTCAACATTTCATGGTCTTTTTCATTCATTAGATATTTATAGGCACCCTCTGAGTGCCAAGGATAAAAGGAATGATATCTGATCATTGCCAGACCCTCAGCCGGCAATGTGGTCTGTTCCTTTGCTAGATGGTACATATATTCATCATGGCCCCAACTTAGCATGACATTATCGAGTCCGCAGTTAGGAGAGTATATGCCATACTTGGTGCTGTATAAGGGATTTTTTGCATCCGGATTATCTTTGAAATAGTCATAGTAGATGATTTTTTTGGAATACTTACATCCAACAGGGAAGGTATCACCCACCACATCCCATTGACCCTTTGAGTCATAAAAATACAACAATTTTCCCAAGTCGTGWATCAAACCAACTAGTTGGAACCACCTTGGCTTGTTGTCGTGTCTTATTGCCTCTGCAGTTTGTAAGGCATGATCGATTTGGGATAAYTCAGTATCTGGATCCGACTCATCTAGCAAGTTGTTTAGCTTCATCAACGCTTCCCAAACCGTCATTCGATCCCTGATTTTGGTTTTGAAATTCAGTCTTGCCTGAAGGTTATAATTTACTGTTTGTTTGGCATGTTGTTGTTTATAAAACAATTTCACTCGATCAAACGCTAGTTCATATTGTCTATACTGTCTGGAACTGGCAGCTCGGGCCAAGGTGGATTCGGTGTTTTCTTTCCAAGAGTCATCTTCTAGTACACCGTTGGTGTCTTTTGTTTTCACTTTTTCCAGCCCAACAATTTTACCTGTATTATTTTCCTCACAYCCATCTATTTGTTGAGTTCCTCCAGTTGTTTCTTCTTTTTCCAACTGCAGTCTCAATTGACTTTTCAACAAGTTCAATTCCTGGATATTTTCATCGATTTTCTCCAGCAATCGAGCCTTTTCTAGATTCTGTAATTTTATTGAACCACCAGGCTTTGCCACCTTGCCTGCACTGTCCATAYTGCTGGCGTGTCACCGTAAGTTTCAGCTCCTAAACTTTCGACCCACAACTTCATTAGACAGTATATATATACATCTTTTCTACGGATAAACCAAAAAAAAATTAATTGCCAAAATTAATAAATTCCCAATCTAGTAAGATCTTCACATGCACAACTATATAAAGACACAAATGAGAAATTGCCCAATCKGGTAGTTTGAGAAAGGGTTCGCGGGGTGGAAATTTTTAATTTTTTGTTTAGACCTGAAGAAAGCGCCAAATACGATAGTAAATGCGAATTGGCAAGCCCACATATATCAAATCGATCCATCTTTCTGGTTGATAAGAGTATAGGCTTGGTCTTGCGAGAGGTAAGAAGGGGCTGAACCATGGTTAATAAAGATGCTGGAGTGGCTGGAACTAGCAGTGGGGTGTCAATCCATGATCAAAACAAGTCGGTTTCTAGTAGTCCGGAACTGGGACCTGTGACTTCGACAGTATCAGTGGAAAAGGAAAGCGSAAATGGAACCSAAAAGGAATCGGTRGTGGTGAATGAAAGGGAGAAAAAGAAGCAAACGTTTATTGTACGTACTGTGTGGACCTTAATCATGACATTTGGACTGATTGCGATTCTTTCAGCAGGTCAATTCTGGACAATTGTAACCGTTTTGATTTTGCAGATCATGGTGTTCAGAGAATGTATCAACATCACTACTCTTAGAGCCAAGATGGAGGATTTGAAGTTTACGCAACCAATCAATTGGTGGTTTCTARTCACTACAATCTTTTACCTGGACGGTCGGAACTTTTTGAARTATTATCTTTCGAATTTCGTTGTGTCTGACTATTCCAGCGCAATTGCCATCAGGTTAGTGATCCACCACAAGTTCATCAGTTACTGCATGTATGTGGCAGGATTTGTTGGGTTTGTGGCAAGCTTAAAGAAGGGCTCGCTGAAGTTCCAATTTGCCCAACTTTGCATCACCCATATGACTTTATTATTGGTTGTTTTGCAGGGACATTGCATCATAAGAAACATTCTAAATGGTATGTTCTGGTTCTTAGTTCCTGCCGGATTGGTCATAGTTAATGACATTTTTGCCTATCTCTGTGGTATCACTTTTGGTAAAACACAATTGATTTCCATTTCTCCAAAGAAAACGGTTGAAGGTTTTGTTGGTGCTTGGGTGTGTACCACCTTTTGCTCCATTTTGTTGACCTATCTTTTCTGTAACGTCAATTATTTCATTTGTCCTTCGACTGTTGCCACTATAAATTCCACATTGTTTTCTGTGACTGAATGTGAACCAAATCCTGTGTTTCTTCATCAAGTTTACAGACTACCTAACTTTTTGGTTGACATTTTGAAAAGAGAATTCATTCAATTGAAGCCAATTTATTTCCAYACTATGATAATATCGATGTTTGCTTCTTTGATTGCTCCTTTTGGTGGTTTCTTTGCATCTGGTTTAAAAAGAGCATTTAAAATCAAAGATTTTGCAGACACCATTCCTGGTCATGGAGGTATTACCGATAGAATGGATTGTCAATTTTTGATGGGMTCCTTCTCCTACTTATACTACGAGACTTTCATTTCCACACATAGCATTAACTTGGAAAACATTTTGCAATCAATCATCATAAACTTGAGTATTACCGATATTATTCTTTTATTACAGAGTCTTGTTACTTATCTCTACAAATTCGAGGCCATTGACTCCACCACTTATCAAAAATTAATGGATGTCATTAAGACCATCTAGTATTATTTTTCTAATCATTCATGAATACCTTCTTTATTCAATTCGTATATTTAATCAAGTGTATAAAAAAAATGACATTTCATTCACAAGCTATCAAGTTTATTGCAATAAAGGAGCTTTTTTTTTTCCTCTTTGGAGGACCGTATATTTTAATCTATACAGCTTCTAATGGGTGTCCAATCCTGTCAACTCTGCTAATGTATGATTCTGAAAAGAAAATGGCACGGGTTTTACATTTATRSMGCAGAAAATCTAAATATCACCTTGCATGCATGCACGCATATACTATACCGATATTTTCAAAGAAACAACACCAACTCTGTTTCTAATATGAAACATATTGAGGTTTCAACATGCATTTGATAYTTTCCAAAATAAAAGTGATTATTTTARATTTGAATGCAAATTTTTCATCATTATTCTYTCACAATGCAAGTTTTACCACAAGGGTGGGCCAATAAATATGAAAACAGAGCAAATAAAATCCACGATGTGTAGCAATTGAAAATGCCAATTTTTTTTAAAAAAAAAATAACTGGGTGTTTTTGTGTGTGTGTGTGGTTGTGTGTGGTTGTGTGTGTTTTCAAGCCTGTAAATGCTATCATACTACAATTGTCTGGAACATTGATTGAAATTGGGAGCATTTAGTTCAAAACAGTAAACCAACGGGTCACGTGACCTGCTTATGTAAGCCATTTGAGATTTTTAAAAAGTTTCCATGTTCAAAGRAAATAAAAAAAATACAATTCTTGGCCCAAAAGTGTGCTGGCTTGATGTTTTGTCTAAGGAATTTGCTGTACAACAAAAGAATGGTTTGTAGAGACAAATCTATCCAGAAATTTAAATAAATGWGTTAAAATTGTTTTAGGTGTGTTTCAAACCCTTCCTAAATAGATRAATTTAGAGCGTTCATAGCATTAAATAAAGTCTCGTTTTGATGGTAATGAAAGCTTTGATCCATGCAGTAAAATAATTTCACAATCATCTAGTTTCAATGAAATTCAAAGTAAACAATGTGAGATATCCCCAAATATATGATTTTTTCATCCCCAAAACGGAATGTATAACATTTGCATATATTATTGCAGTATCATATGTCTCAAGAAACCCTACTATTCTACTGCCAACGTACCAAATCTYAAAAAGTTTCCACTCTGTCTCTGAATTTCAATGGAAACATTGCTGCAGCTTACTTTTCTTTCTTTTTTCTTTTTTCATATTCAGGCTACTCTCTTCATTTTGAACTTTACTTGGCCACAGAACCACTCACTGGAAAAGAGGTGTAAGGACGAGAATACAAGAAATAGCTCTTATTTCTGCTTCCATATCGACGCGTCGATATGKTTTTCGTGTCGTGTATACAAGTTTCAGAAAACAGCCTGGTAGTATTGATAGTAGAAACAGAGAAACAGAGAACTAGACAAAAAAGATATCAAATCTTGTATACAGATTTTGGGTGAAAATTCTTGAAAGAGAGACAATCACATAATGCCGGCAAAAGGATGGAAAAGAGATGATCAGTTTTTGAATTTGGAAACTGCTATGGCAAACGAAGGACAACCCATTGATGTATTCTTGTTTCCCAAATCTTTGATAAATAAGATCTGCAAACAGCAGTTGGCGGCGTACGAAGAAAACTACATCATTGGCAAGGACACATCGACTGTGGTGCAGCGGACATGCGTGCTGTTCATCAACTATATATATCATTCAGCAAAACAGATTGTGAAAACGCAGGGAAGAAAAGTGGTGAACGCAGATGATATCATGAAAGCTCTGGAAATGACTGGATTTGGAGACTTCAATATCATACTACAAGAGCAATTACATCAATTCGATGCTAAAAGGGAGGCCAAGAAACTGGCAAAGATAAAGGCGAAGGAAAATGCCAATGATGTCGAGCTGGATGCAGACGAAGTGATGGCCGAAAGCAGTGAACTKAATATCAAAAGAACCAAACCAAATCCTAACAACGACGATACAATGTCGGAAGAAGATACTTCACTTAGAAATAGCACAGTTTTGGATCACACTGTAGATAATGACGGAGATGAAAATATGAACATTCTCAACCAAAATGCCAACCTAGACAACGAACAAGGGGAAGAGGAAGAAGATGAAGAAGATGAAGAAGAGGAAGAAGAGGAAGAAGAGGAAGAAGAGGAAGAAGAGGGGGAGGAAGACACCAAGCCCCAAATTGATATAGCTTCTCAGATCCAACAAGAACAAAAAGAACTCGAAGGCATTACCCAAGAAGAAGAAGAAGAGGAAGAAGAAGGAGGAGGAGAAGAAGATGAACAAAATGGAATTTAATTATATATCTACTTGTGTTACACAAAATAAATACTGTATATTATCTTATATGGAAACATTATCATACCTTCTTGGTAAACATTAAGTCAGTRGAATCGGAAATAACATAGACTTTTTGAACTTTTCCTGATATCTTACCAAATCCTCTTTTCATACCTACAACCTTTCCTTCATTAACCGCCAAAACAATGAATGTTTCTCTTTGCGGTTTTGGGAAACGTGGAGTATATGGAGATGCATTGCTGGTATCCATTTGAATGTTGACCCCATCCTTCTCCTTAGTAAYAACAACATCGCCACAGCAAAGACCTTTACAAACTTTGATGAAGTGATCCCTTTTATTCTTCTGAACCTTCAATTGCTCTACAACTTTCTGCAATTTTTGTTTATCTTTACTAACTCTGCCCAATTCTTTCAAAGTGATTTTTCCACCAGTTTCTTCTAAACTCTTGAGCTTCAAACCAGGAAGGGTATATGTTGGATCATCATCATACCAGCAAGCCTGTTTGATACATTGCATCAATTTAATAAAGTTTAGCGTACTTTCAAGATATCCAAGTTCACARCTACAATCGATGTAGGCCTGCAAAATACGCAAACTTTGGTCTAAAACTGACACAGTATCTTGTGAGTAATCAGCAATAGGCAATTCGACTCTACTCATATAAGCTTGTAATAGAAGGAAAGTTTTGATATGAGGRTCCCAAATAAATTCATAATCTTCCAAATCATCAGCCGGATATCTCATTTCTTGCGACATTTCCATATTAATCAATTCTTCACCGTGTCTAGTAGGTAGTTCATCATATTCAGTAGCTTCACTCAACATTCTCAAACACTCCCTAAATGTCAAATCCGGTTTGATTTTGTTCATGAAGTTTCTAATGGTTTTATGACTTAAATAGTAATATGATGACACTTTCAAAAACACTGTACCCTGTAATTTGTCACCATTACTCACAACACACTTCGATTCAACCAAATTTTCAATACTGGTATCAATCAAATCACTCAAATATAAACTGATACCTTCCTGTGTAACATCTTCAATACCATAATATGTTGGATTATGATGCACTCTCCGATACAAGAAAGTCCATGTCATGAAATTCAAGGCATCCTGTCTATTTTCAATACTYCCAGCAGAAATTTCAGCACCAATATGGTTATCCAAAACTTTGTGTAACGAGGACTCCACTGGAAATCCAACGTTAAGGAAATGTTTGTAGAATGTCTTTTTACTTTCTTTAGTGAAAACCATGGCAATACCGCTGGTATCAAAAGCTGGTCTACCRGCTCTACCCATCATTTGCAAAATATCAGTCAAGTCCATGTCTCTATAACCTTCRATTTTGGCATCAAARAATTGAGTACCCTTGATAATAACTAGATGTGCAGGCAAATTAACACCCCATGCCAGAGTAGAAGTGGCAACTAAAATCTGAATTTTGTTTTGTTCAAAAAGTTTATGAGATATAGCCCTATCACTCTCAACCAAACCAGCATGATGCAACCCAATACCAAATTGCAGTGCAAGTTTCAATGTTTCATCTTTAACTTTACTAATATAAGAATTCAGCTCCTCTTCTTCAATTTTCAAAAACCTTCTAGGATTATCCTCCATACCACATAAATGAATGATATCCAAAGCTGTCAATCTTGTTTGTCTTCTAGATGCCACAAAGATTAGTACAGGCTTTGTTGGTGAATGTTGTTTAATGGCCATAAATGCAGGTTTGTTCATAGTTTTCATTAATGGGCAGAACGCTAAGTTATCCGGGAAGCCGTCAATATACATCTTCAGTGGCACTGGTCTAACACTAGATGGAAAATTGAATAACCCMCCACCAAGATTTCCTTCGGGAACTTTAAGCCAATTTGACATATCAATGGCATTGGAAACAGCAGTAGACAATCCCAATAACCGTATGGGCTTTTTCGTTTGTGAAGAGATGTAATTCATTCTACTCACAATCATTTCCAAAATTGGTCCTCTATCACTTGCCAACAAATGGATTTCATCCATGATGATCAATGAAACGTCTTGAATAAATTTCCTACTTTGCCAGTTTCTAGAAATACCATCAAACTTTTCTGGTGTGGTAATGATGATATCTGAGTTCTTGATTTCATTGAGACCTGGTAAAGARTCTCCAGTTAACTCCACAATCTGATGCTTCGTATTGGCACAAATTCTTTTTCTCCAGTCGTCAACCCGCTCTCTTACCAAGGCTTTCATTGGTGCAATATAAACAATTTTTGATTTRGGAAATTCTTTAAAAGCATGCCAAATGGCCAATTCAGCAACAACGGTTTTACCAGACCCTGTTGGTGAACCAACAAAAATATTGCTATTGGTATTGTACAAAGAATGAAATGTCATCGTTTGCATAGGATTAAAATATCTAAATTTCCCCCTGTAAATATTTTCAATTTCATCATTGTGTAATGCCTCGATGGATAACGGGTGTAATTTCAGCAACTCCGTCTTCACAGTGTCATTATGAGGTTTAATCAAATGTTGAAATGATACAGCTTGACTATTTTCACAACCAATCCAAAAATCGCTAACAACTCTGACAATAATCTGTTGAGGTACAGGATCACTGATAGGAATCATAAAATCAATCTCATGAATATTATTGTATGACTTTTTATTCAAAATAAACTTTTCATAATGTAAAATATTAGAATTCGTGCTGTCTTCAACCATAATCCAAAAGAAYTGAACGTTCCCATGAAATTCAAAGTTCCAAATGAAATCAGGCTCGATATTTACATGGACTCTCATCACATTGGTTGTGATAGGGAACAATTCAACATCAAGGTACAGATAGGGAAACCTGCTAATCAATTTATGCAGTTTAGATCCCATACCTTTATTGTGTACCAAGTCTCCCAATTCTGAAGAGCTAAGCTCTCTGAGGTGATCCATGGATGATTTTTTYGATTCAATAAGCTTTAGAATATGGGGTGGTAGCTCATATTGATTCATTGGATGTTGATAAGGCCAGAGCTGTTTATCAATAGCCTTACACATCTCCAACATAATTCTACTGAACATACCCCATCTTCTATTCAAACCCAAAAAGAATAAGGATTTACAAATTCTKGCAGAGTTTTGTGCAATATACAACATATCAGATGTTAGAGCACTATCTTTCACTTGAGCTCTAGAAATGAAGGATTGCAATAAGATGTTGGTTTTTCTCTGTGCACTTTCTAACTTTGGGCCTATCTCGCAAACAACTTTCTTATCCTTCAATTCATCCAACTCTTCAGCTTCGTCATCTCTAAATTTGACATTGTCAAATTCGGAGCTCATGGCAATAATACTTAAAACATCGGCCTCTGAAGCATTTGAACTAATCATTTGATTGAAGATCTCGACAGATTCATTCAATAAGTAGAAATCAGATGAAATTCTTCCGATATCTTTTGGAATTAGTCCAGAGGATCTCTCGTCAAAAACAATCATTTGAAGAGAATGTAGCTTCCTTGCAGCTGATATAATCATATCACGCCTTCTTTGGATYAGCAGAGTATCAGTACCGAGCTCATTCCAATCAATACCGTAAGCAAAAGGATTTTGCTTCATACGCACATATAAGTATGTATAACCTAGCCATTGAATACCYTCTTCAACATTGGTCACAGTACCTAAGGAAATTTCTGCATTCAAATTATCAACTAGCTTTTTGCTCAATTTGGATTCAATTGGATGTTGTTGCAGTAACAGAGAAATGTAATGATCCAATTTATCAGAGGTTGTACATAAAATACCAATACCATGAGCTTCAAACTGAGGTCTACCAGCTCTACCAAAAATTTGAATGATGTCAGAAATCCCCAAATCAACAAAACCACCAGCTTTTGAATCATAAACCTGGGTACCTTTAATAATGACAGCAGCAGCAGGTAAATTAACACCCCATGCTAATGTTGCAGTACACACCAGAACTTTGATGGAACCCGCTAARAACATYTTTTCAGTTAAGTTTCTATCTGCCCTGGTCATACCAGCATGATGCACACCAAATCCACCAAGAAATATTTGTTGCATATCTTTATTTTTACATTTTTTCATTTCGTTTTGAAAGTAGCTATATCTCTCACTTGAAGAAGTATCAAAATAGTAATCATAAGCYTGATCTTTGATCATTTGCATGTAGCTTTTAGCGGTTTTCACAGTGTCTTTTCTTGAATGCACAAACACCATTACTTGATGATCTTCTTTAATCATATCAATCAGTTTCTCAAATGAGGTTGTTTCCAAATTYTCTCTTGCTTGTTTGGACCCCGCTTTTCCTTTAACACCTATTAAYTGTTGTTCCAAAGGAACAGGTCTGAAKGATTGGTCAAAGAAGAACATACCGACATTTCTGTTAACACCCAAAAAATCTGCCACATCAACAAAATTGGGCAATGTTGCYGACAAACCAACAATTCTGATCATGGATTGTGTGCTTTCAACCTGTCTCAATGTTCTTGCAACCAATGTTTCAATGACACTACCTCTATCTTCATGTAGCAAATGAACYTCATCGATAATCAAAAGTTTGACTTTCTCCACTAGTTCAGTATCACCATTAGATTTTCTCGTCACCACATCCCATTTTTCAGGAGTTGTAACAATGATTTGGGTATTCATAATTTCACTTTTAGTTAATTGCATATCACCTGTCAATTCTCTCACTTTTATCCCAAGCCATTCCAATTTTTTGGCAAATTTGTCAACAATTTCTGCAGCAAGAGCCTTTAGTGGTGCCACATAAACTATTTTAAACTCATCAAAATCAATATCAACATCCATGGTATCATCATTCACACTTTCATTTTCGGTGATAAACTGTTTTATTGTGTGTAAAATAGTCAACAGAGCAACATCGGTTTTACCTGCACCTGTTGGTGCACAAACAAGCATGTTCTCATTAGTGTTATAACCAACATCATARATTAAAGACTGCATTCGATTCAGAGTTTTATATCCTTTAAAGGTACCTTGACATAGAAAGTCTAATTCTTTCAAAGGAATCAATATATTTGGAGCAAAAGTTGTTGACTTTTTATTACTTTTGGGTATAATTACTTCCTCGAATTTTTCATAGGATTCACGGCTTGTTCCTGGSGGTAAACTATAAGCTTTACCTGTAAAAGAAATCATATTACCTGCATCATGGGCTCTATAAACATGTGGATAGTTGTTAGTAGATTGTTGCCATTCCAATGGCTGCTCTTTGGCTATTTTTGCCATCTCTTCGGTCTTGGCYTTTATTTGATCCACAGTCATCAGACCATGATGTTTGGTTTTGTTTCTTGAAGACAAATTTTTTTGATACTCATACTGTTTTATAATTTCAGTTTTGGAGGTGATCAACCTTGTAATTAAGTCGAGTTCATCAAAGCCCAAGGTATCAAATAGGATGCCTTGCAATCCTGCTTCCGTTTCTTCATTTTGAAGCAAACTCATAATGCTTTCAAACAAAGGTGTTGAGTTATCATCATCACTGTTTTTTTTATGTATTCTCAAACACTCCTCCTTAATTTCGTTTACCAGAAATTGCTTTAATGATTCATCTTCACTATAGTGACTCTCGTCATCATCAGTGGCCGGTGAAATATAGTTTTCATCATAATCCATCATCAAATCGTCTTCAACATTATCAAATAATGATAAGAGATCTTTCATYTGTTTACTACTATCCGTCTTAGTATTGGAAATTGTCTCTTCGTTCATCAAAGGAGCAGGGATCTTGATGCAATCTTCTTCTCCCTCAATATACCACAAATCCAGCTTTTCACGCATTGGCGTCATGGCTTGCATATATGACCCTGTAGAAGAAACATTGTATGTCGCCATTATAATACGGTATATCTATCTATCTTTTTTCCTGTACTTCGTGTTGGCCGTATTCAATAACTTATCAAATATCTTGCTTTTGGATTGGATTGGTTTAGTTTGATAGTTGTGCGCAMCGCAAAAGAGTCAGACAAGAAACCATTTGGAAATTTTGATTTTGGAGGGCAAATGGCAGCGGCCCTTGATATCTTGTGATAATTTCGGGAGATTTTTCGGATTGCCATGGAATCGYAATTGCGAATACTAAAGATTAAAATTTATATATAAAATATAAATTATGAAGGTAGTTTATAGAGTAGAAAAATGGTTTGTACAATTGCCTGAAAAAAAGTTGTGATGGAAGGAGCAAATGCAATATTGTCTATTATAACATAAAAAAAAGGAAAGAAATAAAACGTAAATTAAAGGGCTGAAATGTAAGGAATGGTTATATGTTTTCTTGAAAGTTGAGTATTTGAAGTTGTTATAACTATGCTGCATCACCTAAAWATGAATGGAATATCATCTTGTAGGAGTTTAAAAAAAGTGTTTACTCTTTTGTTCCATTTAAAGATCAAATTGTCCATTGACAAATTCATCATCCACCTCCATATCATTTTCAGGCTCTTCTTCAATTTCACTTTGTTCATCCACCACTTCTTCCGCAGGAGGCAGATTTGGGTTACCTGGAATAAATGACCCATATAGAGGTTTGTAAGATCCTCTCCTTCCCATTTGAACGGCAAAATGATCAAACATTGTCGAGTCATCAACGTAGGTGAACCCTTTGAAGTTTTCTTGCACAGCTTGTGATAAAGGAGTCGAACCCATTACYAATTGTCTGTTAATCGCAGAAGTTGACGCATTGGTGAATTCTGGATCAAAATTAGAGGTGTCTAACTCATTAGCAATATGAGGCACAAATGGTGGTGGTATCTTTTTATCTTTCAAGTTTTCCCAATCAATGTCATGGAAAAAGGCATGGGCTCTTAATTCTCGTGCATCATTCAAAGCACCTAATCTATGTTTTGGATTTCTATTTAATAAACCTTTAACAAATGATCTACCTTCTTGAGACAACACCTCTTTTGGAAATCTGACCTTACCAAAGGCAATATTTTTATACATTTGTTGGGTATTTTCAGCATAAAATGGGGACCAACCACAACACATTTCAAAAATCAAAACACCTAGAGACCAAAAATCAACCATTTTAGTGTATCCTGATTCATCCAAAAGAACCTCTGGGGCTAAATATTCGGTAGTACCACAGAAGGTGTTAGTTGTACCGTTACCGGTCAAGTTTGCCTTCGACAATCCAAAATCACAAAGTGCAATATGCCCATTAGCATCTAACAAAATATTCTCAGGTTTCAAATCTCTATACACGATATCATTATCATGTAAATGTTCTAGAGCCAGCACCAATTCGGCAATGTAGAATTTTGCTCTTTCTTCGGTGAATCTTCCTTCCTTTTGCAGATGCCAAAATAATTCACCCCCACTCATGTAATCCGTGACCAAGTATAGATCTGTTGGAGTTTGAAAAGAAAATTTCAAAGATACAATGAAAGGAGATTCAGTATTAGCAGTTCTAACTAGAATATTTCTTTCTCCAATGGTATGGGCAATTTCTTTCTTTTTCACAATAACCTGTTTTGATAAAACCTTCATTGCATAGACTCTTTGGGAGTCTTTCTTTTTAACCTGGAACACTTGACCAAATGTACCTTTACCTAGCAATCTCAAAATTTCAAAATCGTTTGGACCGTAATGTCTTTTATTGATATTTGAATATTCCAACTTGATTCTGATTTTTCCTGATACTGGCTCATTAGGCAATCTGGAAGTCAGCTCGTACCATTTTTCATTAATAGAATCGTCAATGGTTTTAGGGGAAATGGTTAGTTGACCTAAAAATGCACCATCATCATATATAGCAATCTTCAATTGTGATTTCGAACCAATGACATCGAAAATTGCCGTGTGATTCCACACTGGATTGACTGCATTATAGCTTTTATCTGAAAATTTGGCTTTGAAACTAGAGTTACTTGGAACCCTGTTGTGGTTTTGGTTGACACGAAGATGATTTTGGTATTGATTTTGGTGTTGGTTAGAGAGAGATTTGCCTTTATTGTCGTAGCTAGCAGGACCTTGGGTGACGATTTCGGACGATTCAAATGTACAAACCACATATGGTTGCGAATACTCTGAAGTTACAGCCAAGCCATTGGCTTCGACAATACTAATACGCAAT
The DNA here is from genome assembly GCA_001599115.1 of Pichia sorboxylosa. Taxonomy (NCBI): domain Eukaryota; kingdom Fungi; phylum Ascomycota; class Pichiomycetes; order Pichiales; family Pichiaceae; genus Pichia; species Pichia sorboxylosa. Next base: position 49,279 of record BCGC01000001.1, on the reverse strand, counting down.
TTACCTCTCTGGACAGTGTCAGCAGCATCCGACGCATTAGTTATGGAATAGCCATTATTGACTGTCACACTTTGTGTATTCAATGGTTGGTTTTCGTGACTTGAAGCAGGGGCGATATTCTCATTGTTGATTGCCACGGTTGATAAATTTGACGTAGAATTCATTTGAGCTGTTAGTTTACTGCCATTTTGTTGCTGTTGATCGAATTGCGTAATGGTACGATTGAGCGCTTGCGGATCGGAAATAGTGGTTCCCATGGCATAGGAATTGTCATTGATGCCAATTGTTGGAATAGGAGCTGACAACACTCCAGAAGGAAAGCCCGAGGAGGATACTACTCGGGACACATGTGGCTGTTCAGGATAATCGTGAGGGGCGATCGCAGCAGTAGCAGCACCTGTTGCTACAGGCGCCTCAGCATTTGAAGCTGAAGCCTGAGACTTGTTTTTACCAAATCCAAAAAATGTTTTAGCAAAGTCTGACATCTGTTTCAAAAAAAAAAAAAACCGTTGCTAATTATCTATCTAATTATCGTAGGCATATATGTTAGTATCAATTTTCCATTCCAAAGCTGGTCATAGCAACAAATAAACCCATTGCACTACCAGGACTTTCTTATAACTTACAAATACACGCAAATGTGGGCTCAGTCACGACGGGCTAACGAACGCACAGGGAATTCAATAACAGTCTAATTTCCTAACAGATAACAAACCGTCTTTTTGCCTTCGATCACTTAACTTGCGAATTTGAGAATTCAAATAAAATTTGCAGCGGCCATGCCGCGGTGCTATTTTTCTAATATTTACGTCGATCTATAGAAAAGCTTTTGAACAGAAAATGGATTAGTGCGAATCTAGTGAGAGCGCAGGAAAACTAGTTGGAATTTTGAAAGGAATCTTGAAGAAAATGAGGGAGCTAAGGCGAGCAATGCATATTTACAACCAGATTTCCATCCAAGACCGCATTAGTACCTTGGAACTTAATATCCAATACTCTGCTGGAGGCTGGAATGTAAATAATGTCGTTTTGGGTAACGGTAAGGCCATTGATTTTGCGAAGTAGCAATATTTGCTGCACTTTGCTACCATCAGTTTCTTGCAAGGAATGGTCAGTGGAATTGCTAGTAAGTTTGGAAAGATATTCGGGTGTTATTGTTTGACCATTCTGACTAATTTTGTKGAGCTGTAAAGTTTCAAAACGTAGACGCAAACCTTCTAATTCGCCTAAGAATATACGACGCCTATCAGAGAAACTAGATGTTTGATCAATTAATATGGGTGCAATGTTATAATTATTTCCCAAAGAAACTAAAGCTTCCCATTCATTTGTCGTTTGTTCTCTTTGGCACTGACTCAAAGGATTAACAAATCTGGTGTAAAACTTGTTGTCGAGCTCAAAATCAGTCTCAGACTGAAGATAAACCGGCTTTCTAAATGTAAGAGGATATYGCCAGTCTATCTCATAGTAGTTACTGAATTCATTCATCACATTACTAAACATACCGAATTTCACGGGTCTTTCACAGAAATCAAGCCCTAAGTAATCCATACTTAACTTGACATTGGGATTGGATTTGTTGATTTGAATGATTCTGGATGGAATCATTTTTTGAAACTCAAAATACCCTTCTTCATCCAGATTTAAAACGGTTCCATGTCTATATCCTTTTTCTTCGTTTTCACCTTTCAAGTTTAGGAAATTCGTCACCTTGACCAAATAATCTTCATTTCCATATTTGTGTTCATAAAAAAAGATTTTAAAGTTGAGGAATTGTTTGTTAGTGTTGAATTTATCCCCTTTCAATAATTTCTCCAAAAATCCAGATTCATATTCGTCATCATTCCATTTGTTCAGCTCGGTTTGRTCAAAACTGTACTTGGAATTGTATTCAAGAACCTTAGAATCAAACCATAGGGGATGTCCTTCAGTGGTGAAAATCATGTTCCGTTCTTGCACCTTGGAATCAAAATCAAATAGCAAATAGAGATATTTCAATGTTTCACTCAATACAAAACTTTCTTGGCGATTCTGTCTGGTATCATTGATTAGGTTTTCAATCCCTGCAAAACCACATTTAAACAGAAATCTTTTTCTAAAAGTTTCAAGGTATCTTTCTCCCAACCTTAAATAGATCGGATCCTTAGTTGATGTATACAAATGATAAACTGATTCAATCAGCTCCGGTCTCAAAGGATACCATTCTAATCCAATTGAATTTTTCAGTAGCACCTGGTTGGTKTGTTCCAAATCCAAACCATCAATAAGATCTCCCTCTCTATAGGGTTTTTCAAAGTAGTCTTGAGATCTCAAAGGTAAATAGTTCCACCGTTCAGGTACTGATCCATAGTTATTCCATAATTTCATAAACACRGTATTCAATTTGACYGARTTGSTAAGATCTCCAGATAAAACTTGCAAACCGGGAAAAAAGGCGCTCAAACTATCAATCCAYTCTGTTACATGCATACCGGAGTTGACATCGAKATTTGAAAAAATCCCAATTTCATTCTGTGAATGTGTTAGTAAGGCAGTATAAGAATTTTTCCAAATGTCATGAAAGAAGTCATCATTGAATAATATGGAATATTTCAATGCATACTCATAAAAGGAATCGATACTAGCGCCTATCCCAGAAGTCGAGTCTGTGAATGTTTGGGAAAGAGTATCAAAAGACATTGGCAAMAAATCCAGATCTGTTCTTCGTGACCATATATCAATCACTGCTCTTCTACTTACATCTTCAAATATRGTATCATTRGTTAGYCTTGAAAGCAAAGAGAATTCGACAATCAATGAGGTTATCCCGGCAGTACAYTGCTCGTACTTCAAYTTATTTGAGATTTCAAAATCAAAAGGGCCATGCTTTAAGTTGGTTCTTGGATAGTTGAATATTATGTCTTTGTTCAAATTGAAAGACAGTACCAATCTTTTTCCTAGATCATAAGCCAATTTTAGTAGAAATCCATCATATTGGTCACTGTAGAATCCTCGACGTTCATCTATTAAATACAAGTGTGATGTTAAAAGTGATCCTAGTATTCTGATATTTGTTTCAAAAATTTGAACAGTGGAATCTATATCAAAAGTTAAAGATGGGTATAGYTCCCGAATCAACTTAACATATTTGAAAAAGTTTTGTTTWTCATTCATTATGACAAATGTGTCGAGAGAGTCTATTAATGTGAGAGTGAAATTACCCATTGAATCATTCAAGTACGTATTTGATGGATTATCGGAACGTTTATTTGCTTTGCAATCAAGAGGACGAACCTCATCATAGGGTAATCCGAATTGAATATATTGATTGAAGGCATAATCAAATAAATGTTTGGTCTCATTTTGAAGCATCAATAAATGTGCCTTAGTATAGCTTGATTGAAAAAGCTCTTTATCTGTGAAGTTTGATTTATAACTATAACGTTCAAATTTATCATCCTTTCCATTTACTAAAAGTGCACAGCAGAGTACCGATGTTATTATTTTCCAGCCAATCGCCATGATGTCAGATAGTGTTGCATAAATTATATGCCACGAAAGCTAATAATATACACTCAAATAGATATACTCCACTAAAATTTCTTACAAAAAGAAAAGATAGTAACTAAAAGATAGATATATGGGTAGATCGATAGATCTATATTGGTATATGTGAACTTCTTTCACCATATGTCACAATCGAAAATACCGTATTTGATCTGCATGAATTTTGGTGAACGCGCATGCAAATTCATGGCTTGTGTGTAGCGGAGATTGATCAGGAGTTTGTTTACACTCTTGTAAGATTAGATTGTTTGATAAATTGAACAAACCACACTAACAATGCGCCGTTCAGCCAGATTAGCAAACAAGGATGATGATTTGAGTATCACCACCAGTAATGTGGTGCCATTGAAAAGTTCTAAGAAAGTAGAGAAAGTTGCAACCAAAGCCGGAAAAGTGACGAAAGCCGATAAACCAACCAAAACAAAAGAACCAAAGAAAGAAAAAACTGTTGAAAAAAAGCCAACAAAGGCTTCTAAAACTGAAGTGATGGATTTGAGTGAAGAATTGGAAGTTGGTGATTCAATTCCAGAGGAAATTGAATTGAAAATCCAAGATGATTCAACTATTAATCTTCTAAAGTACGCCAAGAAGGTTGGCAAGCTGATTATTTTTGCTTATCCAAGAGCGTCAACTCCGGGATGTACTAAGCAAGCCAAAGGATTTGGTGAGAATTCCGAAAAGATTGCCAAAATGGGTGGGTCAATTCTTGGATTGAGTGCAGATTCAGTGAATGCCCAGTTGAACTTCAAAAACAAGTACGATTTACCATTTGATCTATTGAGTGACAAAAATTACCAATTGATTGAATTATTAGGATGCAAGAAACAACCAAAGGGGGTCATCAGATCACATTTTATTTTTGTCGATGGGATTTTGAAGGTCAAAAAGGTTGGAATTTCGCCATTAGATAGTGTCGAAGGAGCTCTTAAACAAGTTAAAGATCTGTAATTGGTATTTATTTCGAGTGTAGTTATTAATGTACAGTATTTTATTTTTAATTAAATTGCAATCTATATACGATATAAGAATATACAAAACAAAAAGGGTTGATTAACGGTTAGACTTGGCAACTCTTTCTAATTCATCCTTCTTCTTGATAGCGTAAGAAGTAGAAGAACCCTTAGCAGCGTTGACTAATTCTTCAGCCAAACATTCAGCAATGGTCTTGATGTTTCTGAARGCAGCTTCTCTAGCACCAATGGTCAATAAAGCAATAGCTTGGTTGACTCTTCTTAATGGAGAGACATCGACGGCTTGTCTTCTGACAGCACCGGAAGAACCAATTCTGGTGGTATCTTCTCTGGCACCAGTGTTGACAATAGCGTCAACAATGACTTGYAATGGGTTAAGGTCGGTCAAAACGTGGATGATTTCCATAGCGTGCTTGACGATTCTGACAGCCTTTAACTTCTTACCACTGTTCTTACCGTGCATCATAAGAGAGTTGGTCAATCTTTCGACAATTGGACATTGAGTCTTTCTGAATCTCTTGGAAGCAAATCTACCAGCACTGTGGGTAACAAAGACTGGTTGAGAGATTTGAATGTAGTCAACAAGGGAAACATCCTTGACAACAACATCTTCAAAAGACCATTTGTTGAAAAGCTTGATTTCAACAGTACCTTGTTGAATTTCTTCTGGAATAGCGGTAGCTAATTCAACTAATTGGAGTTCAACTGGTTCGGAAATGATTTGTTCTTCGATTTCGAATTCTTGGACTTCTTCAACGTCGGACATGTCTGTTATTTGTTGCTTCAAAATGAACACACCAAAGCTTCCTGTGAAAATTTGACGGCTACARTCTTAGTATTTAAAGCTGAAAAACTTCATCAGCGCGGGCGCGCAGTCACAACTTCCTATTTGGGTATASCAAAAGAGACGCACCTTCCCTATATGGCAATACCACTTCGCACCTCTAGTACCACCCGCGCTCGAACAGGAAATCTAGGTGGCACAAAAAAGTTACCCGGCCCAATTATCTACAAAATTGCCAAAATAACCCAAAAAGGCAATCAGTGCGTTCCAAAAAATTACCCGGCCAAACTAGGTGGCTCATCTGTGCTGAGCCACCGACTTCCCCGCATTTTAAAATTTTGTTTTCGGACTCGAGTGTCTGGCTCGGACTTCGGGTAATGGCTCAGCTCACTCAGCTCTCAGCGACTGAACCCTTGAGAAATATAAAAGGTGCCATCCCCCACTTCCTGGAAATACAAAAAATTGCATTGCACTTTCGAAAATAGTAAAGATTCAGTTTGAACTGTGTACAACTAGATAGAATAAAGACATGACAACCTTTGCACAGGAAGATACGCTTCCTCATCTTCCATTGCCAGAATTGAAGGCATCAGTTTCCCAGGCTTTGGATGCAATCAAACCCCTTGTTTCTGATGAAGACTACGTTAAACTGGTGAAGGAATCACAGGAATTTCTCTCGTCAGGGCAATCGAACGTTATTCAGCAACATTTGGCGGAATGYGCCAAAACAAATAATAACTATTTGAATGCGACGGGTATTTCTTCAACTACCTCCAACGTTTATGGAGATTTAAGAGGCAAGACTTTGCCAAGAAATCCATTTTTCATTTTGGAAGATGATCCAATGAAAAACTTTGCGCCAACCCAAGAATATAGAGCTGCGGTTTTAACCTGCTCGACACTTAGGTTCATCGTGGCTTTGAAACAAGGCACCTTGAAACCAGATATCAATCCCCACACCAATGTTCCGTACTCAATGACCTCGTATCACAATTTGTTTTCAACCACTGTGCATCCAATCAATAACGGAGTTGGAATGAAAAAATTCCTGGATTCAAAGCACATGGTGTTTATGTCAAATGGYCAATTCTATGCCTTAACGGTTTTGTCGGAAAATGACCAAATTTGGTTTTCAAAGCAYGAACTATCAGCCATCATTAAGCAAATCATTTCCCACTCAAAATCAAATTTGACTAATGCAACCAACAACTCCAGGTCTAATATTAACATTGGTACTTTCACTAGTGAATCAAAATCMGTGTGGTGCGCYGCCAGGAACAGTTTAGAAAAGTCCAACCCAGAACAAATGAAAATTATTGACTCYGCCCTATTCATAATGTGTTTGGATAATGAAGATGTTTCCAATTTTGATGCTCATGACAAAATTCAAATGGTAACCCATGGTACTTCACACATYGATAGAAATGGTGTCCAATACGGTACTTGTATCAACAGATATTACGACAAAATTAACTTTATTGTAACAAAAAATGCAACTGCTGCATGCATTTATCCTGCTTCCATCATTGATGGAACTTCAGCTTTGAGGTTAGTTAGTGATATCTATACAGACTCGGTTTTGAGACTGGCAAGAATGATTAATGGTAAGAATTATACGTTGTGGAAGGAAATCAAYACTGTTCCAATCAATAGTGAAATAGTCAAACCTACTTTTGAGCATATTGAGTTTGTTATTAATAACGAAATTTCAAATGGTTTGCATCTAGCTGAATCCAGATTRTCAGATATGATTAATCAACATGAGTACATTTCCAAAAAAATAGACATGGGAAAATTATATATTCGTGATAAGATGAAGCTTTCAACAGATTCTTTTATTCAAATTGCCATTCAAATTACATTTTATGCTTTGTATGGTAAAATKCCTTCAACTTTTGAACCTATTTCCACTCGRAAATTCAAAGATGCTAGAACTGATCCAATTTGTATTCAAAATGAGACTATTTTACATTTATGCCAAACTTTCATTTCCCAAACATCTGATGTTGAAAGATGGAAATTATTTTTAAATGCAATCAATTTGCACAAAGCTTCGATCAAAAAAGCTGCGGATGGTTTAGGTTTTGAAAGACATTTGAGTGCCTTCAGATCGGCCTTCATTCAAAAGAATATCTTAAATGAAGCATATCCTAATTTACCCAGTATTGATAATGTCATTCCTTCCTTTGTTTTCAATCCGCTCTTTGAACTGGTTTATAAGCCTGAATTGATCGTTGCTAACTGTGGAAACCCTTCCTTGGACTACTTTGGTATAACACCTTCTATTTCTTCAGGTTTTGGTTTTGGTTATATYATTAAAGATGAATATATTTCTATTGTTGGGTCTTCTCAATGGAGACAAACAGGCAGATTYTTAGATACCCTTGAGAGAGTTATGTTRAACTTAAAACAAATCTGGAAAAATGTAATGAATACTCAACAACTGGGCTCCAGAGATGCCGATCTGCAAAATTATATTCACTCGATTCCAATGTCTTTGATTGCCTCCAATAATTCACAAATGCCTCCATCTTTGAGAGATGGACCTCCTCCTTTGACCTCTTTCAAATCAACAACTGATAACTATATTCTTGGGGGCTAYGATTATTTTGATGTTGGGAAACTCAATACAAGGTCCAATCTTGCTTCTAGGGTACAGTCSAGGGCCTTGAGTAGAGTCAGTAGTCAAGTCAAACTAGGAAGAACCGCAAGTTATAAGAATGTCAATCTTGCCAACTCGGAGGTTTTGGTTGGGAGAGCACTTGAAGTTCAATCCGAGTTATGAACAATTGTTTCCAAACTATACCAACCCATAATGTGATGATGACCCTGATTATATTTTTTTTTTTCTTCTTTGAATATTTTGTTAACTCGTATACAAATCTATACAATCGATATTTTTCTACTTTTTCACCCTATTCTATATCATGATGAACAGATTCCAGCTGTTTGACATGTGAGTCTAAATGAGGAAACTCGAACGCAATGATGACATTGGCCAGAATGAGAAATACACCATTTATAATGAAACAACACCACAGGTTGTCTTGACTTGCTAGTATACCAGTGAACACTGGACTTATTGATCTTGCTATTTGTTTCCCAATGTTRACAGTTCCCATCACCTTAGCTAGTTCGGTTGGTGCAAAAAGAGAGGTGAGTATGATTTGACGTGGAACAACATCAAAAGCCGTGGTGGTTTGGTTCAGGAGGTACAAAATGTACGAGAAGGCAAAATTGTTAGAGAAAGGAATTAAAATCATGAACAAACCACATGGAATTTGTGTTGCAATAGAGCACTTGATTGGACCTAAATGCTTTCCAAACCAGGCTGAAGGAATAGCAGATAAGGACGTCGCTATGTTGGCCAAACCAAACAAGTTACCCATTAGGATGGCTGAAACAGTGAAAACAGTTTTGAAATAGACAACTATCCATGCTGTAGGCATGAATCCRTAACCAAAGGAATCCAACATGAATGGAACCAATAATTTGAGTAGTATTGTTTGCTTTTCAACAGACAAACCTGTAACTGTTTGTGGGGGAGGTGATACTGGTTCTGTTCTAACCTGATGTTCAATATCTCTCGGTGGTTGTTCTGCATCTTTCAACAACGGCTGCTGTTCTTGGGTTTGATATGATGGTATATACTCAGGTTCGGTCTTGCGTGATAAAAATGTCAATGAAATGGTTTTTACTAACGATGTGAAGACTAGCACAATGAAAGTATATTGATAGCATATTTTCAGTTCGTAGTATTGGTTCAAATAATCAACCAAAACACCTGCAATACAAGAACCGACAGAGGAGCCGATTGAMGATATTGTGGCATGAATAGCAAATACCTCGGGTCTGTGATTTGGAGGTGTCAAATTGGACAGCACGGCTTCTTCAATTGTCTTAAATGGCCCAGTATCATTTCCAGAGGGAGAAATCACTCCAATAATAGCAGATATCAGCAAAATGGGGAAATTCGATGTGCCKGTCGCAAACATTAGATTGGATAACACCATTAAAAAGCTACCAGTCAGCATGATATTTTTGTTTCCAATTTTGTTGGAATTCCAGGTCAGATAATATGAAATTATCGAGTCTCCAACAAGCGTTAATGACATGAATATTCCTATATTAGTGTCTGATATTTTCAATTCTTGCAAATACAACGTCAAAACTTGTGTTGTTAATCCGAACGAAACCATTCGAATAAAAACGGAAAACCACAGTAATCGAATATCATTCGACGATTGYTTCAACGAAACCAGTATATGTGTAGACATACTTCGGTTTAATCACCTGTTCTGGTTCAGAATATCAATCCAAGTGCTTTTYTTCCCTTCCAAACTCTATCKTCAATGCCATTTAAGTGCAAAATTTCAATCACAGAGGCAGCGATCTGGAGAAAGATCTCAGATAGATTTTTTTTTGTTGATTTTTATGTTGTTTCCTTTAAAGAATAACTCAACCTTGTGTGGCAAGATGTCGGACACATATGGTGATTCTGTCAATGGCCTGAACGATGGATATAATGCCAGTGGTGAAGCAAACATGTCTTTCAATAAACCAAAGGGAAGACGAAGCAAAAAAATTGCGTGCACAGAGTGTAGACAACAAAAGGCTAAGTGCGATGCCCATGATCGAGCACCAAATCCATGTACAAGGTGTGTGAAACGTGGAATAGAGTGTCGTTTGGACGGTGAGTTTAAAAGAACATTCAAAAGAGCCAAAATCGACGAACTAGTCAAAGAATACGAAATCATCAAGTCCAAACTCCATATAAACAACGGTCCCGTGACAATTCTAAACAAGGTGGATAATAACTCCTACATCAACAATCAGCAGTCTCTCAAACAACTGTCGGTGGTTGATCCACGGTCAAACACTGCTCCGGTAAATGGAAAAATGAGTGTGGCGCCAAACTCAAACATCTATCATGGAATTCCATCTCCATTACCCCAACCATCCCGGAGTCTGTCATCTAATAATCTTCAATATGCTATGAATTCTCCAATGAACACCTTTGCATTAAGCCCAGTGGCACACCCTACTCGATCATATTCWCCACTTTTGAATCGTTCCAATTCGCCTTTGACAGTCGATAGTGGATTACCGAGTACCTACAATCTAACAACCCTGATTTCTGCTGCTGAAAATGTGGATACCACAGGAATGACATCGCATCATCAACCAAGCCCTTCATTAATAAATCAGGAGCAATCAAAAATGCAGGAATATGGAAACCAAAATGAACAACAGCAACAACAAAAACCTCAGCAAGAACCGCTCCAGAAACCACAGGAGCAACAGCAACAGCAACAGCAACAACAATCTCAACGGCAACAACAGCAACAATCTCATCAGCAACCACCTCTCGACACAAATATACCAAAGAACGATTCGTTGCATCAAAATTCAGGACCTTCGGTGCTACCAATTATTAATAACAACATATCCAATTGGATCATCAAAACACAATCTGTTGAAAAACCTGAATTTGACGAATCGATCTTAGAATGTTCTCCCAAAACATTGGGTGATGTAAATCTGAATGAAAAACAAATAGCAGTTCTATTCAAAACTTTTGTGAATTATTACCATCCCTTATTGCCTGTGGTTGATATTCACAAAGGTATAGAAAAGATTCACAGACTGTGTCCCATTTTATTTTGGACCATAATGTTAACAGCTTTAAGAGGCCACCATTCATTGCTACCAATAATAGATGAATCAGAATGTCAATCATTATATTTTGTTTTATCTCCAATAATAAAATCAGTGCTAGCAGAAATCACCATTTCGCCAATCACAAGATATGCCCCAAATGACGGAGAAGAACCAATTTTAAATGCATCAAGCGTATATTCGGTACAATCATTTTTGCTATATTCATTCTGGCCACCTTTAACGTCAAGTTTGAGTGCTGATTCTACCTGGAATACAATTGGAATTGCAATTTATCAAGCAATCAGAATCGGTCTTCATTCTCCAGGACACACAACAGATGGTATTAAGTACTATAAAAAGGATCTATTAAATGAGCAGATTAGAACCTGGATTGCATGTAATATTGTGTCTCAAACCATTGCCACGGTTTTTGGTTATCCAGGGTTTGTTGAACCTTATGCGTCGTTATTGGTGATGTGTTCGGATGAAAATGGAATTACTATTCCTAGGACGTTGAAGCAAATGCTTGAAGTTCAGATTTTTGAAGAACAAGTAGCAAAAACTTTGAATAGTAATACATTTGACCCATTGAGATTGAGTCAAGCCTCAGATAGAATCCCCATGATTCAATTGTTGGACAACGAGCTTAATCAACTGGAATTGCGATTATCTTCAGATCCAGAAAATCCAATGGACGATTTCCGTAAACTGACCYTATATTCCTCACGTYTGCACTTACTAACATACCACTTTTTGGATACAGACCTGGTTTCCACTTTTGAACTGAAAAGAGGGTTCATCAAGACATACAATTCAGCATTGGCAATTATTCAACACATCAAAGAATCACAGAAAAGGGATGCAGACTTTGTTTCTAATCTGCCAAACGCCTACCTCTTGACGGTATGGCAAGCAAGTGTGATCATTGCAAGACTGGTTAATTCGTCCTATAAAAGTATACTGGATGTTGGTACGGGAAAGGAACTATATCAAGGTGCAATCAATATCTGTATGAAAGCATCCGTTATGAAACATGATCTGGCTTATAGATCTTGTGGTATAATGAAGTCCACTTGGAATTTATTTAGAGCATTGGATAAAGCYGAGAGTGGCAAGTTAGAAGTTACAATCAGATCAAGAATGTCAGCCAGTGTGTTTTTTGACTCGTTGTGGACTTTAAGAGAAAGATGTGGTATGATTCAACTTCACCCAAAGAATGAAAGTAAAAACAGCATTAGTGGAGAGAGTGCTGTCTCTGATGAAGATGTTGAAAATGGTGAKATTGAAGGAACCAACGGTAAAGAAACCAATTCTGGCTCCACCATTGGAAAGAAACCCGAGTACAATTCTGAGTCGGTTGCACGTCGGATCATTAATACCATCCCATTGGATCCACAACCCATTGGTATTTCCGAGACTCCTCATAATAGTAATCATGGTAGCAAAAATGGTTCTCCATATCTGACCAACTATAAGTCTCCGAACAGTGTTGGAGAAGCTTCCAATACATCTGCGGCAGCGATAAAAAGAATCATCACACCACAAAGCTTAGCCAATGCCACCCATAGTTATGGAAAACCATCACCACCTAAACAGCGTTCTATGAACATTGATGCGGGCTTGAGTTCGGCCAACACTAACACTAACACTAACACTAATACTAACACTAACACTAACACTAACACTAATACTAACACTAACACTAACACTAACACTAATACTAACACCAACACCAACACTAAAATCAACAATAAAACCCATAGCATCGATAATAGTAATGATTCTGATAGAAACCAACCATCCAATGTGATGATTTCCAAAGTTGATACTCCTGGAATTCCAATGATGAACCTGTCTACTTCTGAACCACTTGACATGAATTTTACAGACATGCCATCTGCAGGATCCGAGTTTTGGGATATTGGTGCCGACTTCGATTTTGACTCCGCTGTTCTCTTCAAAGACATTGAGTCTGTCATGGATGAGTTCGGTTTCCATGCACAATATTAATATGTAACATTTTGTAATATAAATCTATTTCATTTTTTGAGCACACATCAATGTTCTACTTTTGCAAAAGAAAAATGTTCTTATTCCAATCCAAAAGAACCATAATTTAGAACCATAATTTAAAACAATATTTTAGAACAGTAATTTTGAACGGTAATTTTGCTTTGTGTAACGCCACAAAAGGTTACCAGTTTGTTTGCTGCGCCACAAAACAAGTTTGGGGTAACTGCGCCACGTTTGTTTTACCTTCCACTGCGCCACATTTTGACCTCTCCGTGTCAGACGAAAATTTTCAGTTCAACACTCGACATGAAGAGTTGAACATGTAAGGGAAGAGAGTGAAAAGTAAGTGTGAATAGTAATAATAAGCATGCCTGCCGAATTACAAGACGCCATTCCAGATATTGTCATTGGAGGAGATCAACCAGAAGAAGTTGGTGGATATGACAGTGAAGCAGAAGCAGAAGAAGTGGATGTGAAGACCAAAAAGGTGAGTTTTGCCGCTCTTGATGAAGACGATAATGGAGAATCAGAAGAAGAATTGAGAAGAAAGGAGTTCGAAGAAGGTGGTGGATTACCTGAACAACCAGAAAACCCAGATGTCAGCTTGTTGACACCAGTGTCTGCGGAAATCATCAACAGACAAGCCACCATCAATATCGGTACCATTGGACATGTTGCGCACGGTAAGTCTACCGTTGTCAGAGCCATTTCMGGAGTCCAAACCGTCAGATTCAAAAATGAATTGGAAAGAAACATTACCATTAAATTGGGTTATGCTAATGCCAAAATCTACAAGTGTAATAATCCTGAATGTCCTGAACCAGACTGCTACAGATCCTATAAGAGTGACAAAGAAATCCATCCAAAGTGTGAAAGAGAAGGATGTGAAGGTAGATATAATCTAATCAGACACGTTTCTTTTGTCGATTGTCCTGGTCACGATATTTTAATGAGTACCATGTTGTCTGGTGCCGCTGTCATGGATGCCGCCTTATTGTTAATTGCAGGTAATGAACCATGTCCACAACCTCAAACCTCGGAACATTTGGCTGCAATTGAAATCATGAAATTGAAGCACGTCGTCATTTTGCAAAACAAGGTGGATTTGATGAAGAAAGAGTCTGCTTTGGATCATGAAAAATCCATTCTAAAGTTCATCAAGGGTACCATTGCTGATGGGGCTCCAATCATCCCAATTTCTGCGCAATTGAAATATAACATTGATGCAGTCAACATGTGTATGGTGAATTCCATTCCAATCCCAATGAGAGATTTCACTGCTCAACCAAGATTGATGGTTATCAGATCTTTCGACGTCAACAAGCCAGGTTCCGAAATTCARGATTTGAAGGGTGGTGTTGCCGGTGGTTCCATTTTGACTGGTGTTTTCAGAATAGGTGATGAAATTGAAATTAGACCTGGTATTGTGACAAAGGATGATAACGGTAAAATCCAATGTAAGTCTATTTTCTCGTCCATCATCTCTTTGTTTGCGGAAAACAATGATCTGAAATTCGCAGTTCCGGGTGGTTTGATTGGTGTCGGTACTAAGGTTGATCCAACCCTCTGTAGAGCCGATAGACTTGTTGGTCAAGTTGTTGGTTCCAAGGGTAATCTTCCTTCTGTCTTCACCGATATCGAGGTTAACTATTTCCTATTGAGAAGATTGTTGGGTGTCAAGACTGATGATCAAAAGAAGGTCAAGGTCAGAAACTTAGAAGTTGATGATGTTTTAATGGTCAACATTGGTTCCACTGCCACCGGTGCCAGAGTGGTGGCTGTCAAGGCTGATATGGCTAGACTGACATTGACTTCTCCTGCTTGTACTGAAGTCAATGAAAAGATTGCTTTGTCTAGACGTATTGATAAGCATTTCAGATTGATTGGATGGGCTACCATCAAGAAGGGTTCCACCATTGATCCAACTAATTAATTTTGATACTTTCAATCTTTCTGTCAGATTTGAAGAGATTCGATTCCAAAGTTCTCAATCTGCCCCTTCCTTAATTCAGRCTCTACATTTAGATGTCTGTTATTTGTTTTCGTTGCATARTATATATTTATATTATGCATACCGAGCACATGTGTATATTTAGTTAGTCTTTTCTTAACACCATGACAGTTACCCAGAGTCATTTATAAATATTATATAATTTTGAAAAAAAAACATCTGTCTTTAGGAACTGTTGTACGATGCATGCMCCTTTGAAAATATCACTATATTAAACCAGCAMATAKAACTAGGTTTATACCTTGCTATGCGAACCGTTAAACTRGCTGATATTTTATAGTATCATTTCAGAGGATCTTTATAGCAACAGTTTCTCATTGAATTCAAAAAAAACCTCTTTTTGTAGCTATAAGTAGAATCAAGAAAAAAATATGCATAAATTTTGTATTGTTTCAACTTAAATTCGGAGCATCAATGGTTCWYTRAGCTATATTGAACAATAAATTCCYTTGTACTGCTCTGACTTCAAAAACTTACCATAAGAATCTGTTTCCATCATCTTGTAAACTTTTTCTTTAATTTGATTATACAAAACGCCTATTTGCTTCAAAAACTTCAGTTTGGGACCAAATATGATGTCTGTTGGTGATAAAGTTGATGAATTCAATGGCTCATGTTCCCTTAGATGTTTCAAATTTAATCTTAATTGCGTTGGTTCTTTGACATTTTTCATAGGGGAAKGTTTCATATCAGTTATAGCTGTATAGTTATGATTCAAGCAAGCGTCTGMAGTAKYTGTGTTCAGTTTCTGGGATTTTATCAAATTATCTAAATTAGAGCTCAATTTCAATTTTATTTCATTCATATCTGMAAAAGTATTCTCAAAAACAGCTTGATTTTTGATCAACTGCTGAATTTCATTTCGTAGTTTGGAATCCAGATTTATTTCATTRGGAGCATCTTCTGAAATATACATTGCAAAAATGGTATAAACTTTTGATAAGCAATATTCTGATAATCTGTTAATRGCTGTGTAAATTGTGAYCTTTTTTTCTGTCAAATCATTCAAAATTGTATCATCAAACAAAAAATGATGTTTCAAATTTTCCAAAAACTTCTTTTTTTCTCTGTCTTTCAAGTTAACCATTTTCTGTAAAATCKCCATTTTCTTATTCAAGTCATTTATTTCTTCATAAACGTTAATATTTTCAACACAAACATTYTCTTCTAAAAAGCTTCTRAACAAGAGTTTTAATCCRGGGTCTTTAAGAATTTTGTTCARTGACATTTCGGTAGAACYAATTGATGATTCACCTGAGAAAAGTGAGCATGTATCAGTGCTTTYTTTAAAACAATCTCCATYATGGGTGCTGTCCCATTTGATCAGTTGCAGTCCAGAACTTGATATATCATAAAGGGCATCTTTTGAACCATAAAATACATCCTTTCCAATTATATTTGGAGACAAGCAAATGATCAATTCTAATTTCCTAAAAATTAGAATGATTTTCAGTGCTTCCATTTCATTAGCCAAGTCTGTACAGTCCATCAAATATTGAATCAGCGCCTTACCAGAGAAGCAATTGGTGAATTTTTGATCGATGTCATTGATTGTGATATTTTTCTCCTTAAAAAAACGTACACCAATGTCAGAAGTATAGTACTGGACATGGGAGTCTGAATCCGGATTTGTGAAAAACCTATGGTAGAATGGTGATTGGTTTTGTTTGAGTTCAATAACTGTAGTATCATCAAATGAAGTTTCATTGGCTTGATCATCAATTGTTGTTTCATTTTGTCGTCTCCTCAAATATTCGTGGAAGGATTCTTGATCTTGTGGATTAACCAGGTTTGTTGGTTCAATACCATGGATGATGTTAGCTGACGGCTTTCTCCTTTTTGGCAAATCCGAACCCAAATCCAAAATCTGGTCTGGGCCATTTTTGGAAGACCAAATATTCATTCTTTTACCAAAGCAATTTATGAATAGCAGTTTATCGGAATTATTATTATGAATTATTTTATCAGACCTTGATTGTCTTTCAAACTCAATGAGATGCATTGAGTTAAATGTTGAATTTAAAATTTCAGGTGTCGATACATCTTGAATATTTGGTAAACCCATTTTGACACAAAATTTATGCAAGATAGCAACACCTTTAGGTGTCGGCTGTAGAATAGATTTTTTATAATTGATTTTCTTGGCAGTCTTATAGTTTGGACAATGAATAAATTTTGCTGTATAAAAAGAATCCAATAGTTCCAGAGCAAAATCATGCTTGATTTGATATTTTATGATTGTTTTTGTTGAGTTGTGATTGAGTGTGATGCTAATATTTGACATCTTTTCGACTGCTTCAGAAACTGTAAAGGAATAGCTGAAAGTTTTTTTGAATTGAAACTTTAGTATACCATTAGGATGTTTTGTGTCTTTTAAATTCATCGAGAAGATCATTGCCGAAAAGATTGTCTTCAAGTCATTATAATATATATTTCCTGACGGGGTTCTAGACAAWATATTCAACGTGACATGGTTACTTAAGTTGTCTGTCGATATCATGATTATCTGGTATTACAGAAAAAAACACTAGAGGGGAAGAGCAAGAAAGCAACATYCCAAAAGCTGACAAAACTACACCACAATTTCGCAAGCAGGATAGCAGTAACCAAAATTATGAAACAAGGTACTCAAACTCRATGGCTATTCTTTTTTTTTTCAAACATTGCATTTTACATTCATCTGAAACACATTTCCTAATGCGGACATGTCAATCTTTTGATGGTTTTTCAACACACAAACCAAGCACAATATTCATTTCTAACCCAAATCACCGTATAGATATAGGAATCAAAAATGGGACAACACAYAGGCTTGTATACAAGTCTAGTCTATGTACAGCTTGATCGTTRCCTTATATAGAAAATGACGGGATTCTGGATTCGTCATATATATATTATATGAAACACTGGTAAGTTTCATCTACTCACTACACTGTAAGACATGCGCCACCAAATAGACTGATATCTACAATGGCTTTTGTGGCTGAGGAAACTTAATGTTTTCTTGGGTGCAAAATGAATAACTGCAAGCATGCATGCAATTTTTTATTGGTGCCAACTTGGCGGTTTGTAGTAGAAAGATATGATATGCTTGCTTATATCACCCTATACTTTGCARAAAGTGTGTCGCAGGAAATATAGAAAATGGCTCTTTTCCTCCTCAGATATTTGCCGAAACCGAAAAATTAGTTTCTTCTAAATTGTATATATATACATATATTTTTTTAGACATTTTATAAATACCGTAATTAGATTATTGTAAAAAAAACAAGCTTATCTTATACTTTTGGTTCCGGGTGGTAGTATATCAATCCAGTGTGCTACAATCAATATTGTCAAATGACAATTGTCTTTCTGCTCTCATTTTCYTTGCAGCGTCGATCGACGCGTTCCGATGATCTGAAACTGTTTTGRGTCAAGAAATCAACAACACATGTAAACATTGAATAATCGACGAGAGATTGAGATTCACTTGATTCGGAAATTTATAGAAWTTTTTACTTTATTTATTGGAATTAGTTTCTGGGTTTATAGATATAAGAATGTCTTCTACATCAAAGGTGATTGATGAGTTGCATCAAACAATTGACGACTTGAAAAAACAAGTGGTTGAAAAAAATATCAATTATGAAGAATTAAAACAAAAACATGGAATTCTAACTAAAAGAAACGAAACCATGGTTGAACAACTCAGTAATGCSAAACACCATGCAGAAGTAGCTGAAAGTCTGCTAAAAAGAAAAGAAAGAAGGGTCTTGGATTTGGAAAACTTGTTGACCGAATCAACATCAACTAATGATCGCAACAAATTTGAAATTGAAAATCTGAAAAACAAGCTGAATAACTATGAAACGGATTCCAATAGGTTGCTGTTCGAAAACGAAAGAATTTCAAAGCAGTATGATATTYTAGTCCAATCTTTCAATGAATACAAACTCTCAATGAATCAGGAAGTMAAYGATTTGAAATACAAGATACCTCAATTTATAAACACATCTAATTCCAAGTTTGAGAAAGATATATCAACAATTAAACTGTGCATGCCAGATATATCCACAAACTACAATATTTTGCTGAAGAATTCAAAAAGACTAGAAGAGTTGTACTCTCAAAAATACGAAAGACTCAACGAATCATTAATTTCTTTAACTAAAGCTTCAAAAGAACATGCAACTTCCACAATGTTTGTACTGGAAGAATGTGAAAACATTCTCACCAAGGATTCYCAATCAAAAATCACTGAAAAGATAGCAGCTGCAAAGATCCCATTAAGTGACTCTCAAACTTTCGACAACACCAATAATATTATACAAAACATCAAAAGAAAGGACCGTTCAAATGCTAACTCTAACATTAATACCAATWCAAATGTTAACCACAATATCAATACAAATATGAATACCAAAAACAGCTATAATAAAAACAGAAACTCTATGACGTTTGAAAACAATAACAGTCACAGTTCCTACAAACGAATGAGTACACCTCCAGCTGATAACCATAAACGGGTGAGTACACCTCCAGCTGATAACCATAAACGGGTGAGTACACCTCCAACTGATAACCACAAACGAATGAGTACACCTCCAACTGATAACTATAAAAGGAATGTCACTCCAACCAAAAATGATAATAGATCATCCTCTTCAAACACGACAAATGGGCGYCGGGTCAATYCACGTAGGAACTATAACAACCGCAATAGTCGCAACTTTTCCAGTAATAGTAACGGTTCCACTAATAATGGAAATATTTCCAACAAGCGATCTTCAATGATTGAATAAACAATTCAAGGAAGTGGTGTAGCATAAATAGATACTCAAATTATATACGTATTTATAGACAAATAACATATTGATTAAAAACAGCTTTGAATAGCATTAAAATATAGGATTGTATTCTTCTTCTCTATTTTCCTCTTCTTTTGTGGCACATGAGATGGAAATTAGAATAAACCTTCGATTTCACCCTTTTCATTGACTTCAACATTCATGAAACCACATTTAGTAGCTAAACCTGGAATGGTCATGATTTGATCAGCTAAAGCATACAAATAGCCTGCACCTATACTTGCTTTAATGTCCTTRATTGGGAATTCAAACCCGGAAGGAACACCCTTGAGTTTAGCATCGTGAGACAAGGAGTATTGAGTCTTGGCAATACAAATTGGTAAATTGTTGAAGCCTTGAGCAGTATATTGGGCGATTTTTTCYTTGGCAACATCAGAATAAGTAACTGAACCAGCACCATACATTTTCTTGGCAATGGATTCAATTTTGTCTTCAATGGAACCTTCAAGATCATAAAGGGTGTGGAAAGAGGAGGAAGGATCTTGAGATGGATATTCCTTGTTAGCACACTTGATGACACCGAGAGCTAAGTCTTTAGCACCCTCACCACCTTGTTCCCAGTGGTTGGAAACAATTGCGTCGGTAGCACCGGCTTCTAAAGATTTTCTCTTGATAATCTCATGTTCAGCATCAGTATCACTAGACATTTTGTTAATTGCAATAACAACATCAACACCATATTGCTTAGCATTTTGAATATGCTTTTGTAAGTTGGCACAACCCTTTTCTAACATTTCCAAGTTTTCGGTAGTGTATTCGAAAGGTAAAGGAACACCAGGCTTAACATCAGCACCACCACCGTGAACCTTCAAAGCTCTAACGGTGGCGACAATGACAATAACATCAGGCTTCAAGTTAGAAGTACGACACTTGATGTTGAGGAATCTTTCACCACCCATGGTGAAGTCGAAACCTGCTTCAGTGATGACATAACCTTGTTGTTCCTTTCTTTGGTCCTTGTTCAGGGAAGGAGACGTACCAGCTAACTTCAAAGCCATTTTGTCAGCCAAAATGGAGGAAGCACCAATAGAAATGTTTGCAAAAGGACCTGCGTGAACAAAAACAGGAGTACCTTCTAAAGTTTGCATCAAGTTTGGTTTGATTGCATCTTTCATGATAGCAGTCAAAGCACCTGCRACACCTAAATCTTCACAAGTGATTGGATCACCGGATTTGGAAGAGGCAACGACGATTTTACCAAATCTATCTCTCATATCTTTCAGAGAAGTAGAAAGAGCAAGGATTGCCATAATTTCAGARGCAACAGTGATGTCGAAACCGGTTTTACGAACAAGACCTTTTTCAGTAGGAGCTTCGTTAATTGAAACTTGTCTTAAAGAACGATCGTTAAGATCCAAAACTCTCTTCCAGGTGATTGTCTTTTGATCGACGTCCAATCTGACAAATTTGGCAATTTGGTCTTCGGTCCATTCGTTGATTTGGTTGATGTCCAAGCCTAGCTTCTTAATTCTGTAGGTTAAACCAATAGGAATGTCTCTGGAACCGTCTTTTTTCAAAGGACACAATCTTTTGAACAAAGAGGCATTTGATTGAGTGGCTTCATGGAACATTCTAGTATCAAGAGCAGCAGCAACCAGGTTGTTGGCCATACCAACAGCATGAATATCACCGGTGATATGCATGTTGAATTCATCCATTGGAATGACTTGGGAATAACCTCCACCGGCAGCACCACCTTTGACACCAAAGGTTGGGCCCATGGAAGGTTGTCTGACGTTGGCAAAACAGGTTTTGCCTAGGGTTGCACCAATGGATTGTGCTAAACCCACAGTGGTGGTGGATTTACCTTCACCAAGAGGGGTKGGGGTGATACCAGCCACCAAAATGTACTTACCGTCTACCTTATCAGACAATCTGTCCAACAGATCCAACTTGACCTTAGCTTTGTAGGACCCATATTGTTCCAACTCGTTACTGGAAATACCTGATTCAAAGGCCACATCTTGGATGTTYTTAGGTAATTGATTACGRGAGATTTCAAAATCCGATGGAACAGGAGTCACCAGATCCAACTTTAAACGCTTGAATTCACTCATTGCTTCTGTGCTTGCTTGTTTGTTTGTTTGTCTCTACAAGATCAAGATCAAGAACAACCACTTCACAAGGAAACTTGCAACCAAAGGAAAGAAAAACTCCCCACGTCCAATTTTTCAATCGCTTTGCTATTACTACAAATCATGCATGCATGGAATAAAATTACCTGGTATTTCGAGCCATGCACGCGCCGCCATCAATACTTTTCTTGACTTGGGCCCTTTACCTACTGAAACTTGGGTACCTCAACCGCTTACGCCATCTACACCGCGTACGCCATCAGCTGCCCACCGGTCYATTATTTCCGAYCAACGCCCAACGCCCTACGCCCAACKCCCTCCGCCCGCACTTTCACCTTTACTTTCACATGAACCAGGAAACCAAAAACGCACTYGCCGGTCTGACCTCAGGAATGTGCACCACGGCCGTGTTCCATCCTTTGGACGTTGTCAAAACCGCCCGACAGCTGCTTCCGTCCCGGGATCTCGTGGCCACCATTMGACAAGTACCGCTTTACACAGGAATTACGCCCGCGCTTATTGGCAGTGGTGCGGCCTGGGCGCTATATTTCACGACCGCCGAATGGTGCAACGACGCGCTCCACCTCGGGGGAACTTTGTCAGGAGCCGTGGCGGGCGGCCTGACTAGCATCATCACCAACCCCATCTGGGTGGTGAAAACGCGAATGGTGGGCCAGCCGCAGCGCCGGCTGGCCGCCATTGTGCAGCAGGTGGTGCGCGACCGTGCGTTTCTACTGGGAAGCGGATTATCCTTAGTCAGTGTCGGGGTGGGAGCWGTCCAAATGGGAGTTTACAAGCATCTACGGGACCGTTGGAAAGKTCGCAACCATCCTGATTGGATTACTGTGGTCGCTGCAAGCTCCATAGGAAAAATCTGCGCAGGAACATTGTTTTTCCCAATCAATACAGTGAGAGCACGGGTTCAGGCAGAAAACCAGACGGTGGTTCCCACCATAGSCAAAATGTGGAGAGAAGCCGGTGGCGGTGCCAGTGGCGGTGCCTGCACTGGCACGGACTCTGGTTTCAACGCAATGTGGCGCAGCACGGTGCGRAAATGCGGCGTTTTCTATGCAGGGCTTTCCGCGAACCTCGCCAGAGCTGTTCCTGCCACTACGATGGCCTTCTTTGTCTATGAGTATGTGAGGGCAAATCTATAGGCTGCAAATAGGGTGTTTAGCATGTTTGTGTTGGTGTCGTCCGGGCGGTCCGAAAACGACCGGGTGGTGGCAGTAGTAGGAGACAGCCATGTGTTATTGTTCAAGGTGATGAAGACACAGGAAAGCTGTGCRGTAGAGATGGTGGCTCGTGAAGTGTTTGAAAATACTAGTCGGGCATCTTTTAAACCTCTTTCCCGTACTAAATATAAGGGTCTTCTGGGATTCATGAAATTAGAAGGA
>BCGC01000001.1:0-25871 GCA_001599115.1 Pichia sorboxylosa | reverse complement strand
AAATGCGGCGTTTTCTATGCAGGGCTTTCCGCGAACCTCGCCAGAGCTGTTCCTGCCACTACGATGGCCTTCTTTGTCTATGAGTATGTGAGGGCAAATCTATAGGCTGCAAATAGGGTGTTTAGCATGTTTGTGTTGGTGTCGTCCGGGCGGTCCGAAAACGACCGGGTGGTGGCAGTAGTAGGAGACAGCCATGTGTTATTGTTCAAGGTGATGAAGACACAGGAAAGCTGTGCRGTAGAGATGGTGGCTCGTGAAGTGTTTGAAAATACTAGTCGGGCATCTTTTAAACCTCTTTCCCGTACTAAATATAAGGGTCTTCTGGGATTCATGAAATTAGAAGGARTTCCATTCATAGCGCTAATTGCTTCCGCTTCCGCCTCGGTGGCTCAACCTGGACCTGGAAAAACTGTAGACAAGATCACAGACGTCCATTTTTTCTCTCTCACATCAAGTATATGGGACACATCCACAGACTATTCAGCAACAAGTGCAGGAGCCGGATATGGATCCGGATCCGGATCGGCCTCTAGTCCGGGATTGGCAATGGATCCAAACTCAATGGGCTCTCATCCAGCTACCAAAATGAGGAAAATGCTTTCAGATGGCTCGTTTTTCTTTTCCCATGACTTTGACATAACGTCAACTCTTGAAGCTCGAAACAGGAAGTCTTCAAGRACGGGTCCTCATTTGGACTTTGTATGGAATCTTTCAATGATCTCTTCTATTTTATCAAGTTTYGATAATAAAAYCCTAAATGCAAACCATTTTTCAACATTGATCATACGTGGGTTTGCACAAACAATCAATAACTTAACAATAATTTCAAAACAGTCGTGGAAAAGAGCAGGAACTAGATTTAATGTTAGAGGTATAGATGACAACTCAAATGTTGCAAATTTTGTTGAATCCGAAACCATCTATTGTCCGAACTCATCAAATAATGTCTTTTCATTTGTTCAGATTAGAGGTTCCATCCCGGTATTCTGGGAGCAAGACTCTAATTCTGCTTTAATCAATCCAAAGGTGAACATCACGCGTAATTATCAAATTACACATCCAGTTTTCTTGAAACATTTCCAAAATTTGCAAGATAAATATGGCTCAATACATATTCTAAATTTACTTTCCAAAACAAAATCATCAGAAATCTATCTCTCTAAAACATATAACGATCATTTCAATGATCCTAACAATGCTTTTCCCCATGATCTTGAGTTTACCAATTTTGATTTTCACTATGAAACCTCCAAATCCTATTCAGATGCCAACAAAATATTACCCAAACTGAAATCATCGTTTGATGAATTCAAATATTATTCCAATAACACCTCCCAACAAGGAACCTTTCGTACCAACTGCTTAGATTGTCTTGATAGAACAAATGTGATTCAACAACTAGTCTCTCTATATACTTTGAACTGCTATCTTAAATCAATGAATGTGTCTCCTTCGACAATAAATACTTTAAACTCAATTCATTCGACTCTATGGGCTAATAATGGTGATCAGATCTCTCAAATATATACGGGCACAAATGCTTTGAAATCTTCCTTTTCAAGAAACGGGAAATCTAGTTTGGCRGGTTTGGTTTCTGATGCAACAAAATCAATATCAAGAATATATTTCAATAATTTTGTGGATGATGATAAACAATATCTAACAGATTTATTGTTGGGTAAGATTGATGAGCCATTCAGGGTGTTTGACCCTTTGCGGGACTATATCGATCAACAATTGCCAAACTATGAATCCAAGTTTATATCGCATTCTTCTATTGAAATTTTCACTGGTACCTTTAATTTAAGTGGTGTCTCTAAAAATGGAAATCTGACGGAATGGATTTTTCCTTATGAATCAGATTTCAATCCTGATATTTTTGTTTTATCTTTTCAAGAAGTTATACCTTTGAATGCTCTCAATTCAATGAAAAGTTCAATGGACACGTCCGGTAATGGTATTGATAAATATTGGATTTCAGAAGTGAAAAAAACTATCAAAGCGAATACAAATCAAAAGTACTCTTTACTAAGATCAGAATATATGTCGTCAGTCTTACTGATAGTATTAGTCAAGGATGATCATTTAGATAAAGTTTCCGGRATCGAAGGTAAAATTAAGAAGGCTGGTCTAGGTGGGATTACTGCGAATAAAGGTTCAATTGCAATCAGATTTCAATTTGAGTCGTCAACCTTTTGCTTCATTAATTCACACTTTACGTCAGGATTAAATAATTTAGATGAAAGAAATTCTGATTTTTCAAATATTTGGATAAATAATGATCTGAAATTCAATCAAAATAAACTTATCAAAGATCATGATATAATAATATGGTGTGGTGATTTGAATTATAGAATTATGTTGGATTATGACTATACCCTATCATTGATTAGGAATGACGATATCGCCAGCTTGCTGAAAAATGATCAACTAACATTCCAACTCAAAACCGACCGAAGATTCAAAGAGTTTTCTGAGTCAAAAATCGGTTTTAATCCAACCTATAAATTTGATAAATTTACAAATACATATGATACATCGGAAAAACAAAGAGTTCCTGCTTTTACCGATAGAATTTTATTTATTGGTAAGAATGATTCATTGATCTCCAAAGATTATAATTCAGTCCCAATAATCGATTTTTCGGATCACAAACCTGTTTACAATATTTTCCAAGGCAAAATAAAAGTAACTAATGAAARGATTAAAAATGAAATTATCAAAAACTTGGAATCACTATTTCTTGAAAAAAATTCTRATAAAACAGCTAGYTCAGCATCAAATTTCTTTGATATGGAACAGTCATCATCATCCTCCGCCCAAACTACAGTTTCGACAAATCCAACATCTTCTAATCTGATTGATCTTGATGATATTTCACCTCCACAATTACCTAAAAGGCTAGTTCCTCCTCCGTATGATGCCCAAGCTGCTTCAGACATGCTRATCAAAGGTTTAACACCAAACAGAATTATGAATAGTATGGCTCCTAGTAGAGCACCTGCTGCACCTGCTTCTGCTTCTGCTACTGCTTCTGCCGCTCCGCCCCCTCCTTTACCAAGAAGAACCACCAATATTCAAACTAGTATCACACACCAACCAGAAAAGGTYAAACCTATTGTTCCCGCTAGACCAAAAGAAGAACTGGTTTGGAGCGTTATGACCCCAACTAAAAAAAATGGCACCTAAACATGCATACAAATATTTTTAGCCTCTATTGCATTATAATTATGAGGTATCGATTTTTATAGACATTAGATATAGGCCTATATTATATTTACAATTAACTTTTTTCTTTTAGAAGTCTGTTTTCGTCCATATCTTCAAAGGTTAAAACTCAATAAAGCTTCATGACCCAAATTTTTGCAGTCGGATAACTCTACTATTTAGGAGTTGATTTATCATATGTTCCAGTGCTGATTTTCGTTTGAATACGTGTATAAGACTTACTTATTTCTGGAGTTCAAGTGCGTGGAAAGAGTATCATTCTATTACAAGTATTTTAGTTTTTTGAAAAGATATAAAAGYATTATTTGCATAGATCTATACCTCAATGCTACACTTCAAGAAAAGTTTTTTGTTCTTTGTTTTTGTTTATGTTAATAGTTAGCTTTATGTCACTCCCAGTCCCACTCTTCATAATATCCTTTGATATCTTCACCTTTCAAACCATATTTTCTACCCACATTGAAGACATAATCACAATGTTTATTTTTCTGGGCGTGAATTCCAGCAATATCTGATTCCGAAATGATGCTATCATTTTTAGGTATTTCTGGATGATTTGCATTTCTCAACTCATTTCCATTTAGATTCTGTGAGGGMAWTGGAAGAGCTTGATGTTGTGATGGCAATTCAGAAGAAAAYGACAACGACTGAGGTAGAGATTCTAATGTTTGAGGTGATGAAGACAGTGGCTTAGGTGAAGATGAAGTCGATTCACTTACATGACAAGGAACATCTCTGATAAATGGATGAGCGCACATACTACCAGCATCAACTCTATCAGATGGAACTAAGGCTAACATTGGTAAAATAAAGTCAGCGACATCTTGGGCCAATTCTGAAGTCATATTGTACTCGTCAACCAACACTTTTTCTAATTTCCAAAATTTGAATTTGCTGATTCTTTTCAATTTTTTGTTATTATTCTTCTCAAAAAAATCTCTGCATTTTCTACATTGTCTCAAAAAGTCTTTTGGTGGATAATATTCTAGCAATTCGATGATTTGGGCTAGATGATCATCATCCCTGGTATAGAATGATGAACCCTTAGGATCAAATAAATAATCGCTYGTGATCAACTCAAAAATCAAGCACCCCACGGACCACAGATCTGTTGAACATCCCCATTGRCCCCTGAGTATCACTTCTGGTGATCTGTATTGACGGGTTTGAATCTCAGATGTATAATGTTTATTATACCAACATGCGTTCCCTAGATCTGCAATTTTGACGGTGATCAATTCATCAAAGTTATTCAAGATTGAATATTCGGAACTATCCATATCATTTCCATCTTCGGCCTCAACAGCTTCAGAAGTAAGATTACTAGTGTTCAATTTTAAATTTGGTTTGGTAGAAGTTGATGATGCGAATACTTCAYTTGACTGAGAAGATGGGAAATGTTGTTTCGGAAATGGGATCGGTAACGAATGTATTTTATTTTCAAGTTGGTCTTTAGAATTACTATTAATCGTATCACTTGTCTCAATTGATGTCAAAGAATCGACATGCTTGTGCTTTTTGGTATCACTTATTGTTTCAGTGGTTGGAGATTTGGTTGTCGGTTGCAAAATGGTAGATGGTTCGATTGAAATTTTAGGTCCAGTTATGGATGATGGATCTTGCTCAATTGCATCAACAAAAATATCATTATCACTTTCACTTTCTGAAAGTTTATTTGACTTTTGTAGAATTTGTGGTGTTTTCAAAAAAACAAAATCAGAGTCTTCTGTATCCTCTTCTAAAATGTCATTTTCATTTTTTCTCTCATTTGGGTGACCAGAAGATATATTGCTATTGTTGGAGTGATATGTTGCGAGAAGATTGTCAGGCAACGGTGATCGAGGTGTTCCGATGTTGGAACTACTGGATAATGTCCGTTGCTTGTTGCTGAATGAGAAAGATCTGAAAAAATTACCAACAGATGAATTCTCAACAGGTGATGTTAGGGGTTTGCTTGCCCTGATTGGTATCGAGTTCTTGCGTGAAGATGAAAGTCCATAATTCAATGAGTTATTGTTATTAATGCCTGCACTAATAGAACTTTGGCGTGAAACAGGTGGTATACTTCTTGCAAAAACATTAGAATTACCAGGTATAATTGGAGATGAGGAGTTGATTGAAATATTTCTCAAATGAGAAGAATTTGCAGCTGTAGAGTACGACGATTTAGAGTTGATAGTGTTGTTGAAGTTAGCCATACTAACTGATAAGGAGTGGTCTTTTTGTCTTTGTTCAAGAATTTTTTTCATTTTCTTGTTTGTTCTTTCAAACTCTAAGAGCTGGACTAATTTCTCAACATCATGAATCTTGACCAGTATATTTTCAGGTTTTATATCTGTGTGAATTATACCACACTCTCTATGTAAGTAATCTAAAGCCATTAAAATTTGTTTTGAGATTTGCTTCACCAATGTCAAAGGCAATCCACCATAACTTTCGGTAATGATGTGTAGATCTGCAAGGTTAGTTTGATGAACTTTTTCATCAATTGGGATTGATTTTGTCTCAGAAGCCATCTTCTCAATCTCCTTGGTTCTGAAGTTTTTGAAATCTTTGTATCTCAACACCAGGTTTAGCATGTTTTCACCAAGCACTTCAAAGACCATACAAACATGATCTCCATTTGGACCCTTGTGTACAAAGTTGTCAAGTAGTTCCACTATATGGGCTTTTCCTTTGTGGTTAGGATTTCTGGAATTGACAGTTTGTAGAAGCTCTATCTCATCGAGTGCAGCCTCTGTGTAATTTTGGGAGGATCTTACAATTTTTATTGCGACATGACGTTGCTTAGATGAATCAAACGCCAACCACACAGTTGAAAAATGGCCCCAGCCTAGTTTTCTTAATATCAAATACTCGCTTGATCTACCATATCTTTCCCCGACGTAAGTTGGATGATAACCTCCAGGTCTATAGTCTTTTATATCTTCTTCAGCTTTCATTTTTTTTTCATCCACTTCTTCGTCAGAGCTTGAGTCTAAATCCATTAGTGCAGACTCTTTAAATGATTGGGACTCGGTATTTGAAACCGAATTAAAAGCAGATGCCAAATGAGGTTCATTGACTGAAGTTGAAGGTGGAGTTGAACAGGTGGTAATTTCCAAATTTGGGAAAGTGTTGAGAAGTTTTGTTGTTTCTTCAGACTCTCTATTCATGATAGCATCCAAGTGATTACTGTGATATGATTCATATATGGGTTTAGATATATGGGAATGTAAGGACGATGAAATGGCAGTGGTGAACATTTCACTATCATTTGAAATTTTTCTTGGATAAATGATGGATTTTGGATCAGAGATAGTGCTTGAGTTTGCTATTGAATTGGACTTTATTATTTTCATCATATTGGATCTATCTGAATTAGGTTCTGATGGGGTTTGGGTTACTGTTGAGACCTTTGAAGCATTTGAGTTTCGATGACTATTTTCCGAATGATTTTGATTCGAATTATTTGACACCAGATGATCTGAATTTTTTGCTTCACCGTTTGTTGAATTATTCAAGTTGGGCGTATCTCTCGAATCTTCGGCATTTATGTTATTGGTGTGTGTAACGCCATTTGGACGTATGACGCTATTGGATTTTTCAGTCTTGGTATGAATTTTGGTTTTCCCTGAGTCCACACTTGATTCCTTGATTGATTTTGACAACAAACTATTCCCGGAACCTTTCTGTTTTTGCAAATTAGGTGTCTGCTTTGCAAAGTGGAACTTGGAGAATAATTTTGAAATTCCCGAACTGTGGTTGTTATTCACCCCATTGCCACCTGAAGAGAAAGACGTTGAAATCTTTGACTTGGAAGAAGTATCCGGCATCGGACCTATCGGGCAACCGTCTTAAAATGGATGAAAACCTACCAAACTATTTATGGTCGCACACAACACAACCAAAGTTGGAATTGACGTCTGTATTCCTTCCTTTGAGCGTTTAGTTCCTAACCGATGGGAAATCTCAACAAAAATAAAAAGTGTGGTAGAAAACAACAACAAAAATAATACTTCCAGGTTAAAAAAAATGGATCAGCGGTGTCAGCTGACTGAGCCCAACAAGATAACAAATAAACTACTTTCCCGGGTAAAATAACGCGCATCACGTGAGTCGGCTAACTGGGCCGTTTTCAGCTAATTTTTCCGTACAGGTCAACAAGTTTTCAACGGCCTGGTTTATAAAGAGTAGATTCTTCCCATAGATTTTAGGGTTTTTCGGAAGATTTTAGTTTAGATTAGCTAAGACTTGTTATTTTTGTAGTGTAACGAGTCCATAAGAATGTCTCTTTCAGATAACACCAGTCTTGTGTATGGCCTTACCGGTCTTGCTGCTGCTGCAACCGTGGCATTTTACCTCTATTCAACAGCKGGTCCTAAGGAAAATAGGGTGCTACTCAAATCGGAAGATTTTCAACAATTCCCATTGATTCAAAAGGTGGTTTTGTCGAAGGACAGTGCTATTTTCAGATTTGGTYTGCCTAATCCAGACGATGTGCTTGGATTACCTATCGGTCAACACATCCAAATCAAGGCCGAGATCGATGGTAAAAATGTCTTGCACTCATACACGCCAACATCGTTGGACCAAGATTCGAAGGGTTTCTTTGAATTGTTAATCAAAATCTATCCTAATGGAAAATTATCAAACCATATCAACAACCTGAAGCTGGGTGAAACTATCAATGTCAAGGGCCCAAGAGGTCATTATGATTACAAACCAAACATGTTGAAACACCTTTGTATGGTTGCCGGTGGTACTGGTATCACCCCAATGTATCAATTRATTAAGGCCATTTTGTCTAATTCAGATGATGAAACTAAAATCACCCTGTTGTATGGTTCCCAAACAGAAAGCGATATTTTGTTAAAGCCAGAATTAGATGAATTCGCCAAGAACCATCCAAATTTCAACCTTGTTTACTACTTGGATAAGGCTGATGACTCTTGGACCGGTAAGACTGGCTACATCAATCAAGCCGCCTTAGAAGAACATTTTCCAACACCTTCCTCAGATGTCCAATTGTTATTGTGCGGTCCACCGGGATTATGTGGATCTGTTAAAAAGCTTGCAACTGAATTAGGTTTCGAAAAGCCAAAACCAATCTCCAAGGCTGGTGATCAAGTTTTCTTATTCTAGCTTTTTAACTCGCCGAATTAAATAAGACACTTCTAATATAGCTATATATATATATATATGTTATTATAATCTGAATAGTTAACTGTAACTTGACCGAAAAAATGTCTCTAGTCGTTCAATAGAATTAGATTACTTTTTATTTTTAAAATTAAATGTCGATATCAAGGTTATTTATATAGTAAATAGTATTGTTGAGAATATGTATTTACATGTGCAGGTGCATCTCATGTTGAATAAATGTTATTATTATTTTTTTTTCTTCATCAAAAAAAAATCATTAAAGGGATATGTTGGGATATATATATAAAGTGTAGCATCTGAACAAGAAACTCAGTTTTCAAGTTTCAGTCCTTCAATTCTTTGATTCACTACTTGGATATTTGTTTTTGTTGGGTTTATTAGCAAATTGTCGTGCAAGGCGTTTAAGGCTTTGATGGTGTCATCTTTGTTGATGACACAGCTGATATTAATCTCATTGGCACCTTGAGATATCATCTCGATGTTGATTTTTTCGTCCGCTAAAGTTTTAAACATGGCACCCGCTGTGCCAATTAATTGTTTCATGTGAATACCAACCAAAGAAACAATACATAAATCGAAGGTAACATCAACGTTACCATATTTTTTCAAATCTTCAATAATTTGATTGAATATTTTTCTTTTTTCTTTGGAATAATGAACAGCCAATGAAACATGTACTTCACTGGTGGATATCAAATCAACAACACATCTATGCTTATCTAAAATACCAAACACATTGGCCAAAAACCCATGAGATAATGTTTTCTTGTTAGAGTGGATATTGAATACCGCAATATCACTTTTAGCGGTAACAGCAGTAGGAATTTTCAAGTTATTACTGTTGAAAAATCCACTTGGTAAGGAGGAAATTGCCACTGGAGGATGAGGTGGTGTTGATTCACCCTTTCTACCAATGTTGTCCGGGTAGATTATTGTACCTTCACCAGATGGGTTGATGACGTTTTTTATTCTAATTGGAATTCTTGCATTGATGACTTGTTCCATGGTGAATGGATGAATGACTTCAGAACCATAATAAGTTAATTCTGCAGCTTCATCTGGAGTGACAGATTGTAATAATCTAGCAGTTTTTACTTTTCTTGGGTCTGCAGTGAAAATACCGTCAACTTCCTTCCAAATTTGAAGTTCGTTGGCAAATAATCCGACTGCGCAAATAGCTGCACATAAGTCGGTATAACCTCTACCAACGGAATTCAATAAACCGCCCGGCACAGGGCCAAAAAAACCAGTCAACACCGGCACCACTCCATAGTCCAACTTATTGATTTGGTCTGCGATTTTCTTTGATAACTGTTTGTAGAAAAATGGATCCAACGATTTCTCGTTATTGGACAAATTTCCATTATTGTTGAAATCAAATTCATTAACTATGTTGGACAGATCAATATAGTGTGATTTCACACCATTATCGTTGAGTAAAGCCGTCATGAACAAACAAGACAATTTTTCACCACACGACATGACTGTGTCCAGGGACTTAGGACTAATTTCTCCAATGACACAGCAAGCGTCTAATAATCTTTCCACTTCATGCAGTTCATGAACAGTGTCATCAATCAACTGTTTTTGGAGTTCAGGGTCCTTGATGGAATTTTGTGCATTCGAAACATGATCTTCCCTGATCAAGTTGAGGGTATGTCTGAATTCATCTTCCTTATCATCGATGGCCAATTCCGAAGCCAAAATTAATCTCGTGGTGGTACCTTCACTTTTCGTTTGTGTGGATCTGGCACTACAAACCACAGCTATGGAATTGTTTTGATTGTATTTTTTCACAATATCAGTAGCAATTTCTTTGGCAAATTTTCCAACACTGGTACCTCCAAATTTTTGAACTATCCATCCTGAATTCAAAGAAGAAAGAGAAGCCGTCGACATATTTGATGTAATTATCCTCTGCAAACAATCAAATACTTTGTCCAGTAAAACTGCTCCAGAAACAAAGAAAAGAATCCAAAAGGTCCACCCTACATTCTTATATACCCTTCCTTCCATGTAGCTCGGACCATGATTGAAAATCTCGATGACTCAGTCGCGGCTCACTGCGGAACGGTGCTGGCAGCAGTTCCAACATGGGAGAATCCCAAAACGGCAAGTAGATACCGACGGGTGAGAAAATTCACAATGTAGCCAAAAGTGTGCTTTTTGTGGTTCATAGAGATTCAAAAAAGCCCGTGTAGGCGGTATCGACGTCATAGAGTAGTTCACGTTGGTTGTCTTCGTCCAGTGTTTCTGAAATGGACATCTTGTTGAGTCTGATTAGCCATTGAACCAATTTGGGACGGCCCGGAAAATCGGTTTGATCTAACTTGTTTGTTTTTGTTAGAATATCACTAAGTAAAGGATGTAGGGAATCTTTGGAATTATAGTTCAATTTGATGGCATCCATCAAAGTGATGAATGCCGACGTGATGTCGGCAATTGCACGTTTATCTACGGAGCCTGGAACGTTGGTTTGAGTTTGGGGAACGTCGTTAGTCACCACATCAACAAAGGAGGAGCTACTATTCAAATTTCCAGTATCGTTGAGTTTGGATGTTTCGTTTTGTTGGTGTTC
This sequence comes from Pichia sorboxylosa, assembly GCA_001599115.1. Classification (NCBI taxonomy): domain Eukaryota; kingdom Fungi; phylum Ascomycota; class Pichiomycetes; order Pichiales; family Pichiaceae; genus Pichia; species Pichia sorboxylosa. The sequence goes on along the minus strand of BCGC01000001.1, from coordinate 14,920 downwards.
TTTGTATCCATCAACTCCGATCTTCAGTCGTTGGAGACCTAACTTCAACTTCAAAAGCTCGGTTGCTAGTTTGGGAAAGGCTTGAAACGTCGACACCACAAGTTCTGGATCTGACGTGATGTTCAAAGTCTTTAGAATTGGTCGAGATTGGGATATCAGCTCACTCACTTTATTGATGTATGTAGCCTTATCCTCTGCTGAATCAATTGATCCCTTGATAAACAACTTTTCTAACGTGTTTAGCGTATATATTATTGAGTATAATTCAACAATGAACTCTTTCTGGACCTGTTCGTCCATTTTTATCACCAATTGATTCTACTGTACTCGTCACTGATATGATTCTGTGCAATWAAGCTGTATCAAGCTGCTTCTAATCCAAAATTTCCGGCGGGAAGCTGGGAGAGCGAGCCCACACATCAAGACGTCGATCGACGTCAAAATGAAACTTTCACCTATTACCATTACCCAGTCTTTTCGAAAGTGTTTTTTTGTTTTATAACAGATATAGAATGATTATTTAATTGTTGGAATTTAACTCATAAATAATAGAAAGTAAAGAAGAAATGAATAAATTAATAATAATAAATATAGGTTATTTTGATGTAATTTAAGTTAAGTTAAGTTAAGTTAATTTAAATTAGTGTTATTTATATTATCGATTGATTTAAAAAGACATGATTGTGCCTTTTGTTTTTTTGGTGTATTTTAAGATGTTCATGTACATTTGAAGATAACAATGAGAAGGTGGAGTGGCAACAAGATGATCGAATTGGAGGAGAGTTCTTTATGGTGCAAAATGTACAGATAAATTGATCAGTGAAAACAATGTAAAATAAATTATTTGGATTGAACTTGGGAATAAGAACTGAATGGGTTGGCGTTCTTGGAAGCCAAGTATTCGTCGGAAGCTTCTTGCCATTCCTTGTTCATGGTCTTTGGAATGTTTCTGTTGGCGTAGTAAGCTAAGAATAAAACAGCAGAAACAACAACACCAATGGCGACACCCTTGTAAATGTTAGCGGTTTCTTCTGGAGTTTCCATAGGCTTTCTTGGGCCCCAAGAACCAAAAGAGATGTACCATGCAGCCTTCTTTTCTTCTAATGTAAGACCGGTCCATGGTAACTTTTGCTTYTCAGCCAAAGCATCAATTAGGTGTTGTTTGTCTGATTCTGGCAACTTTTCCCATCTACCTTGTAAGTTGGAAATGGCAGCTGGGGTGATGGCGGTGGATGCAAATCTGTTTTGAGTTTTAACACTGCTAATGGTTTGTCTGGCAATTTGTCTGAACATCTTGTATACAAATAGTTATCTGTGTTTAGAGAAAAATACAAGAATCAATATTTCCCTTCAAACTTCAATTGCTAAATTTCTTGTATCATGCGATCAAATTCAATATTTCGCTGGCATCAAATAATGGGAGTTTATGATTGGCTGGAAAGTTTACACCGGTGCACGGGTTTTGAACATCGCGTAGCATTTATTTTGGTACAAATTCAGCGAAAGCAGAAAAGTCACATGGCTTGCAAGCATGCTTTCAAGAATTAAGTATAAAGCTATTGTCTGGTTACATTTCAATGCAGATTCTATATTTCGAGAAACTCAAAAAAGGGTAAAAGATTAAATCTTAGTAATTGATTCAAGATGTAATTTTTTTTTGTTTTGTATTGTATTATATTGTATTGTATTTATTTATATATATAGGCACATGTGTTTGTGTGTCAATCAGTTATAATCATGCGTTAACGCGGTCCTTCAAACTTCCTAAGAAATCTYTATAAGCTGGTTGGTCATTAGTTCTATCTTCAACTAAGAAAGATTGACACCATAATCTTAAAGCAATCAATTCTCTGTTGCTTTCCATCAAAATTTTGTCGTTATTAGAAGGACCAACAATGATATAAACATTCTCATATCTAATGGAACCTTTGCCAACTCTAATTTTATTTATGATGTTTCTTACTCTTTGGTTGAACTCGTTATCTAGTTCTGGAATTTCTTGTTTTCCAATTGGAACGCCAAAAATAGAATCGACGCCAAAAACATCAATAATCAATTGATCGACTGCTTCGCCACCCAGATAGATGAATATTTCTTTGTTGGTTTGAATCAAATATAATCCRTATTTCTGTAAGGAGTTGATCGATGCATTTATACTATCAGGTAACACAATCTCACCTTTGACTCTATTATCGTAAAATTCGTCTTCCTCTTCTTCACTACCATTCCATGGCAATCCACAATCGTCRGTCATGTCATGCAAACTGTAAATATTTGGATAAATATATTCAATGAGTTCATCGATAGGACTTGAATTGATTTTATTAATTGCACTCGATCTCAAATCACTTGGAACATTACCSGATCTGAAGGAAATATTTTTGATAATGGATTGGATTAAAAGTGGCAACATTCTCAAGTTGGTGGAAATTTGTAATGGTGAGGTTGATCCAATATTACCAGAAACAATTTCCTTTTTGTATACAATCAAAATGTCAGTCAGAGTTTTCAACAAATAATCTCTTGATGAATCAAATGAGTTAYTTAAAGCCTTTTCAACAGCCATATGGACATAATATTTGGTCATGGCCAATTGATCTGCTGACGCATAAATATTGGTCAAATCTTTAGAAGTTGGTAATGCCAAAGTCAGAACTCTAATTCTTCTTGTTCCGTGAATTGATGTGTGTAAAACAGCAGTTTGRAAATAAACAATTGGTCTTCTAATGTCATTATCAATTGATAATTCAACAGTGTAGGCTTGATCTCTTGGRAAAGAAGGGAAACTCAACAAATCGGATGATCTGGAAAAGAAATTACCATAGTATGCGGTACCTTTGATACCGTCAGAGCATCTAACTCTTAAAACACCTTCCAAACCAAATTCCATSGATAGATGATTGGAGAACTCGTTTGAAAACTTCTTGATATCTATCAAATTGTTAGCATTGAAACCAGGGTAGAAATGAGTTTGACCAGAAGTAAATTTCGGTAAGTTTGACAATGTTGCAAAATCTTGATAAGTTGAACTTGCCAAAAACATATCAACCGAGATTTGACATTTATTGCAATCAATTGCAAAAGATTTATAGAAGGAGTTATTAGAGTTYAATAACGTTGTTGATTCTTTTGATTTGCCCATGACGGATTTTTCATCTCTGACTGATAATTTTCCCTTACCAACGTTTGGCAAAGTGGAAGAAACCACAATAATTTTACCACCAATCTTTTCTAATAAGGTATGACCAGCCTTCAAACCAATTGATAAGTCTAAATCGGTCAATTGATTATTAATGAAATAGTTAGCAAAATTATTTAATAAAAATTCTATGTTGTTTCTAGAATTTTTCAAGTTGACCATTATATCAACTGGAGATGGTAAAATAACATCGTTTTCGGTAAGAGAAGGAACACATAACATTGAAATATCTGGGTTGGAGTTTTCATCYGCATTGTTAGAATCCTCAGGAATGGAAAAAAAGGTTAATTTATCATCGATACCAATAAATGATACATTACATCTACCTTGATCATTAGGAATTCTATCTAGAGAATCTAAAATGGTGGTGATCGTTGTAGCTAATAAACCGTTCAAAATGGAATTTTTGGTAACATCTAATAAGAAGACGTAATTATTTGATTGAGGAGGTCTAACCATGTATTCCGTTGGTGCTAAAAATTCATGTACAGAACAATTCAATTCTGATCTCTGTAAAATATTAGTTGATGAGCTGAAAATAGCTTGAGGTATATCGTTCAATAAGGAACAGAAGTTACATTTCCATTTTTCATTTCTTAGTTCAACGAAAGGGTTGATGTAAGAACGACATCTTCTACATCTGACCAACACACCATCGGAAATGATTGGAATAGGATCTTGTTCATCAGTTAGGGAAGTATAAGGATTGATAACCAAAGCGAAAGGTAACTTTGATTTTTTCAATAAGTTGCTGGAGGTTGGAACCACGTTCAGGGTTGAGCGAACGTACTTTGAAGAGGAGTTTGATGTTGTTGGATCGTTATTGATACAAGAAGTTGAGGGTAAGTTGATTGGTGGTGGAGGAAACTTCAGATCGGTAATTGGTGGGGGTAAGTCTTTCAATAAATCTGTAGAATAAATTTGGTTCATTGGAATTGCATTAGGATCATATGGTTGTGATTGTTGATTTGGAATTATGGATTGAGCTGGTTGTTGGAATTGAGCATAGGTTTGTTGTTGCGCATTATTCAGTGATAAATTTCCCATGCCTTGATTCAATTGATCATAACCAGGATACACATTTGTTTGCTGCATTGGYTGCTGCATTGGCTGCTGAAACTGTTGTTGGAACTGTTGTTGAACCGGTTGTTGGAACTGTTGCTGTTGTTGTTGTTGTTGTTGCTGTTGATACAGCTCCGGTGCAGGCGAGCCCATGCCGGCAACATTRTTGGACATTGGCGGAATACCTGCTGGGRCAGAGCCCAAACCCGGATTGTATTCTGGCTGTGGGTATGCTCTTCTTCTGCTAGCCATTGTTARACAAAGAGGGATCACCCAAATCGACCCAGAGTGTACAGGTGGCAAAATCACAACAACATCAACGCTGAGCAAAGCAAGATCAACATCGCGCAGACAATCATMGARAACGCCACAAAAAACACCAAACGCCACTAATTTAGTYTTCTATCGTATTGCCAGAAACTAGCCGACGTCGCGCTAKKTGCAGGACTTGGTTGAGCCTCRAGAATRGAGGCTCGGCTGCAAGCACCATCTGCTTCGACACACCAGAGATGCATTCCRCCGCTATCAAAAACCGTGAGTAGAAACCGTCCCCATACAAGATATAATCTGAATATCAGATACACTTTTTTCAAAGATTTTAAATGGAGTCWGTGCGCACTATCATTGTGCTTGTCTCGTAGCTGGGACACTTCACATCCAACGAGAGCTCACTGTGCGGACAGTGCTCTCACGGGTGCTCTAACGCGCGCRTTGTCTCCAGCTTCTCTTCTGCGCCACAAATGAAACAAAACGCCACGGWAGTTATATATAATTTGCATTCGCGCTTTTACTTGTCTTTCCATGRGTTCCCGCTCCGTACTATTCTACATTAGCATTATTGGGAACGCCTAGGCACTAGCAGCATATCTATCAAGCCAACCCTGTCATGTCGGAAGTGTTGAACCTTTATCGTGCTCTTCTCAGAGCTGCTCATGGTTTTGAAAACTACAACTTCCGCTCATATTTCGTGCGCCGGGTCAGGGAATCATGGCGCACGGCAGCGCCAGCCACMGCGGAGAGCCTAAGCGACGCCCGCGCACAGCTAGCCGTACTGTCCCGGCAGGCCAAAATCTCACAAATGTACCGCACTGACAAGCTCGTCGTTGAGAAATTGTAGATTTTATATTAGGTGTCTAACGGTTATATTGAATTTATTATTTGCGAAAAAGGTGCACAGTTTAGCATATCTTGTGCAGTCTTAAGAAACATAGTGTTTGTCATGCCTGCTGCTCCTGTTGCTGTAGTTTCTAATACTGGGTGTGGTTCGGGYTCCGGCTCGGGMTCAGGCTCARACTCAAGGTCGAACTCAAGGTCGTGTGATAGCGTTGCCAAGACAAAAATGGCCCGTGATGGCGAAAATACTGCAGTCAACACGGCGCATGATAATTCGCCGCTTTTATACAATAGTTTGTTGCCGGTTCAACAACCAAAAACCTCCGCAGATATCCATAACCAGTTATTGGCCGCTCAAAGAATGCAAGCCCAACAGCATGAACTGCACATCCAACAAAGACAACAACAACAATTACAACTACAACAACTACGACAACAACAAAATCCAGGAGACGTACCAATTCTAAACTCAAACTCGGCCAAAACTAAAGGGAAATATTCTCTGTCCGACTTTAAAATTATTCAAACCTTAGGCACAGGCTCTTTCGGAAGAGTTCATCTCGTTTGTTCTGTCCATAATCATAGGTATTACGCCATGAAAGTGTTTAGGAAGTCCCATGTGGTCAAGGCCAAACAAATTGAACATACAAATGATGAGAGACACATTCTTTCGCTTTGCAAACATCCCTTTATAACTAGAATGTGGGGCACATTCCAAGATGCAAAATCGATTTTTATCATCATGGACTATATAGAAGGTGGAGAATTGTTTTCTTTGCTAAGAAAATCAAAAGTGTTTCCTAATCAAGTGGCCAAATTTTACTCCGCTGAGGTCTTGCTGGCTTTAGAATATTTACACTCAAAGAACATTGTTTATCGAGACTTGAAGCCTGAAAACATACTCATTTCAAGATCGGGTCATATTAAATTGGCGGATTTTGGTTTTGCAAAACAAATTGAAACCACTACATACACTTTATGTGGAACACCAGACTATATTGCGCCTGAAATTATTGCTGTGCAACCATACACAAAAGCCGTGGACTATTGGTCGTTTGGTATATTGATATATGAGATGATTGCAGGTACTACGCCGTTCTATGATCCTTCGCCAATGAAAACCTATGAAAATATATCTAATTCAGAAATAACCTTTCCAAATCATTTTCAACTAGACGTTATCAATCTGCTGAAAGGTCTCATCAACAAGGATGTTACTTATAGATTGGGAAACTTGAAAAATGGTATAAAAGACATCAAGAACCATCCCTGGTTTCGTGAAGTTATATGGCAAAATTTATTACAGGGGAACATCGAAACCCCTTATGAACCTAATATACCTCCTGGAGTTGGTGATGCTTCTCAATTTGAAAGATACCCTGAAGATGTTTACGACTATGGCATAAATAATATAGATGATGAATTTGGCTATCTATTTCCTGACTTTTAATTTTTATTTTTCTTCCTTTGTGGGCCTATTTTTTTTTTTTCATAATATCTAGATCGCTATATTCACCCTGTTTTGCCTATTGAAAGCATACTCTTGAGTGTTTCAAACCTCTTACTTTTCAGGTTCGACGGGTCTTTCTCCCAAGATCAATCATACTAATCTTTTGTTTTTGCTAAATTTATTTTCATGCTTTAAAAAAAAAATACCTAGTCAGTCATACAGCAGGAGCCGATTCGTCTATATAGTAATGTATCACAAAAACAATATATATCTAAATATATATATAAATACATATTATATTGGATTGATAAAAAACCTATTGATTCATTTTGTAATATTTCCACAAATAATATACTCTCTGTCTATATCTTCTTCTTCCTTAGCTTCGAATTTTTCAATGTGTTTCAGCTCAGTCAAATATTCCATCTTGTTTCCATCAGTTTCCTTCTCTTCAATTTCTTTAATAAATAGTTCAATAAATGTATCGAATTTATCTTTGTTAACTTTTTTCTCTTCCAAGATGCTAATTCTGTTTTTGATTGATATATCAACTAGTTTCTTCTTATAGCTATAGTTGGTTGATACGATTGGATTATTAAAAATTCGTATGATTTTCCTCTGAAATTTGTTCAAATATTGCTTCTCCCTTAATATGTATTCTGTCAGTTCGAGACAGTTAAACTTGTTCTCCCAATAACAATAGCCCAGTTTTAAATTTTTAGTCTCAATAATATTTTTCATCAAATAATCATCTTCAATCAACCCTTCACAAATATTGACTAGATTCTTCATCTCATTCAATTTGAAAATTGTTTCGTTATTTATATTTTTCATCCAGTTGCTCAGGAACTCTTTTTTAATTATACGTTGTGCAAAATCATAGTTCTTCAATATTTTGTACCTAGCACTCAGTGCTAACCCCAATAAAACGGTATTTCTATCAGAGTTGCAATTCCAATTCTTAAAAAATCCCTCAGTATCTTCTCTCATTTTAGCTTCTATCTTCATGAGATTAACATTACCCAACTTCATGATAATTCGTATGAAAATGTCAACATTTAATTCATTCCTAAATACTAAATTACTTAAAATGATTAATAGATCATTTTCTATCTTCCTTTTGTTATGTCCGTTTATATTTTTAGCCAGCTGATATACTTCCTCAGTGGTCATTTCATATAAATTGCTAATCAATTCATGGTCTTCATCATAAACTTCAAATCCTATATTATTCTGTATGTAATGTAGCTTCTCTGACAATCTTTTCACGTTTTTTTTATGTTGAGAATTTATCATTTCAAGYCTAGTGATACTCTCATGAATATCACTCATACTTTTATAATTCCCTGACAAAAGGTTTAGTAGTTCTTGATCCTTATTGTTTCTACTGTTGGTATTTACAACATCACTTTCGGTATCATGGATTCTCGGAATCTGTCCATTCTTTGCTGAAAAGTATTTTTTTTTGATATCAATAGTCTTATAAAAACCTATGGTTCTCTTTCTAATGAGTTTCTGTAAGCTGTTCATTATGGTAAATTTGCTAGTTGAGGACTTTTGTATCGAAAAAAGAAAACATTTCTTTCAAGGAAAGGTCCTCCTTATCTCATAAATCACCAGGTTACAAATTCTTTGGCGCTGGTAATTAAAAAAATATGCGCAAGCCCGGAATCGAACCAGGGGCTCAACGATGGCAACGTTGAATTTTACCACTAAACCACTTGCGCTTTTGTTAAAAATAAATAAACCACATCTATTTCACATAAGCAAGAATTGAGATTAAAGTTCATTAAACGTGATGAGTCAAGACTATCATCCAATGTTGAAATAGGTTTTTGAGGTGCATACTCTTAGTAGCAGATATAGTAAGCAAGAGAGAGTTAGTTATGTATTCTAGTTAGAAAGACTTCAAAGTCTACTTTACAAGATTCTACATGTGTAAGGAAGTGGTGTTCATCCGGTTACAAAAGGAATACAAATAAAAATAAACTGTGTGAAATACGCAAATGTCTTGATGTTCTATAGTCTCCAAGACATGCACTACCTCTTCTATGTATTACGTAATCATATGATTTCTGAGAACCTTAAGATTTGCTATAGTAGAAATAAGCCTAACAGCTCATAGATTCACAAATAGCAAAAATATAGCATTGTTTTAAAACCTTGATAAAAAACTCATCAGATTGAATTATAAGACAAAGATTCTGACGGGCTAGCATAAACCCCCTTTAAATAAGCAAAAACATCCGATATAGTGTAACGGCTATCACGGTCCGCTTTCACCGGGCAGACCCGGGTTCGACTCCCGGTATCGGAATTCTTTTTTGATGATTTTTTTATCTGTAATTATATCATAAATGGCTCTTTCAGGACTATTTGGTGTCTTTATTATCTCCTAAAATCCCATGTAATAAGAATTTAATGTAAGATAATGTAAGAAAATGGTTTTAAGAGAGGCAATGTCCTCAAATATGGGAATAATTGGGTGCAACATCCGAGATACAAATCAGAATGAATAGCCTCAATCAGATAACCCTTATTGCTTTTGTGGGGATAACATAATTCATGTTACATGCCCTCTCTTAAAAAATGATTCTATCAAGATGTTTTGTCCATATTGTAAAAAAAACGATGAAATAGTTTAGACTTCAAAAATATTGTACGAAACATTGTGAGTCAAAAATTGAGTTGAGTGGTTGTGCCGGATCAAATAATATAGGAAAGTTTGTCACGATATTCTTTTACCATGCGTTTTGCTTTTTTTGGGATACCTTTTAATTTGACCCACCCCGTCTGTACAATTTAAAATAGAACTTTGGAGGTATACTCCCTCTCCATTTGGTTATGTTGTTGGATAGGAGAAATTCTCAAATTTGCAGAACCATTAGTGTTGTTTTAAAACAACCTGTGGTTTGGGAGCTGTAAATATTGCTTCAAGACTGGATTTCTGACATCTGAGTTGAGAAATATGATACAGACTTCTTCGTTTCACAAATTTAGGTAAATCTAGTTGATACTTGATTGATAATAGTCTCTCACTGATTGTGTAAGATCCAACAAATTTAGCTCGATAGGAGGAGGCAACCTTTGCATTGTAGGCGTCTCCTGCTCTCTCCAAGACAGATAGCAAGATTTATATATATCCACTTGTCTTCCACTTCGAAGGAACGTTCTTTTCGGGAAACGTCGTATTATAACCTGTTCCTTTTGAAACCTCTCTCAAGACGTGTAGAAATTTGTCCAATGTTTCTGTGATGTCATCTGCAGAAAACGATTGTTCAGTGAGAGCAAAGAAGAGATTTAACGGCGATGTTGGTACACATTCCAGGTCAACTTGAAAAGAAGAAAAGTCCTCCTAATAAAATGAAAAACATGGAATTAATGAATAATTCAGCAATTGACAACATTTTGATCCAATTTTGTATGGTATCAATAGCGGTGACGAAGCATTCTTCTAGAGTACGAATGTAACGCTCTACTTTGCTGTTTGATTCAAGGGGGTTGGTACCGGATAAATTAGATCTAGCCCCAAGGTTTGCAAGTAAGGTCCACAAGATATCCAAGAGAAACTGGAGACCTCTATCAAAAATGAGAACCTCGGGAATATCAGGAAGAGGAAAATGATGAGGAAGCAAATGGAAACTAAAGTCGGTTCGTGAAAAAGAAAAAGAAGTGAGTGTGGAACGCACGTGACTAACGAAGAGATCAAGATAAGCACAGCGTCAACAATTTGATTGTGATTGGTGATGAAAATCCGTTGACAATATCGACAGCAACGGGTGACCAGCGTGATAGGGACCTTTCTCGTTGCTGTAGTGGACTCAGGACGATGTTTGGTGGGTTGATGCGGCAACAGTGCTGGCAGGATATTGAGTAGTCAACAATGATAGGATACGTGGATGGAAAATAAAAGTTTTGCTATATCTATTGTTGTATGCGGTTGATGCCAGGGTGTCCTGCTAAAGAGACATGTGAAAGTCTTCTAGTATCTCTTAGATTTTTTGAGAAGGAATTCATAAACGATTCTTATATTGAAGAAGACCAGTGGTTTTGTGGAAGAAATGACGTGTGTCTTGTTAGCCTACGGCTATGTTTGGCTTGCAAGTCGTATTTGAGAAATAAGTGGAGCAGAGGCTTGTAATCGGTTCCAACCAAAATGTTAGGACGGTTGGTTACGTGAAAGCGAAATCTCTTGAAAGCAAATTTAATGGCAAAGAATTCTTTAACTAGAACCGATCAATTTCGTTGAGTGGGGTTTAGTTTGTAAGATCTGAAGGAAATAGATTGCCATTGAAGATCGAATTGTTGCCAAAGCACTGCACCTACGGCGAGTTCGCTAGCGTTGTTAGTGATTTTAATGGGCAGAGACGGATTGAAGGAATAATGTCGAAGATGTTTCAACTCTGCGGAGATAAGAGCTTGTAATGCTTGTTGACAGTCAAGAGTCCATTGAAATTTGACACCTTTTTGAAGTAATCTGTATAAGGGTGCAGCAATATTGGAAAAGGAAAGAATGTGATCAGAAATGTAAGCTAAGTGTCCCAGGAAATCTTGGACTGCTTTGGCGTTGTCTGGAATTGGAAAATTTTGAATGGTAGCTACTGTTTTATCTTGAGGGTGAATGAGTACTCGATTATTGACAGAGGTAAACGTGTGAGCTACCCAATCGATTTCTGTTTGAAAAAATTGTGATTTTTCTAAGTTCAAGTGAAGCCCGTGGTTGGACAGAATGGTGATCACTTGTTGAAAGTGTTGCAGGTGTTGCTCCTCGTCGTCGCTGAAGATGAGTATGTCATCTAGGTATACTCTCGTAAAGCTTTGGACTGGTTGCAGTAGATGGTTTAGGAAACGACAAGAGATTTTCGGTGCGTTGGTTAGTCCAAAGGGGAGCCTTTGCCAATGGTAGAATGCGTGATTGAACCGGAAAATTGTGGCGTCTGCAGTGGAAGGGTCTAGGCGGAGATGATGACACGCTGACGATACATCAAGAGCTGAAAAAATTGAGCCTGATAGGCCTGCTGCTAGTTTGGAAAAGGATGGTACCGTGGGTGGTAAAGCGCAAGTAATGAAATTTAAAGCTCTGTAATCAATGACTGCAGACGCAATAGTTTTTCGTTTCAATAATGTCTTTTATCACCAACAAGTTCTTCCTTTTGGACTAACAAATGCACCAGAAATCTTTTGATTTTTTCTCAACAACTTATTATAACCGGTTCAATCTTTCACGAGAGTCTATTTAGATGACTTTTCCATCTTTAGTGTCAATCAGGAGAAACATCTTGAACACCTTAAACAAGTGATTACCATTCTATCCAACCGCGGTCTTCACTTGAATTTAGAATAGCTTCTTTGCATGGGCGATAAAGGGAACGGTATAATAAGAGGTTGGTGTGGTAGGAACTTGAAATTGTCACTTGATTATTTTGTCTATCTCTGTTAGAAGAAATTCAATGTCTGCAAAGGTATAACCGATGTGGTGATCAGGTGGTAGTGTTTTCAGGGATGCTGAAAGCTAGAATTTATAATCTCCCTCACAATGGGGTGGTAGCGTGAGTTCACCTGGTTGATGAACAGTCAAAATCTGTGAAATTTGTCTTGGAGAATGAGGGGCGTCTCAATGTTGGGAAAGGATATTGAGATGTGATACATTTGTAAGACTGGACTGTCCTGTGAATCGAAGGTTAACAGATTTTTTGGTTGTGTTGTTGAAGGAGCGGGGGGTAAAAGTGGTAACACCCGGTGATAATTCATAAAATCATACCCGATAATGAAAATATCTGGTTTAGAATCCATGACGATGAATATATGTGGGTATGTTGAACCATCAATCGAAATCTCGAGCTTCTATAACTGAAATGGTCCAATAATCGTTGATTTTTTTGTTGTTCTGTGCTCCAAACCTGATATATTTATTTCTAGATACCATTTTGCGTGTTATCTGTTTGAGTCCTCTTTCTCTAAAGGTGAGATGTTTCATTAACTCAAGTTGTTCGTCGGCTGATTTAATCTCCATGTTTTAATACGCTTTTAAGTGTATAAAAAAACTTAATTGAATATAAAAGTGGCTATAGAAATAGTAAGAAATCTTCTCTTTCATATTCCTCAATATCCTTTTCCTGTTAGTAAAAGTATTTGTCTGAAACTCTGGCTGTTTCAAATATCGCTAATATTTGACACAAGTTTTTATTGTGATGATTCAGTTATCTGTGAATTGTATTTTGTCAGAGTCAAATACAAATCCACGTTTCTCAACGTTATCACCGAGTATTACCCCCCACTACCACCTACTCTACTATGAATGGAAGACAACAACAGGATCTGTCAACCATGGACTCAGAGGATAGTCCGGTTATCCCAATGCTTTACATTCAAACGTCCTCTCCAAACACAGCGCCTTCCCTGATTCTTAGAAACAAGTTCTCGCAGATATCATCAGTTCATCAGTTCATCACTAAGAGAAAACTAGCCTTTTCCAAAATAAGTGCCACTAAAACTTAACTATGAGTAAAAATAAACAGCTTTAACTTTATACTTGTCCGATATAGTGTAACGGCTATCACGGTCCGCTTTCACCGGGCAGACCCGGGTTCGACTCCCGGTATCGGAATTCTTTTTTGATGATTTTTTTATCGGTAATTATATTATAAATGGCTCTTTCAAAACTATTTAGTGTGTTTCTTGTCTCCTAAAATCCCATGTAATATGAAGTTAATGTAAAAAAATGGTCTAATGAGAAGAAATGTCCTCATATATGGGAAGAATAGGGTGCGACATCTAAGATACAAACCAGATAAAATAACCCAAATCAGACAATCCTAATTGCTTGTTTGGGGACAACACAATTCATATTACAATATAGTTGCTGAAAAAGAATAGTTTCTACAAATATTGACAATGAATGATCATTTTTTTCGGTATAATTATATGTTTTTTTTAATGTCAAATGTGAATTCACGCCTTCATGTTTCATTTTAAACATGAAAATGGTAACCTTTAATTGTGCACTCTACATATACTGCACGGGAGACTGTTTACATTTTTAACCCATTATTTTAGTAGGTGAGATAATTCTGTTTAAACCTGTAAGTCTGGTGTGTTAGGAAAGACTGTTTTGAAAAGGGGGGTACGGCAATGTTTTAACAAAAAGAGTGAAGAGCAGAAATAGAGCCACCCTACAACATTTGACATAATGAATTTGTTTTGATGTGATATATACAAATATATACATAAACGTACTCCTGATTTTATACATCATCTTCATCATCAAATATCTTTTGGAGACACATTGCAGTAAATGAAGATATTTGTGGAACAGTTAAGATAGATATCAATTAACGGATTAATATATTGCAACAATTTCAGCTCTACATTACAATAATTTGTAACACAATCTTTTTATCTTACAATTATTACACATGAAGCTAGTAAAAACCGACTAAAGAAATTAAATTGTTTAGTTGAAATTTCAAGCATTATATTCCAGTGTCTAAAGTTCCTTTAAAACAATAAGAAAAAAAAACAAAGTCAATTGAACATGGTCCATACTTAAAAAAACTCCGAGACGGGGAATTGAACCCCGGTCTCCCGCGTGACAAGCGGAAATTCTAGCCACTAAACTATCTCGGATTATGCGCAAGCCCGGAATCGAACCAGGGGCTCAACGATGGCAACGTTGAATTTTACCACTAAACCACTTGCGCCTTTTTTGATAAAATACAACACCATTAAACTCCAGCTTTAGTAAATAGTAAATTAACACATTGATTAACTTTTTCTTAAATTTCAAATTTATAATTTCTTATCAATTAAACAAAAAATAGTCAGCTAGTTTTGTCTAAAGTACTTTAAGCTACACCTCTGACAACTCTATCTGTTTATACCACTGGTATTAATCAAGGTTTATAGCTAAATATATAAATCTAAACAAATAAGGAGGCAAAGTCTTGAAATTTACAGTGGCCAAATATAGCAGCACAATTTTTAATGATTGCTTCATAATCAAAGAACAGACAAACGTCACTATAAGACACAGGGAAATTATACCTCACAAACTTCACATTATAACCAAGAAAACAGGACAGCAAAATACAGTGGAA